>VYZM01011674.1:22480-34647 GCA_013398915.1 Dromas ardeola | reverse complement strand
TTTTTTTTTTTTTTTAAGATAGAAATAAAGCAAGAGCTGTACAGAGTATAGCTTTAGTTTATGACTGAATAATAGAATGATGACTTTTGCACAATATGAAATTATGAGGAGACAATTTTGTGGCATCCAGCACTATGGTATTTAAACATTTCATGATTTTTAATACATTTTGGATCACAAAACTCCTAGAAAGTAGGAACATGGATAGTTTATAACTCCCAGTTGTAAAATGTTTACCCAGTTATTATCCAGCCTCTTAAATACCCAAAACACATAGGCATTCACACAGACCATAAAAATATTAGTCACAAAATTACATCTACAAATTTACAATGAAGCTTTAATAGGTCCCTTTCTGACTTTTGGATTTTCAGCTTTTTGGTAACGTCCGATGTTCAGTCCTCAACTTATTTTAAAGTCTCACTTTCTGCCCTGAACACTGTATTAGCCATAGAATGGATGCTATGATACCATAGCTTTATTTCAAGGCTTACAACCCAGCTGGCAGCCACTCAGTGTGTGCCCCTGTGCCCTCATCTGAAATAAGCTGCAGCCTGTGGCTCCTCCAGGTAGATTCTGTCAATTTAAGTATGAAAAATTATAAGGGACGAGCTCTGTCTTCTGAAGTACTGATGCAAAAGGTAGCAATATTGCATGACCCTAGGGATGGTTGGATGGCTGCTTTGTGCTGTAAAAGAGCTGAAAGAAATAGCTTGGCTTTGGGGAGTTTTATGTCTCTGAGGTAGAATATGAAGTACCTGATGAGGAAGTTATGGTTCAAAGGAAGGTTACAAAAATAACAGCAGCCATCCTAAACTTATCTAAAAGATTTACAAGAAGTCTGCTACAATGTGTGGGTTTTGACCCCCAGGAACACTAAATTTTATTCATCTTGTGCTGGGGAACAAAACACACTTGGTGCATTAAATCAGCTTCATTTTTTTGCTTGAGTGCTTATGGGATTTGGAGCAGAGGTTTAGATTATAAGGAAATAGTTGTCAAGTGTAAAGTATAATTAAGACAGTTTTGGTGCCAGAACCAAGATTTTATTTTTCCTGTGGACCAGGAATTTTAGTTTTTTTCAGCTCTTTATATAGAGAGGGCAAGGAAGGGGATATTTTTTTCTCTTTTATCTGAGCAGTCAGAAATGCACCAATATGACATTTGTTTTGCATAAGCAGATAGTTTTACAATGTTCACAGTCTACCATAGATTTACCTCCTGTTTAGGACTTACTTTAAAAAAGACTTTAAAAATCTTCCATAGATTTGAAAGCATTCCTTATTACTCACTATCAATTTAACTAGCCTCCCAGTGTTACACCATGGATGCTGCACATAGAGCAAAGCCCACTAAATGTTTGGGTTCCCTTGCAAAATTGCTAACCACTGCAATATTAGGAGTTTTATAACAGACCCAGTCTCTTTCAATCTGTCAAATCTGTGATGCTCATAGTTATTTTGCTGGGTTGTATACCAAAGACATGAGAGTACCTCCAGTCAAGGACTTGGACTTCATGTACTCTATGATACACAGCTTAGGACAAGGTTTGTTCTAAGAGCTTGTAGTCTTTGTATAAAACTGCAGACAGGTAGATAAAAGTGGATGGGATGGCAGAGACAATGATGATCAGCCTGTGAATCAGGAGACACTGAACACTGCCTTGTGGTTCAATGACCTATACAGTCATGTAGTCGAGTAGCTGGCCTTGTCTTTAAGAGCCACCAGTATAAATCAAAAGGTAACAGCAGTTACATTATATGATTGAGCTCAAAAAAATCCCCAAATTATTGCATCAGCCCTGGGCATTGAAATAGAAAAGCAGCAACTTTGGGTCTCAGATGTTCACCTGTCTCAGGTGATTTCTACCTTGGAGAGAGTATCTGTCTGTGTGGTGGCCTTGTAACGCCCTGGTGGGTGTAAGAGGGATGTGATTTTTTTCTGACCCTTCTTAGTAATTAGCAGACATAAATTCTCAACAGCAATTGCAAATCTACTGAAGACCCTGAGAGCTAGATTAATCTCATTTCACACCCACAGAGGACGTATTAATTATAGGAGGAGCCTAGTTGACAAGCTTAGACTAAAGATTTAGAGTTTAGGTAGATGAAGCTAGGTGACATGAATCCAGTCTAGGATCTGTCTTCAATATTCCCCAAAATATTGGATAATACTATAAGCCAGTCTCTGTCCTTAGCTTACCTTCCAAGAGGATGATTTTCTTTCTCCTGTTGCAGTCAGTAGAAGATACTACAGATAGTCTTTCGGCTTTCTCTCTATTGCAAAACAAACAGGCCCTTTATTTGTAATTCACTTCAATACAGAAAGGTACAATAAAAGCACTTGAACTAACAGCAAAACATCCTCTGCTGATTTGAAAAGTAATTGGGATTTGGGAGCTCAGTTCCAGTCCTTATTTTCTCACAGCCTTCCAGTGTCCTTGTCAGTAGGTTGCACATGACATATCTATGCTGAGGAAGAGACCAAAACATTGGAACAACGAAATACTGTGTAAATGGGTCATGCTAAACTAGGTGTCAGAAGTCTGTTCTGAATATCCTGAAATCAAAGGGTTGAAATTCATATTTATTTATTTATTTTCCTATTTAATTCATGCAATGATGTAATTGAGCTCATATTGTTTGGTGGGACAGAAGGGTTGTGGGCGACTGTGGGAGGAAATTTGTTTCCTGTAGGAACTGCAGTAGGTGAGGAAAAAGATGTGTAAGACAAGGAGGCACAATGTAAAAGAGGAAATTTATGATAGAATCACATCTCTATTTATATCAATGTATATACAGAGAAACATTAAAAATATGTCTCTCTTAAAGCAGGAAAATCAGCTTATATGTCACCAGAAAGAAATATGTGTTGCCTGATATGTATGTTTAGGAAATGGGCTAGTTACTGTATGATGGTTTAGTCCAGCTCTCATGAATACCTAGTTTTGCCATTGTCACTAGGAAAACAGGCTTCAAAAACTTGGAGTCAGATGAATAGGAACATTTTGATACCAGAAGATTTTGACAGGTGTTTGGAGGATTTACAAAAAAGAAACCAAACACACTAAGATTCAGATTTAAGGCATCTGATTTCCCTTGATTTAATTAAGAATTTGCAAATAACCTTGTCACTTCTGGAAATAAATAACCTCAGGTGGAAATCAAGCACATGCTAAAACATGTTTCAAAGTTTTAAACGTGTTAACTTCTCAGCAGGACTCAAGTGCTGCAGTGCCACCTGCACTAGGCTTATGCCCAAAAGCACCTTCCCAGTTCACAGAATCACAGCTCACAGAATGCTAGGGGTTGGAAGGGACCTTCAAAGATCATCTAGTGCAACCCCCCTGCCAAAGCAGGTTCACCCAGAGAAGGCCGGATAAAAGCACATCCAAGCAGGTTTTGAATATCTCCAGAGAAAGAAACTCCACAATCTCTCTGGGCAGCCTGTTCCAGTGCTGCTCACCCAGGAAGGTGCTCAGCGAACTGGTATTCCACCCCACACAGTGCCCCAAAACAATATAACTCTGACAGCTCACTTAGGTTAAACAGCTCCCTCTTTACAAGAGTTCAAGCTTCAAGAAAGAAGATGAAGACAACCGTCTTTTACAGTCGACTCTTTTACTGTAGATACAATGACAATGTGAGTGAATATGTGAGCACAGCAATACATGTAAACCACATGCTTAAAGTTCAGCATGAATCTAAAGATAAGGTAAAAATACAACATCATCTAGTTAAACCTTTATACACTCAAACATACCTGCACTGAAAGCAGGTATGTACTGGTAGAGTCTGATCTGGCAGATGAACCTGCATGAAGTGTTGTAGCCATGTAGCAGGCAGCTACAGGGTCCACATTTTAGTTCAGAGTTGTTTCCACCTCTGGTCAAACCAACTAAAAGTAGGTGAAAAATTCAGAGCTTCTGAACTAGGTGCATAGGCTACCAGCGCAAAGAGAGGAGCATCTTGAGAGAAAGAGCATCCCACCATACTGGACCTTTATATTAAAAAGAAAAATTGTCAAGAAGAAAGGGATTAATGCTTGTGTACCCGTTCTATGGGTCAACATTACTGCAATTAATGAGTTGAGTTCTTATAACCTGTCTCTTGTTGAGAGGTTTAATAACGTATTGAGAGAATCTTCTTGCCTAAATTGTTGGTGCTAACATAGGAAGCCTAGAAACAAAAATGTAAAGATTTTAAAAAAATACATAAGTGTACTGAGGTTTAGTCTAAAGAAAAGTAAACTGAGAGGAACATACTCATAAAAGCAAGAAGAGAACAATCAGCTCTCCATGCCCCTTAGAAACAGAAAATAGGTAATGGATGGATCCTGTGACAAGGGAAATGAAGATGGGCATTAGGAAACGTTTTTGCAATAGGCAGAACATTGAAAGAATAGCCTGTATTGTGACTCCACAGTTTCCCCAGGCAAGCAACAGAGATCTTTGAACGCAGAAGTATTTGTCAAGATCAGCACAGTTTTAACTGACGTCCTGAGGTCTCTGCCATCCCTATCCCCTTTGATAATTTTCTTGCTTGCAATTTCAGCTGGGTACATTTTCTTCACTTCTTTCTTCTTGCGTTTTTCTTTCTATTTTCCTTCTAACATTGTTGTAAAATCATTGTTTTGCTGGGATATTTCAGGGCAATCATTTCAGGGTTGGATTAAAAGTGTGCCCTTTTTTTAACTATATATTGGTTTATGATTTTTACTTTTTTTTTTTTTTTTTTAAAAACTGATGTAGTTGATTGGAAGGCCAGAGAAACTACCATAACATCAGGGTTGTTTTGAAAGCAGAACATTTTTGATGCAGTGAAGACTGTTCATAGCCCAAAGAACTTAAGTCATTAACCCGTATCATTCTTCTGATGATCTAGTATTACAATATGCTTTCTTTTCCTTGACATTATTTGAATCCGAGGATAAACCTCAGGTCACTCTTCCTGTTTCTTCGTACCAGTAGATGTTTATGTCCACAGAACAGGAAGTATGATTTTTAGAAAAGAATGAATTCTGCTACATAATTTCATCCTGTAAAAAGGTGCAATTCTAGAACATCTAAGAAACGTGTCAGTATTGCTTCATCAGTAACATATAATGCCAATCTTCTTAGAATCTCACAGTAAAATACTTAACAAAATAGATTCTGCACAATCTTCAGTTTCTGATAGTAAGGAAGTCAAAGACTTGTCTCTCACACAAGTAAGACTGATTGCAAGGCATATATACTATATCTTAGTAACTAAGCAACAAATTTTGTACCAGACTTAAACATTTATTTCCTATTGAAATTAAATAAAATTAGTCAATTAGGCATCCAAAAGCCTCATCCCCACTTTTTTTTATTCCAAATGCCTTATTCTATTTGTTTCTGTCTATGTGTCTGTTTCCCATCTTCTGTTTAAAGCTAATATCCATGTGAGAAATTATGGAACTATATGAACAAAATATAGATACAGAAACAAATAAAGTATAACTGTGTTGACATCATCTGAACACCTCCTATTTATCATTGTAGAACTGTCATTGCTGAAAGCTGCAAAAATAAGGGAAAATCTGTGGCAAAGGGAAGACCTCTTCCTTCTAGAGTGCTTCATTTTAGGTCTGCAAAAGCCTAAAGTAATGAACTCTCAGGGTCTGAGGTGATATTATTGTAGAAAACCTATTCATATTAAAGTTTTATCACTATCCTTAAATAGGTGAATACAGTGAATAAAACATTTAAATGCATGTTTAATTTTAATTAAATGAATAGCATTAAATTATCTTTTATGGTTAGCCTGTTTCATTATGTGATGACTTCAGAAATAACTGATATTTTATTGCTACTTTGATACAAAACTTTTTGCAATAACCTCAAATGCAAATGAAGAAGGAGCTGTTGGCTTCTGCCACATCCAGTGTCTCCACAGGAGTGGAAGTTTCTCCATGGCAAGTGCTCATATCCTGAGACACAACTCAAAGCAAAAGTTTCAGTTAGTTCCCACATAAAATTAATGTCATATCATCTCATCCGCAGTGCAAGTAAAATTACTTTGGTTACAGATTTCTTCTATCTGTAAAATAGCTTTTTCTTAATAGCAATAGAGAAATTTTCTATGTCTTTTGTAAGCATTTCCTTACGCTAGTCCACTGAAGTTCATCAACCAAGAAGTGAAGGGACTGTGCTTTGAGCCTTTGGGGATAATTCCGTTTCCTTGACTGCCAGAGCACATTTGAAAAGAAGATCCTGAGCAAAGAGATGAAAATGTTGTGCCCAAACTGACAGAACCCTTAAAAGGATCTTACCTGGTGAAATTACTGTCTCAGGAAAGTGTCTCTCACTAACAAGACAAGAGGCTTGAAATAAATCAGTACAGTTAATTTACGACTATAAGCAATACCAAACATGTTACATCTCCCAATAACTGGCATTCAAAATTTCACTTCAATACTTGGTGCCTTCTTTTTCCTCTTACCCCTATCAAAGTAGTAAACTGTTTATACATTTTATTGATATTTTCAGTTGTATCCTCAGGGAAAGAAGTACAGGAAGAACAGGGCAGCACTAACGAAAAACGTATAGAACAAAGCCATGATTCCCTTCAGTCTCTGCACATCCACAGGGAAGAGTAATTTGTGGAAACATGGAGATGGAGGAGTAATGGATTTCTCTGTCAAAATGATGAGTGAAAGAAAGCAGTAATTACCATTAATGCACTTCAATTATGGCTCAACGGTTTTTTAGCTGTATGTTCCCATTTAATTTTCACTTAAAACAAAACAGTTGCCACAGACCCAGAGCTAAAAACAGAAATCCCTTTCAGCTACTGGCGAATTAGCGAGTAATGTTCTTAGTATATAAGCAGAGGGAAGATTTGCTTCTTCCAGGCAAAGACGGGAAGTGCTTGTTTGTTTCAGGCACCACTCCTTCTCCCCCTAAACTCACAGTTGAACTTTATTTCTAATGTTATAATCAGCTAAGCATGATAATACTTTTTTTCTGGTTCCTATTTAGCTTTCAAAGCCCTCACAGGATTTCTGTCATGGATCAATGGCACCTTCCAGGAGGGAGTGAGGTCAGTGGACATCCTTGGTATACAGGAAGGCATGTTCTATTAGAAAAGGGAAATGTTTTCAAATCCCTCAGATCTTAAGCTACTAAAAATAAACTAATGAGCCTTAAATTAACTTTTTTTTTTTTTCCACAGCTTTTCCAAGCCAAAAGAAAAGTATTTATTATCTGGGAGTGACATGCAGGAAATTAGGCTTATAAATTGTGTTTAAATGATTACAGTTTCCAACCTTCCTTAATTCTAATCTTAATATTAATCTATTGTAGAGTGTATGTTTCAACTTCAGTGAGTTTTTTTAAAATTGGTTCCTATTGCACCATGTGAAATATTTATGGTGGAGGAGCTCCGAAAGATACACGATGTAGGAATTACCTTGTTACCACTATTTGACTGTCTGCCTGGAACAGCTTTCAACTGGTGTCCACATTCAGTGCTATCTCTCTATATCACCCAATAACAAAAATGAACTTGAGAAATTACCTGTATGTTTGAAATGCTCCAAAATAAAGTCAGAGCTGGGATACCACCAAACAAATTTTTATGTGAGAGTGTGAACAGATGTGAATTTTTTTGGTGAAACTCATCCTTACTGGGACTCCACTGAAGCCAATGGAGGTATTTCTATAGGAATAGTAGCCTTGAAAGTGACCGATTCACACCAGCCCCTCTGACCCACTGAATTTCTGCCTGTTGCAGGCTGAAGGGCAGCCTTACAGCAATCCTTGTATGCTTACGGAATCCGCATTAACTCTATCCACTGTCTGTAAGGGCTGAAGGTGATTTAAGCTCGGCCATGTTTGTTCCACGCACACCAAACAATGAGAGCTTCTGGCAGACTTTGGAGTAGACCAGCAAACATTCCTCCAGACGGTGCCTTCGTCTGGGGCTTGTCTGTCCCAACAGCCACTTTGGATGTGGCCTCCTAGTTGAGGGGAAGATGAGAGAATAAGAATTTGAGTTATGCCTTGTCAGCGATTTTCAGGGACAGAGAGTGGGCCCTCACCCATTTCATTTAGAACTATAAACTTAGCCTGAGCACAGAAGAGGTTAAAGAACATCAGGCTGTTTTTATAATGTATTCCCCTATGACATGTACCATAAAATCTCTTTGAGACCGTTTTCCTTGTTGAGTTATCTAGACAGAGTGCCACTGAAGTCAGTGCTGTTGCTGGCCCAAGCACCCACAACTGTGAGTTTACAAACAGGCCTTATTTTAATAAGTTCATCACAAGCACACCCCCCCACATGGTCTGGTACCTTCCCTTTGCAGTTACTTTTTGGGCTGGCTGTTCCCATGTTGTATATCACAAGCCAGCCCACCAGGTCAAAAAAGAGCGAGAGGCAGAGGAGGACTCTGGAGTGATACCATTCAATTCTAGGGAAAAGTTACAAAGTACAGTGAGTTGCAGACTACTACCCCCAGAAAACTTAACTACAGCTAGCTACCAGCTACCAAACTCATTGTGCGTTCAGGCAAGCTTCAAAAAAAATCAGATTTTTGCTCTTGCAGAACTTACAGTTTCTTACACAAATTCAGATAGGTGAGGGTCAGTATGACACCAGCATGATGTCAGGGAGCATTTGTAAAACCTCTTATATCTGGACCAACTTGTTGTGAACAGCAACAGTTCATGCCTTGGGCTAAGGACTCAGCCCTCTTGAAAAGTCTTTACCTTTAAAATGCAGTCACTAACGAATGAGAATGAGACCCAGTCTCATCACAGGGAGGTTTAAATTAATTGACTGCAAAACAGCGTCTGCAGAACTAGATGTACTGTCTAAAATCCTTTAAAATCCTTTTAATTGAAAGCACAGAAGAGCGTCTGTAACTCCTAAATGCCAGAACATAGTGCTGAGCCATTTGCAATGACATGAGCTTGATAGAGTGGGTTAGATGAACCCATTGTTTCCCTGTGAAGACTTCTCTTTCTTTTTCCCGCCTCTCCACAGAAGATCTCTGAGTTTCTTCCTCCACCTGCAGAGTTCCTGGAGGAAACTGTCAATATTTCATACTAAGTTCAAACATACTATGTTTTTATCCTAAAGTTTATTTACATTTCTTGATTACACTTGTTCTGGCTCATTTCCTTTGTTTCGTTCTTGCCAGAAAACCTTGCTAGAGTGCTTGTCAGTTATTAATAAATTGAGTCAAACAGTAGCAAGTGTGGTTCAACAATTTTGGCAAATACTAATGAATGTCATTTTCATTGTTAGGAGAATTTTTGGCCCGTTTTCAGATCAAACACAAATTCCAGCCCTTTAACATCTGTTTTTGCTATATTCAGATTGGCAAGAAAACAAATAAAAGGAAAATGAGACTTAAAGATACATTCTCAGCAAAAGATGAAGATGCTCCATCACTGAATGGACTTTCAGAACTTTTTTTAATAATGAAAGGGATAACTGGGTCTTGTTTGGCTGTTGATCAATTTTTAATAAAATTATAAATTATTAAATCAGAAAGAACCAATATAAGACGTTCTTAGGTTAGATCCTGTGAGAAACTTCAGAAAAAACAAATCAATACTTGGTGAAGAAATTCTAGTGATGGGCACTCCACTGCTGCCATTGGTGAATTATTCCATTTAGTTATAGTGATCTTCTTTATTGTTAAAAAAAAAATCTTATCTCTAGTCTGAATGTACCCTGCATCAACTTCAAACCTTTGTGTTGCTTTTAGGCTTTGTTTTATAGCTTTCATTATCAACTTGGTGCTTCCCATGACTTGGACTGCCCAAGCAAGGCATCACATAATCCTTTGGAATTTATAAAGTTCTCTGAAGCTTTTTTACAGTAATACATAGCTTTCAGTCTCAGATTTTCTTTGAATTATGCACAGTTCATCAACATCCATTTTGAACTGGAAGCCGACGGGAACTGGAAAGAGCGGTCAAGCAGCTTGGCACAGGCAGCAGACAGACAGAGCCGAACCTCTCTGTTCCCGTGAGCATACATCTAGGGATCTCCTTTACCTTTTTGGCCTTACTTTTTGCCTCATCTGTCACAGTATGAAATAATTCCGTCTTTTATGAAAATAATATAGTAAATCAAGGAAACCAACCTCTTTTCTGAAACCTAAAAGAATCTTATTCTAAACCAATATAGTACTAATTTCTCTTTGTAAAGGTAGACGTTTCCTAAGTATCCATCTCCCATCCCTGAAGAAAAGAAGTAGAACATTTTTTCCATTGGTAATTTAACTCATTTTAGAAGCTTTTACTGAAATGCTTATAAGTTATTTCATCATATTTAGCTGTACAAAGACTCCTTTTTATTAAGTCTCCATAGCCGCCTTTTTCCCTGGAAGTCGTCATTCATTACTGATACACTGTGAACATGTTGGGTCTTAATTTATTCACTGTATTCATAGACTGCTTTCTTGTTAAATTCACAGATGTTATCCATACTAATAAAGAAGGATGCAAACCTCCCGTTAAATATGAAAATGTGCAGTTAGCAAGTAAGCCCAGGCTGGCCCAGCTCTTCCCCAGAAGGATCTCCGGCTTTGTCTGTAGTTAAACACTGACAGGTGAGTTTCTGGACGCTGAAGTGTGTTGTAGGCTGTTAGAGTCTAAGAGCAATCAGAAATTTTGCCTGGGCAAACTAGCCATCTCCTGGGGGTTAAAATAGGCCCCCAAACCATATCCAGTAAGTATGATAAATGTGACAACAGCATTTAAAAGGGCAAGAGGTTTTACTCGTATGGACGTAGACCATTCCGTCGTGTCACTTGGTCTCAGGACTGGAGAACGGTACCAGGCACTCAATTCACTAGATGTACTTTCAGCCCCTTTGAAGGCTGAACATCTGTATTGTTTTAACAGATTCTGAAATTCATAGATCTACTCAAGTGGATAACTTTTCCTTAGCAATTGCTAAATGTTCGTAATTGCCAATGTTATGTCAGGAATGCATTTGAACATCTGAGACTGTCTGTGCTTTGGGCCTAGTGACACAGCCTAAGTACACATTTGAGTATCCTTTTAACGAAAAACCTCTCAAATTACATTTCTAACTTTTACAGTGTCAGCTATGCACTTAAAGAAAAGGCTGCTCAGTGCCTTTTTGAATAATCCATTGAACCTTCAAGTGCTCTTAAGTACCATTAGCTGACAGTTCTAACTGCACTTTCTAGACCTGAACCAGATGACTTATTGCAGTAGTATTTAGTTACAAAAATACTTCTCTGTGAATTAGCAAAGCATCTAGTCCGTGTATGTAAAGATTCCAAAGCTAACCACCATAGCTGGTCTTTAATTTCATATATTCAGAAGCTGGAATAGCTGCTATTCTGATGGCAGTTTAACATATGATACTTTTGGGGAAGAAAATAAAGTCTAGTAAATATATTAAAGGGCAGGTTGCCTCTTCAGATGCTTTTTGCAATACATGGGTTTATCTAATGAATAAGGATCCTGTGGGCAGAAAAAAGCAAATTATGATGTTTTCCTGTTCGAAGGGTGAATGAGTTTAAGAAAACGAAACAAGTCTTTTCCATGCTGGGTGATAACAGTCTTTCTTATCAGTAATATGTTTCCTGAGGTCTCCCTAGACCCTCACACTCTCAGGAGTATGGCTTTTAAAGCTGCTCAGGCAATGCTGTGACTAATATAGGATCATCCTTCCTGACTACACACCAAGTCTGATGGAAATTAATGTTTCAGCAGGAGACAGCATATTTTCAGGCAGTAGACATCATATTTCTATCAAAATCTTTGTGAAAAGGAGGGAAACAATTACATCCTGCCTAGCCCCATGTTAAGATACATTAAACAGGACCTCATGCCTTTTCCTTTTGTCCATATAAATCCCTGTATCCACAGAGAACTTCCACAGATGCTGGGAAAAAGAGGTAAATCAGCAATGCTGTAAAACAGTTAGTCCTAATTTTCATATTTGTATTTCCACACCCACGAAGATGAGAGACTTGAGATGCCACTTGTTTGGTTAAATGCAAAACTGTTTAGTGTAAAACATTCACATCTGAGACGATAATCTGTCCTCTCTTATTAGTTGTTGCTGAGAAACAGACATTTGTAGGGGACAATACATTTTAACAAAGATCTCTTTGATTTCTAAATGAGAAACATGAATCTCAACTCATGC
>VYZM01011673.1:352984-379409 GCA_013398915.1 Dromas ardeola | reverse complement strand
GTTTTGTGTCCTAGTTATCCATGGGCAAATTGAGCTTTCCGTATCCGCTTTTTCCGTCGCAAACTGAAAACAATGATACTTAGGAGCTTCACTATAGGGCTGCGGAAAGAACACTGAGATCTTGGCATGGGAAGGGTCAATGGGAGTCGTGATTTTGTCCTTCTAATTGTATGATGTGCACAAGTCATACTGGGGCACCGGTGGGGAAAGGTAGTGTTAAGGATGTCTTTGCTTATGTGGTCTGAAACTAGTTAATTTATTGCTACTGGATGAAGTCTGTAAGGCTTAAAAAAAGTAAATAAGTGGTAGACTTTATTGAATATACTATTTCCTTTTCTTTGTGCTTTTCTATGCCTCTTTGGTGATATCCAAGTCCCTGAGGAGTAATATAGAGGCTTGAGTATCCACGGTTTCTGGCTGTACAAGGTAAAGGACAAACGAGTTACAGTTGAGATTTTTTGGTGGCTGGTTTGCAGAGGTGCCCTCAGTGAAGGGTATGAGGGTGAACAGCAGCTTGGGGAGGCAGAGAAAGACCAGAGTGCTCAGTTTAGACAGTGTTTTTGTCTAGTCTTCCTTCTGACTGAAAATGCCTTCTTAAAGCAGAGAGGGAGAAGCTGCGTCAGCTCCTATTAAAGAAAATAGATTTTTACTAGAGAAGCCAAACCAGCAAAAACCCATGAGTACTGCAGAGGCTAGCCAAATATTTGGCAGCTTTTTGTGGCAATTCCGGCTCAAGAACATTGGGAATTTTTGAAGGCAAAACTAGCCCATTGGAACATTGCATGGCAATAATAGAAAAACTTTATTTTAACTTGCAGGAAAGCATATTTTTATGGCTTTTGCAGAGAGGGTACCTCCCTGCAAGCCTGGATTTAGATGCATTTCCAGGATCACCAACAGGGTATGGAAACAAAGGAAGCAAACTGGAGTGTTTGAGCTCTCCAGTTCTTGCTTCAATTCCCTAAATCAGAGCATTGCTGAATAATGTAAAGTACTGTGCAAATATTAATGTTTTACCTTGGCACACTTGCTTTGGCCCTTTTTGTGCCACTTTCCATGATGAGTTAGTGATTTGATTATTTCCTTGGCACTTTGAAATGAATTCCATTGTTACCCAAGTAAATATTGGGGGAAATGCAATGTTAAATAGATATGCCTTTACTTAAAACTTCAGGCAATTGAGAAGCAGTATCAGGTGATGTATCTGATCTGTTAAAACAGCTTGTTTTTTCCATTATGTGGAGAGAAAAATTAAAAAAAAAAAAAAGGCTGGTGCTGGAGTGAAACTAGAGACAGCTGTGACCTGCTCACAGATACTGTCAGCAGTAAAAAAAAAAAGGTTGAATTCATCAAATAAACTAGGTGCTTAGTTATCCCCACAGACCACACATGCTAGGAGAGCTGGGGTTTACTGTAAATGTGGCTGCCAGATGGCTGACAGATATTACAATGGACTTAATCATCGAAGAGCCCACCACCCTGATCTAGCAGCTGTGTACACAGTTCGTGTGTCATGGCTGCTGAAACCAAACTGTGGCACTTAAGAACTTCTCTGTAGTGAAGGCAGCGGGAGAAGAGCACTGTATATTTTTTTTTTTCTGGGTAGTCTAGAAGTTGCAGTAAAGCAGGAAGGCCTAAGGTTTTAGGGAGTAGGACTTGAGTCTGTCCTTGACCTGTAAGACCTAAAGCTTGTCACAGAAGAGTATAAATCAGGAGGGATTTCTGGAGGTCTCTGGCTCAAAGGAGGGTCAGCTTACATTGGGCTGCTCAGGATTTCAGCCATTTTGAATAGCTCCAAGGGTATTGGTTCCAAATCTGTGGGCCCCTGTTCCAGTGGTTGACTGTTCTCACAGCGAAATTTTTTCCTAATATCTGACCAGAATTCCCCTTTTTAGAACTTGTCTATTGTCTCTCATCCACTCATTGTGCACCTCTGAGAAGTCTGGCTCTGATTTCTCTATAATTTTGTTCCCTCTGTAAGCTTTACATATGCATCCCTGAGGCATGCAGGTTTTCTTACATAAATTGAAAAGGACAGAAGCGAGGCGCCAAGAAGCTGCAGCTTGTCCAGGAAACCTTACTTATGCATCACAGCTTGAGGTCCTTTTCTAGCTTGAGCTTTCCTATCAGGAAGCTGTATTCGCCTGTATTCCTGCACTAGCTCTAGAGTCCTTGTATCCTGTAGCTTGTATCCTTTCTGATTCGCAGCTAAAATACTTCAGGTTCTGTGGGACAAGGTGAATGCAAGCCAGTAATGTGCCCTTGTGGTGAAGGTGGCCAACAGCATCCTGGGCTGCATTAGGAAGAGCGGAGGTAGCAGGTCAAGGGAGGTGATCCTTCATCTCTACTCAGCACTGGTGAGATCATATGTGAAGTACTGTGCCCAGTTTTGGGCTCCCCAATATGAGACAAATATACTGGAATGAGTCTAGCTTAATCACCCACAGGTGATTAAGGGACTGGAGTCTCTGCTTGGACACAGACGTTGGACTAGATTATCTCTGCAGGTCCCATCTGACCCCCACTATTCTCTGGTTCTAAAGCAGTTTGATAAAACTGTGATATCAAGTGTTTATGGTAGGTGCTACAGATACCATTTGTTGTCCTCAAGAGCAGTTTTAAAAGTGGCTCTGAAAGATGATGCATGCACATCTTGATCAAAACAAAATCAACAATAGTTGCTCACAAGATGATAATAAGGTAGTATAGTCTATTTTTTGTTATCAAGTCAGGGCTGCTGATAGAAACACTTCTTGTTGAGGAAAACAAGTTGTGGTAGGGACCTCAGTCTGAATAAGAACACAGGAAAAGTTCAGTGATGCTTTTAAGTTGGTCAGACCTCTTAGATAAACTGAAAAAGAGGATGGAAATTCAGAGTCCCAGTGGTGGAACTGGTCATGTGTGCTACCCTTTCCTCCTAGGCTTACTTCTGTATACTTCCCCTGACCTTTACAGTATGTTTCTTGAGAAGATGCCTGACCTTTTCACATCCAGTTAGCAGACTTGTTCAACTGTTGCCTGAATCCCACTTTTACCCTCTGCTCCCTTGCAAACACTTCTTCCTGTTCAGCATCTCGGAAACATTGTGCTTGCTCACCAGAGCTCAATGACGTACTGTAGCTCTCAGACAGGGCTTTTTTGCTCTTAGAAGGCTGATACCCAATACCATTTTTCTTTTTTTTTTTTTTTTTTAAACAAAGGGCTCTGCCTCTCCAGTTTTACTTGGGGCACCCCTCGCTTTAGGAAAGGGACATGTGCCAGAGGAGAACTAGATAGCTCTTTTGAGCAAAGGTCACAGGAATATTTGGCAGGCATGATGCTTGCGTGTTCTCATTCAGGGTTTCCCCTAGCAATGGCCCTAGGCTTTTGCAGATTTTGTTGCTTTGCAGAGCCCTTGGTATTTGCAAACATGCAAAATATATGTAACACACATTTCATCTGCTGGCATTGGAGCCCTACAGTGAGCAGAGAAGAAAAACCTGCTTCCCTACCAATACCAATCTCGTTCCTATCGCAGGGGCAGTTTGTTGATGATACAACCATTAGAAATGAGAGAGTTCAGTGTGGTTCAGCTCTGATTAGATTCTGAGCTGTTTAATTCTGCAATAGTATCCCTCCCCAGTTGTGCCCAAAACAGTTTGCAGGTTTTATTTAGCTCTAGTAATAGTGAAGCTTTGCTTTGGTCTTTCCACCTGCATGTTTGAAACCCAGTTTAAAATTGGATTTAAAAAGTCAGTACTTTGAGTGTGGTTCTGTTACTGAGGGAAGTGAAATGGATCTGCTTTCTGTTTTAGTCCTTATGCATTTTCCAGGCATCTTACATGGTAACTTAATTCATGCTTTGAACTTTTAAGACTAGGGTATTGATAAATCTACACTAAGACTAAAAAAGAAACAGCACAGGTTTTATAAGTAAACAAGCAGACAACTGAAAACCAATAGCAATATGCTTTTCCACATGTTTTTAAATGTTCCAAAACTTCCGTAGAAGCAAAAATAGTCAGTAATTCTTAATTTTCTTACATTGTTTCTTAGGTTGCAGCCTTGCTGCTGCACTTAACCGACTTGATTAATGTAACTTTATTGTATAGTCATGTCCTTTTTAGGATTGTAAGCTGTTTGCAAGTGGAATGGATCAAGAAGTTGGAATTTGGCCTTCAGCTCATACACTGCAGTCCTGTGGGTAGTGGAATCACCTTCCTCAGACTTCACTGTCTCTGGCTATTGTCAGTGTACCAGAATGCCTTAGGTTCAGCTGTGCTCCTGACAGTCACTGGGGAAAAAAATATATGTATATATGCAGGAATCTATCATACTTTGGTGTTAAATAGCATTTCTTTATTTCCTGTGTCTGACTTTTTCGTCCTTAACTTCAGAATCACTTTCAGCAGCTGTGCGGTGTTGCTGTCAGTTAAAATAGCGATTGTGCTCCACTTTGGAAAGCTGTCCCTCTGAAGGGAGAATGCCTTTCAAATTATGCTCCTCTTTTAAAGTCAATGCATGTTCTCACGAGTATAGTATTCAGTTTAGTCTTTGGTTTGTAAATGTTACTGGGAAGAACCTCAGGATCCTTTTGAGCTCAGGGCCTCACCAAATGCAATGTCAGACTTCCTTCAGTACAATGTGAACTAATAGTCTGTAGAGGTTTAGTGAACTGTCTGTGTGATGCCAGCTTCCTAAAATGCAGTTAGTGGGTGTCTCTTCCAGCATTTACAGTTTGGTTTGCATTCCTCAGTAATCCCCGTTTGCTCAATTTGTAGCTCTGATTCAGAAAGTGGGTTTTACAGAGCTCCGCCTCTACTTGTCTGAGACTTTGGTGTACATGTCCAGATGCCATAACTCCTGGTAACAGTGGAAAAAAATGAGAAAAAAGATATATCTGTTCTCAGAGTCTGCTTGCAGCTGGTACGCTGTTGTGCCAAACTCTAGGAAAGATGTAGGGAGGGAGGTGAATCATAGTGATAAGATAATTAAGAACCTCATCCTCCGTTTTTCTTCCTTCTGGTTCATACCAAAACCAGTGCTGCAAGGATGAGGATTAAGAGAACGAGACTTCTTTAATTGCCTAACCTCTGATGGATTCAGTAAATACAAAGTAATTGATACTAACTACTGTAGCATTGGTGAGAAATAGCGGCTGCAGACAGCTGGGTAGACAGTATCTATAATGATTCTTAGAGTTAAGCTGCTGCTGTTCTTGGTCCTGTGCTCAGACCAGAAAACTGCACCTTGTATTCATTCCAGAAGTGTTGCGGAGTTCAATGTATTTCTTTCACAAGACTTTATGGGGGTGATGGGGAGGAGCTGCTGCTGCTGTTCATTTTCTGCCCTAGGGTAGGCTGTAGTTGAGGATTTGAGATTGAGTGAATATGAGAATATGAAAAGTGACAGAGTGCTAATACATTAGGCATTCATTTTGTATCATATTAGTAGTGCTTGTAGTAGATAAGTGAGATGTCATACCATGTTATGTGCAATTATGAGTATGCAACTGAACATCTCATTGAGGTAATATGGATGTGCTGAACAGGGACTGAAGCCGGTACCTTAAAACTAATCGAACTTTGTTGAAAAATCTCTGTGAGAGAAAGATGCAGAAAGGCATGAAGTTTACTGCTGATGAGTACCTTCGGGGTTTCTTGGTACCTCTTTTGGCAAGCTTAAAACAAGTTGAGTTTCTATGACAAAAAGCAGAAAAGCACAGTCAGTTCAGTGCTTTCTAGTTAACATCTTACACTGATGCTAAGGAAAATAAAAAGGAAAGGGAATCCTCAGTACACGAATGGTTTTATTTTGGGGATCTTTATCAACCTCTCAAGTCTCTTCCTCTCTCCCCGATTTTCAGAGTTACCTCAGCTGATGCAACCTACTCCTTGGATTTTGAAATCTGTGAAGAAAGACCTGATGGACAAATACTGTTTTGAAAACAGTTTTGTTGCTGTCTCTTCTGGTTTGTATTCTGGATTCTGCTTGGTGTCTGCCTTGGGCAGATAACTTCATTTCCATGTGCCTTCATTTTTATTTCTGTGACCTGACAGCAACAATAGGCTCACTGGAAGACTGAGGCCTAAGCATACTTCTCAGACAGAAGATACCCTAGAAATTATTATTGAAACCATCTTCTCATACTTTCAAGCCTCATCTGAAAACAGGCAAAAGGAGTGAAATTTCTGATGTTTAGGGGTGGAATGCCTGTTCTCTTGCTTTTCTCAATACAAAGCTATGTAAGGTACACAAAGCAGCCCAGAGACGCTTGCAGAGAAAGGGACTATCAGCCAGCTGTAGGTGCTCCAGCCCCCCAAGGAATCTGACAAGCTCTCTGTACAGATCTAGTCCACACAGCTTGAAATCACCAGCTGCATTACTGAAAGTCTTAGCTGAGCTGTATTACTGTAAACAGAAGACACCTGGACCATTTTACTGATAAAATTGCCTGGACTAAAGGCCAAGGAACTTCACACATTCCTCTGTATAAACACTCTGTGAACCATTAAATGGGAAGATGGAGTTCTGATACCTTGTTTTCTGTTCTCTGGTCTCCAGGGATATAAACCCAGCATCTCCTACTTGCCCTTGATTTTAAGATGCAATGAGAAAAAGGACAGCCACAGGACATATATAGCTGCTGGCTGCCTGTAAAGATCCTCAGCTAAGGGAAAGCTTCAATGTGTGTGTTCCAATATTTCAAATACTGGAATCAAGCTTTGGATTCTGTTGTGTGTGGTGGTACTGAAGGCAAATGTCCTGTTGGCATTTTCAGGGATAGTATTTTACCTCGTGATTCTAGGAATGCATAGGTAAGATCCTTAGATTGCATGTGGCCACTGGGTACCATAGGACCCTGTCTTCAATCTACTAGAGAAACCCTGAGTTTTCCCCAGGGAATATTGCATCCTTGCTGTGGGGGCCATTTGTGAGACCTATACCTGTACTGGGCAAACCATCTCATTTGTGCCTCGGGCCAGTGTGAAGACATAGTGCATTTAGACACATGTCATGTCTACTCCCTCTACACTGGTAACAGCTATCCCACAGATCGCTTCCCTGGCTCTTCCAAGACTGACCAGGGAAGGATTGGTGGCCAACTCCTGCCCATGCTTCTGCAGATGGTGGTATTTCTGTTGGTAGGAGCCTGTGTATCACCAGCCAGATTCTAGCCCCCACCTGCACTCTTGCTTTAGTAGTTGCAAACCTCTAAAAATCAGAGGCTTTGCTGTATGAAATGTTGCTTTTTCTGTTCTCCTTGGGCCTTCCTAGCTCTCTGGCAGTTTAAATTCCAAATGCTTCACGTCACCACTTGGAAACTCAGCAACATGCAGGACTCTTCCCCTTTGCTTTCTGTTTTAAGTCTTCTCAAACCTCAGCCCCAAGCACATGTGGTTCCAATTACAGAGAACCTCTGCAATGCTATGTGGATATGGATGGGGATAGGCTGACCTTTTTATTTTAACACAGCTAGACTGTTCTGGGGGAGCTGACTGTTAGCTCACATTTTTCTTATTTGAGATGCTTTTGCTTCACAACCAAATTCCTGAAATCAAAGGGAGGCGGAGGGGAGCAGGCTGCAGGCAGCATGCACTGGGGGCCAGGTCTTGGTCACTTGGAGCACTCAAGCTCTCGGGAGAAGGCGACCTTTGGCTTTTATGTCTCTGCCAGCCAAGGAATACAGAAAGCAGATGTCCCAGAGCACAGCCTTGGCTGAGTTAATTATCCTTAGGAGACTTCAGCCGCCCCCAGTTTCTCCTCCCTTGCGCAAAGAATGCAAAATAGCAGACTGTAAGGAGACACCATTTTATATTTATTTTGGCCTAAAATGCTGTCAGGGTAACTCACTGTTAGGGCTAGTGTGGTCTGAGGGTGAGCAGGGGGTGTTGACCTTGTGGGTTCTCCTTACAGCTCTGGAACAAACCAACACAGCTATCCACTGTCTTGGTTTATCCACAGCAGAAACTGGGGAAAAGAGTTGAAGGGGAGATAAAAGCCTTAATGTGCATGTGCCTGTCATCATTACTGAACAGTAATAGTCGGGGGGGAAGTGTTTGGTTCCTCAATAGAGAGCTTAATTTTAAGGCCTACTGAGCCTTAAATACTTAACTGGAGAACTAGTGTTTGTAGTGTCTTTAGGGCTTAGCTGATTTGAGCTTCCAAGTCACTCATGCATCTCTGAAAATTTTACTCAACATGTAAGTCTTTGGTCATAAAACTAATTGTCAGCCCCCTATTTAAGCATGTAGAATTTGCTTATTGCAAAATGCTCAGATTTTGGTCATTACCACTGTGATGACTGCTAGACAGAGTGGGGGCAGGTTTTTGCTCTTCCTTAAAGAAGCTTAGTAAATCATTTCCTGCAAGACTGTAGCAAGATCAAACTCTAACAGATGTGAAATGTCTTAAATTCCTGGCATGAAGGAGTGGTTCAAAGTTGCAACATGGCAGGCTGTCCTGGGTTTTTTGTTTCTTAATTCTCAAACATATTATTCTGGTATATATTTAATTTAGACAGATACCCTGTTTTCAAATACTTTCTTGATGGGATAAATGTTTTTAGCACAATAACAGGCGAGTCAAATGTGCAGGATTATTCAGCTAGAGGAACGCTACAAGCCTGAATAATTCTCTGGGTATTTATTCTTGTGGGTATTTATTATCTTTGGACTAATTCAAACTGTTTAAGTAAAAAGTTCTTGCTAATTTGGGTCGTTTTGACTAAAATGAGTACTTAAACCTGCAGGCTGAACTGCTTGTATAGCTGAGGCCAGCTATAGCATGGGACTGTTGGATACACTGAGGTGTTTTTTTTCCAACAGCCTACCTGGATTTTGAGAAGATTGTGTGTTACTCAGAGGACTACAGGACCAAAACTTCCTTCTCAGAAGGACCCTATTTTCAGCTAGTGGAATCACACAGAAGTGAAAATAATTCTTTTAAGAGTATCCCAAGAAGGACTCAAAATGAGACCACAAAATTATTGGTTACGCTTGAGAAAACTTGTCTGTAGGGGACTGTTCTTCTTTCAGAAAGGATGTGATGAGCCTTGACAACAGAGGCATTTCACTGTTCCTGTCACACATTCATCCGGGAAACATTTTGATACTAATGAACAAAAGCAGATAGAGCACCTATCACAGGTGAAATGGAAATTGTCCAGACAGTGTTATAAACTATGTGTAGATACTACTGTAATTCCTTCTTTTGCTGTTGTATTGAAGAAAGTTTTCCTCAGCAGCAGATTTGAGTCACTTGCTTCCTGAGTCACTTCACTCAGGTGATAGTACAGGATGTCTCCAGTTGCAGGAGAATTACAGGTTGCATTTCTATTCCTCTATGGACATCAACATCTTGGAACAGTCTGTTGCAAATGCCATCCTTGACAAAAAAAAGCCAAAATAAATTATAGAAAGTGTAGCTGCAGAAACTTCATAGAAGTTCTGGAGCAACTGAAATTTTTTCCAGATCCATTTTGGATATTCACATCTTAAATGAACTTGGTTTGGGCCAAGCTTACAAAGCATCATTATGGATTTCTTGTATCTTGATTCTCTGAGTCTTTTTCTAGTCTGTTCCTCCTAATTCTAGCAGTTAAGAGATATAGCACAACTTATTACTTTTTTAGAAGTATAATCTATATTTAGTGGTGCTCCCTAATTCAAGCCTTCTTCTGAACCTAATGAAAGATTTAAATCTGGAAGCTCTTTAGCTTTTAGCACATGAATTTGCCTACAAATAAAAATGTCAGTGAAACATGCATTTTCACTACGATTCTGCTTGTATGTTCATGTGCTTTGCAGATATGTGTATTTGATTTTGTTGATATATATATGTGTGTATGTACGTATACTTGTTATTGGATGGGCTTGAAAATAAACTGAGCTTCATAATGGCATGTATACAAAAGCATTTGTGATCATGTTAAGGATGTAGACATGAAAACACTAGTTTGGGTGGTCATAAACTGTGCTAAGGCCAAATACACAGTCTCAGTTTGCTCAGCACTTCCCGCAATGCACAGAAGATGGTTTCTTCCCTCTAAACCTGGTTCGGAGGGCAGACTTTTCTGCAATGCGTTCAAATGCAATACGTTCAAAATCAGTAGTCCTTTTAAGTGTTGAAATGGGTTCTAGGAAATGCTTTAAGACGGATATCTTTGCATGCGAAATATGCAGGATACTGTCGACATTCTTTTTTCTTTAAAATCTGCCATGCATGCAAGGGAGAATGGCCTGTTACTGACAGGGTTAAAAATCCCTTTGTGTGCCCTGGCCCAATCTGTGCCCTTTCTCTGGTAAATCTGTGCTTGTGCTGTTTGGGTACTGCCTGTTTAGGTGTGCCAGCTTTGCTATTGTTTAAAATATTTGTTGCTCTGTATTTCTTGACTATTTAAACATCAGTGAGTGATGAAAGACAATCATATTTCTCTCTTGTCTGCCGGGTGTTGGGTGAGTCATTGTCTTCTGAACAATAGCGCAAAGATTTAAACATTACAATGGTCTCCTCCCCCTGAAATACAGAACATTGCGTTGCCTGTTGTGTGTCAGCAAGCCTGGCGCTGCACCCAAGGCTTTTTTTTCAGGCCCAGGGCCAATGCTTTCAAAATGTTGCAGTCACAATAAGCTTTAGGGTTCCTGCTCCACAGGAAAAACAAACCAACCTCCCTCTGAAGTCATGGGACATGGGCTGAGTAAGGCCTGAGTAAAGCTGGAAGAAGCAATTCCCCAATTGCTCTTCGCAGCATGAAGAGCCACAGGCAGGATGTGGAAAGGGAAGAGGTTTTTTGGGGCAAGAACTGCGGAGCCTGCATGTATGTGGCATTACTGAGCGAGACTCTTGGATCTGACTTCTGGGAAAATCACCTATTGTCTGCCGGAGCCAGCCCTTAAGGCGTTAATCCGAGCAGGCTCTGCCCTCCTGTGGCTGCGGAGCTCCTCCAGGGGAGAAGGTATGGAGCCAGCTGTGAACCAGCAGAGTAAAAATGCTTGCTGGGAGCTTTTGCAAACTGACCAGTATATGGAGGAGTTTGCTGCTGTAAGGGGTTGTCCATAAGCAGGCACTCTCCTTTAGTAACTCATTTGAATTAAACTTCAGCTGAGCCGAGGGGAAAAAATAAATGGTAGAAGCACCATCAGCAAAATCTCATTTTTTTGACCTGTTCTTGCTAGGTCTCATCTACATGAATACAAGAGAACTTCAGAGAGCGTTTATTCTTTGTTGAATAATAAAGCACTTAAAATAACCTACAGGTGTCTCGGATATGTTCTCTAGTTCCTTTTTCTTTCTGAGGTATATATTGTACATTCCAGCACACATTTGAAGGTAAGCTTTGATTTCATCACTGCTCGCTTACAGTGAGACCCCACCCAAACTACTGAAAGGCATGAGGTTTGTTCACATTAAGCTCTCTCTGGATTTTGTATGGGTAATTTCCATAACTGGCACCCTCTGTTGGGTACTTCTATGAAGCTGTGTTTTGAGCTTCCTTTTGAATTTTTACAGGTGACTGGAAAGAAAATAAAGTGAGGGTTTTGTCTAGAACATCTGCAAAATTCAGACTTCCTCGTGGGTGTTATTAAAGAACTACTAGACTAAAGGGACAAGTTGTTTTTTTTTAAAAAATCAGACTGACATCTTACGGAAAAATACATTGTGCGTGCCAGCCTGGTTATCGGTTCAACAGTGAATCAGCTCCAAATTATCTCTGATTGCATGTACCTTTGAAAAAACAAAAGGTACTTTAGAAATTTGCAGTCACTGTCTCACTGGATGTCTCCCTGATCTTACTCCCATTTAGAAAATGAGCTTGTAGGCACATGGCCCTTTCTCAAATCCAGTACATGTTTGTTGGGGGCAACAAGAGCAAACCAAAATATGAGCTCTCTTAAAACCAGTCTGAGACAGAGGGGAATGAAAATGATGCTTGTTATATTCCCTCAAAAGGGGATTTATGATCCTGATCAAACTTTTAATGTAAAATTGCTTTTTAAAATGCAGAATACCCTGTGAGGTGTGCATAAAACCTCAGTGTTCCGCTGGCACAGGACTTTGAAAATGTTGCAAGTGTTACGTGAATGCTCACTATTGTGGTGCTTAAATTAAACATATTGATCAGTCATCTAGCGAGTGTCAGCGTGTTAATGAAGGCAGCCCGCAGCAATGTGGACTGTAGGAGAAAGCAGGCGTTCATCTTAGGCAGAATGAATAATTGTATTTGGCAGATGGAGCTTTGAGACTAGTGAATCTGGTGATAAACTGGATTAATTTTCCCTTTAAAGAAAGCAGCTAATGTGCCTGAAAAGGAGCTTTCACTCTCATCGATTCACGCAGAGATCCATGTTGGGGAGGAGAGCTTAATCCTTTGCAAGATTCCACTGGTCTTAAAATTCTAGGTGTATTATACATGTGCACGTACATCACAGATGATACCTTTTATAGAAGTGCTTGGCAAGTATTGATTAAATATCAGAAGCTCAGGAGCTGAGGGATGGTAATGTTAACAACTCAGAGGCAGATCTCAGAATGGGAGCAGGAACAAAATGAATTTTCTAAAACCAGGGTTGGTCCTGAAGATACAGAACGAGCTGAGGAATGTGTCATGTTGGACATAATTTTTCCTGGCTTTTTTTTGTTTTCACTTAAAGGAAAAGTTAAAAGTTCCACTGTTTAAATACAAGTTTAAATACAAGTATAGGAACAAATTTAACCTATGTAACTAAAGCTTCTTAGGCTCTTGCCAGTAATCTTGCTATGTGATCACAGGATTGTGTGTTCCATCACAGATGTGACTTCGTAGTGCTCTCACAGTTTTCATCAGTTTCACGATAATTAGTCCAAGAAGCAAGATGTGTCATCTCACTTCATTTCACAGGGAAAAAAAATGCTTTTAGGCTTTCTTTTTGCGCAGCAAAATCTTACGAACAACCCAACTGCAATCTGAAGATTCATACGCAAGAAGCAGATGGTATTTGTGTTCCAGAAATCCCCGTGGAAACTTGGTTGAAATTTTTTTTATTTGGTGTCACAGCAGACATAGTCAGGGTTCCCTGACCTAAATGCCTGTAATATTCCATACCTTTGATCTTTTGGGTCAGTTTTAATTGAGTTTGAACTTAGCATGGTGAGTCTGTGTGTTATCAAATGTTGGAGATGGGCAAAGCCAAGAATCGCCCCCGATTTTGTTCAGGTTTAGCAGGGATGCAAAGGATAGAAAGAAACTCGAAAAGAAAGTGCGAGTTTCACGGTGACTAATGCAGTGCTGGTTGAACATCCTGTTTTTCTGCGGTGTGCTGTCTTCTAGTCCAGGTTTTAGGGAGTGAAGGCGCGCGTTTTTGAGTTTTACTGGCTAAGATTTAAAAGGCTCTGCTTCCCTCTAGTGGTTCAGCTTGGCAATGTCTTTTTTTTTTTCTTAATGATTTTTAAAATCCTTTTTAAATTATTTTTTTTACGTTGCTATTCAAAGACACTTCACTAGCCTAATTGTACCGTGCCTTTTTCAGGGTTAATCCTCTTGTTCCCAGGCTGGTCCCAGTGCTGAAACGCACACAACAAACATTATCCAGTGTTAGGGAAGAGACTCTAAGCCTTGTTAGACTGACATAGGAATAAAGCAATGGGCCCTGAAGGTCTTCTGGGTGGAAATACTGTTTATGAATTAAGGTAATAAAAGGCGAAGGCAAAACCCAGGAGGTTATCCGAAATTTTGAGTGCACTGAGGATGTGGGTGCAACTTTAGTATTGACAGCTCTGGAGTGTGAAGCCATCTGTTCTTCGTGCTTAAATATTAGCGTGAAACTAACTGCCTCTGTGTGTCTAGATGTCCCCTTTAATCAGCTGCAATCTGTCCAGGAAGCCAAACTGCTGGGTTTTCTTTGATGCTGTGAAGTAAATGAGGAAGAATACAGCAAAACCTAAGCTAGTAACACTTGTCAGTGCAGAGATGCATCCTTAATCCTGACCACCGGTGTTTGTCTTTCAGCTTCCTGTTCTGTTTGGCTGTCTGAGGCTCAGACTGAATTTAAGAGAGTGGCTGAAGAAAACGTGACTTTGCCCTGTCACCACCGCCTGGGCCTCCTGGAGCAAGGGAGCCTGGATATTGAGTGGCTGCTGCACATTTCGGAAACAGTACAAAAAGCGGTAGGTTCAGCCGTTATTAGCATCTGCTGAGAAAATCATCTTATTTCTATGTTGACGTCAGCAACAGCCATTGATTTAAAGAGGCTTCTGTGATGATCTTTGCAAGTTATTCTGATGAAGTAAGCAGTGTGTAAAAACACAGCTGATTTATGTAGAGAGATTTATAACATATAGAAGTTATTCGATATGCACACATGCGGTATTGGAACTGGTTGTGTTACAATCGAGTTTTCTTTAACACTGTTATTTAATCAGTCATCATTGGATAAACTTCAGAATTGCCCTTCAGATTTTCAAAAATGACCTTGGGTTTTGTAGGCCCAGTTTTTGAAACCTTGGTTTCAGGAAAAAATATAGTAGTTTAGTACTGAGAAAAATCATGTCTGCAGTAACTTAAATTAGCTAGCCAAAGCCAGCCAAAATTAAAGATTGTTTTTATATATTACGGCATAAGCTGATGTCTATTTTGACACTAGTATAAATGCTTCAATAAAAATCTCTAGCATAAGTGCAATTTATGTATTGGTCTCAGACTCAAAATCTAGGTTTAATTTTCCACCCTGCCACAGATGTTCTATGTGACCCTTGTCAAGTCACTTAACCATGCAGAACCTTAGTCTGCAGTTCCTGGCGATGCTTTGATTTATTGTTCTGTGTGAAAGTAAAATGACAACTTGCTGATGAGTGAGTGTCTCTACTCCTCAGGTGATCACCTACTCTGGAGGCCGTGTTTATGATGACCTGAATGAGGAACAGAAAGGGCGCGTTTCCTTCACATCCAACTTCCTTGCTGGAGATGCATCCTTACAAATCATATCCCTGCAGTCCAGCGATGCGGGGAAGTACATATGTAAGGTTAAAAATGCTGGGCAGTACGAATGGGCTCGCATCACCCTGAAGGTTGTAGGTAAGGTCATTTTACTGTTTTTCCAAAGAAAAAAAAAAATCACTAGACTCATTTCCTGGAGACAGATTTATTTCAGCAGGGTGTAAATACAAAGACATCTCACGATCAGGTTTCACTGTCTAACTCCGTATCTGCCTTTGCATTTTTTGGCAAAGGACAGGACACAGCAAGAGCCCAAAGAACTGTTTTGAGGTAATTACAATCACTTGCAAAATCATATGAACCGTTCTTTCCAAATTATCTCTATGATCTCATCACACAAACTAGACTGATACTCTAGCTTAGCTGGCGATAACCCTTTCCAGATCTCCTGCTGAGGACTCTGGGTTCATGTCCCAGGACCCCAAACTGTTCCAAGTCAGTGGAGGTGACAAATAATCTGCCGAGGTTAGTATTTCTCTTCCCTGATTTCAGTTTATTGGTTGGCTTTTGGCATGTTACACTATCATCCTGTGGAAGAAGTGCTGTGGCCTGCCAGATGCTGTGGAGAGAAGGAAGAAATGGAGAAGTAGGGGGAGGGAAAGGATGTTCTCTAAGTAGTATCTAGAAGAGAAACGCAGTGATACAGCTCTACTGATGTGAGTACCCATGAGGCAGACTGCCCCAGAGTATTGTAATGTGTCATTTCTGTGTCTGAGCCAGCCAGCTCCACTTTTTAGACTATGAAGTTGTACACAGTTGCAGCTAAAGTCCCCTAAGAAACATCACTGGTGTAATTCCTTAAGGCATTCCAGAGAAGGCAGCTCTGGGAAGCTGCTTAAGTTACGCACTTTGGCAAAGAAAGGGTTTTCCACCGAGAAAATAGTCTGCTGCATTCGCATGACCTGTCTTCCGTTTGTTCTAGAAAAACCTTCCAAGCCCAAATGCTGGCTAGAAGGGGAACTGTTGGAAGGAAAGGAACTGTCCTTGCAGTGCCGATCTGCTTCTGGCACTGCACCCATCTCCTACCGATGGCAGCGCATAAATGAGGAAGACAGAGCTGAACATCTCCCGCCCACATCAAGAGTCAGTAAGTTAGGTCATTTCCTCTTCGAGCTCTCAGAACACTCAAAGACAGATAACTGCCCACGAGTACATGCACATGTACAGTCACGTGCCTGCTTTTTAAACGGGGATCACTTTGTGGCAGTGATAGCAATGGTATAACAGTACCTCTCACTGCTGCAGCTGGACGTTTTTGTGTGCTTCACCCTCAACAAGGAAGTGCATGAGGGGCTTGTTTAGTGTTTTGCTGAAGGTTGACAAATGATCTTTTCTGAGGCATCGATTGTTCGTGAACTGATTTGATCCAGAAGTTCAATTTGTGCTTTTGTGTCCTATCCACTGTTAAGGTTTCTTCATCTTTTTTTTATTAATCCCAGTGTTGTTTTTCCTGTTTCAGACATTTCTAATCCCGGGCAAGTCCTACTGAAGAATCTTACGCAGATGAGCACAGGGTTGTACCAATGCATTGCCACCAACGAGGCTGGACAAGAAAGCTGTGTTGTTCAGGTGACAGTGCAGCGTAAGTATTGGCATGTAACTAGTATTGGCACCACGACATGAGCAGTACAGCTTCACAGCTGCCCTTTCATACCTGAGTCACATGAAGTAGTTCTTATTTATTGCACTTACCGTTTGCACTGCAGTCCTCTGTATTACCTGCAGTGGTGAATACATCATCTGGGCTCAGATGTTTTGGTCTATTAGAAATTTTGGTTTTGAGAATGACTAATGAAATACAAGGTAAAAAAACCCATCAAGTTAGAGGTTCCAGAGTCTCCAGCTTTTGAGGTACTTCTGTCTGGAGGGATTCCAGGAGGTTACTCTCAAGTATAAAATCTTTGTGTGGGTAGTCCGTCATTCCAAATTACCTCTCTGTTGTACTTGAGACACTAAACTATCTAAAGGCAGTTGGAAAAGCTGACTTTGACGTGAAGTAATGTGTAGAATAAAAAGCAACTTTTGACAGAGTTTGGTTTTAATACAGCTTTAATAAATTCTGCCTGAACAGAGATTAAAACCAATGTCATACCTGATTAACCCCACCAAGGGTGTGTGCATGTCTGGGTATCTGTGTCTTTGCATATGTGTGCAAGGAAAAGGGCGTCGTTTAGCACCAGCATCGAGGACAAATCCAAACCATACAGTTTAGCAGGTATTTATGAGCAGCTCTCAGGGGAGATCAGCAGAAGCTGGATCTGCTGTGACAAAAGGCTGCTAACAGCGAAGTCTCTTCTGTGGAGATTCCATAGCTTTGGAATTTTTCTGCCCAGCCAGGCCTAAAATAACTGGAATATGGTCATGTAGCAAGGAAAACCTGTTCGCCTCAGGCATCTAAAGTAAAAGCATCCAGGCAGCTTTTATGCCAGTTGAACTGAATTGGTTTAAAACCTCACTTTGGTTTGATAAACCCTCCATAGGGACAAGCCTTAAGGAAACAACTTTCAGCCAAACCCAACCTAACCACTCTTATCACAAGAAGTTGTCATAAAGTATCAGCTAAGGGCCCATATGCACTAGGTAGTGTTCTCTCATTAACTTTGTTATTTTGGATGAAAAATGCCTTGCATCTGCACAGTACAGCCTTCCTTTCCTCTTTCCTCTCTACCCCGCCCCAGGTCACTTTTTTCCCCAAGTGAATAATTCATTCTGCAAGTGGATTGTAATAATTTCAGGGTGAGTTGAAGGGGGAAAAAAGCCTCATGGGGAAACATTTGTAGTTCAAACACTTCTGCCTGTAGGAAGCTGTTTGGTGCTTTGTTTCACATGTGGGTTGTCCTGTCTGTCTCTGTACTTTCTGAGATTCTGTGCTCTTATGAGAGGATTTTTCCTCCTCATTTCAATTCTGACCTGTAGCTGAAGGCATAGCACTTGTGATCCCACCCTTCCAGAAGTGAATACTTTACTCACTGTTAGCTCAGGTTTAGAAACAATGCCTGAAGATAAACTGGTTCAACTTCTGTGTGGAGACACACCTAAATAAGTAGACGAATACCTTCTGTTCTGATTTATACATGGTGCTGTAAGTTGTCGTGTGGACTAGAATCTGACCACATGACCCTAGTGAGAGTTTTCCGACTGACACGTTTGTTTTCTGGACAACAGATGCACAAAATATCGGAATGATCGCTGGAGCGGTTTGTGGCGTGGTGGTGGGACTTTCCCTCCTTTTCCTGGTGGTGAGGCTGACAATAAGGAGGAAAGAAAAGAAGAGATATGAGGAAGAGGAGGCACCAAATGAAATCAGGTAACGCCTTTTGTTTAATCCCCCACCTCTTACCCTCCCTTCTTTCGGTTTCACAGATCTTTTCACTACAGTTTTAAGTAACCTAGGTATAAGTGTCTTAAAATGTTGTTCTAAAAAGCTTTTAAAGTCACCCTGAAAGAACAGTGATGAATTTCTTGACTCTGAGAATCGTCTTTGTGAAGACTTTCCAGAAAATTAGGTAGATGAAAATGTCTTTTTTTCCCCCTGGACAAATTAGCATGCAACTCAACAAAATATTCTCTCTCAGGCTTGCAATTTCAGCATTTTAAAGCCACGCATAATCCTCTCCAGTACTAAATTCAACCCACTTGTCCACTGTGGTGCTGAGAGGTTAGGGGGTTGGGGTTTTTTGTTTTTTTTTTGTTTTGTTTTTCAATTGCAATTTCTGTTGGGAATGCTATGAGGCAGGCAGGTTCCCACAGTCTTTCTTGAGTCTTTTGAACAACTGTGCTTCTGGATTTAGCTCAGGGTGAGAAATCCCCTGAGCTGCTGTGAGCAGAGTTGAGAAGCCTCGCCCTGAGCGGGTGTACCGAGAATGCTGACGCATGTTCTTTGAACTCATCTGTTACATGCGTGTGAGGTCTGCCACTTAACTCCCCTAAGCAGAGATTGGTCTCTAGCCAATCAAGCCTAAACCTCTCAGGAAGGAAAGCACTGGAAAAAGGTATTTCTAGGAATGAGTTTTAGCTGCTCCTGCCCTTGAAGAAACCCCTTGCCTTGTTACGTCCTTTTAGTTCTATTTGTAAAAGACTGCCTGCCCTCATATGACATCTCTGTACCATTAGGCATCTCTGTAATCCATTCAGCAGCTGATTACTCTGCCAGGTCAGGTTGCCAGCAAGAAGGTAGCCTCTGCTGATTTCTTCCCTTCCCTTTACTTTCAAATCTTGCACGCCTCTTCATTTTTAGTCTGAACTGCAGCCTCTTGTATCACCTTTTCATGCATGACTGTTAACCTCTTCTCTCTCTCTGGGTCCAGTTCTTGCACTTCTTTCACTACCCATGTTTGTTTTTTTTTTAACTAGAAGAACTGGTCTCAGCTAGTCCCGTTTAGGTGATTTGTAATTATGAGTAAGGATTACAGAGCAGAGAGTTCTATCTGAACTGTTTGTACTGACGCTTGGCATTCGTTCCACAGACCTCAAAGAGGCAGTCGTGTGCAGCATGTATTCTAAATCCATGTGAGCAATAGCTCCACAGAGCAATAGGGAGTTCAGTCCACAAAGTTACTTAGCACTGGATTCAGAAAACTCTGTACCGTGCTCAAGCTGCTGGACAAATCTGCCCTGGTGATTTGCAGCTTCAATAAGCAACTGCTTATTGCAGCAGCAATTCAGTCTGGTAAAACATACAAACATTTCTGTTCTTGTGGTGTTTGAGCCCTGTCATCTGTTTGATTGCAGAGAAGATGCGGAGGCACCCAAGGCCCATCTCGTCAAGCCCAGTTCCTCTTCCTCTGGTTCCAGGAGCTCGCGCTCAGGTTCCTCCTCAACCAGGTCAACAGCCAACAGTGCCTCTCGCAGCCAACGGACTTTGTCAACAGAAGCTACTCCCCATCTAACTCCTCCCCAGTACAGCCAGAGGGAGACGGAAGGAAAAGAAATTGAGCCAAAGAAAGTTGACTACAATAATCTGATGAAAATGGGAGCGACGCTGGTCATGGTGCCTGCCCAAAGCCGAGCGTTCCAGACCGTGTGACTGCTCACCAGCCGTCTGGAGACTCCTGCTGCCCAGGAACACTTCACATACCACCAGTCACATAGGAATTGTTAGATTAGTTATTTTACTGGTCAGCTTAATTTTAATCACTTGTGATTGTTCACACCACAAGAAGCCCTCCCACTCAACTCTTTCTTACATCTTCCAGCACTGAGGTTCTGATACAGAATTTTGTTTTTTTTAAGAAAGATACATTTGAGGGAAAAGGGAGCCTTCTTTTTAAATTATCTTTTTTTGAAAATGGAACACTGAGCATTTTAAAACTGCAACAGCTGAGCGCTGTACAAATGAAATGAAGCCAAACCTCAGGATTTTTTAAAAGGGATCAACAGAGACATAAAGACATGTAATATTCCAGAGAGGTTTTGTAGGGAGGGAAAAGCCTCTTGTACTGGTTTCGGAGAACTTTCTCAAAGATGCATTGTCTTATCTGAAAATTTGGAGGCAGACTCTCTGCTGAGGGTAGTCTGGTGTTCAGCCTCAAAGGGAACTGACGGACACCTCACGTTTTCTGCATTCAGTCTTCTAGTGAAATACTTTTGGAGGCTGTAACTAAAGTGGAAATGAGAGGATCTCTCAAAAAGGCCAAGAGATGCAGTATTAAGGCATGTGTCCGAACTAATCTCTCTGCTAAAGAGAAAGGACCCTCCGTGTCAAGGAAACAGAGGTGCTTTAATTGCCAGAATAAACGTAATGATGCACCCAGAATGATACGGCCAGGAGCCTGACTCTGCTTTTATGGTCAGCACTGCGAAGCCGCAGTAACTCCACTGGAGTGGTATCTGTGGCAAATGAGCCTTTGCCTGGTGAGAATTGGGCACTGAATCCAGAATGAAGGCAGTACCTCAAAAAGTGAGGGCCACTAATCTACCAAAAAGCCTGGATGAAGCATTTGGAAGATATCTTTGCTATCGCCAGGTTGTGAATTCACCAGTTGTGGGGTAAGCTATGCTGTAGAAACCTTATGGAGAGTTCTTCTAAAGACTGAACGAACAGCATTCTTGAGCTGACCTTCAGGCATCCAGGTAAGACTGAAGGATAGAGTGACAGAGCATGTAGTGAGGAAAATACACCAGGGGCAGGTAAACAAGCACAATGCTGTTTCCATTAGGAAAAATTTGTGTGCAGCGTCCCATTTCTACACCAAATGCTGGGCCACGTGCTATTGCTGAGGGTTAAACCTTAGGACAACTCTTAAAAAATTGCAAGAATCATAGAAAATATTTTCTGTGATTAAATTAGCCAGAATAAACATTTCCAAAGAATAGTAAGTCTTAAACATCAAGTTGAAGGCTAATAGGAAACGATGGGAGATAGGGACAGGCTTCCTCTGGAGGCAGATCTGTCATTTATATTTTCCTGTAAAGGACTTGACTCTGACCACTGCTGCACAGAAGACACTGAGCTTGTAGGTTCTAGATTCCTGTATTCCTGGACTAATGATTTTCTATTTAAAAAATAAGGGTTTTTTTCATTTGAGGGAAGGAAGGTTTTCTCCAATTTGTGGAATGAGTCTACAGGAGATGGATCAGCACAGAAGAACCACAAATATATTAATTCTTTCACTCCAGGGACTGTCATTAACCTCCTTTTCTGACTGACACACGGAATTTTAGCTTCTTTGCTTGAGATCTTAGACATTCTGACTAAAGCCAAGGCCTGCTTGAGCTACTTCCTTATGGGAAATAGTTTTCAAACTTGCCCTATACTATGTGAGAACTAATTTTCCTAGGAGCAGTCACCTATTTACGTCACATGTACCAAAATTTCACTTGTTCTCTGTACCCCAGAGTCAACTTAACTGCCCTTGGCAGGACAAAGTACTGATCTCTTGTGCAGGGAAGACAGTCTCGAGTCACAGATTTAAACAGAGGAAACATCTGCTATTAGGTGTTTGATAAGCTTCTGCTTTCGTGACAGCTCCTGGTGTTGGATACTATGTCATTTTACCTAGACAGTTTCCCTGGCTGCTCCAGAGGCACATTCCTGGATCAGCGGTGTTTTGGTGGATTTGGTAGTGGCTGTCACTGCTCGGAAGCAGCAGCACTAAGTGTCTGTGATTGCTCCGCAGTTGCTCTTTTCCTGGACCCTGAAGGCTTTAGGCACTCCAGAGCTGGGAGAGTCCCAAAGACCATGAGCAGGACTGTTCAAGGAGTTTGTGGCTTCTTCTATGGTTGCTTATTGTGCTTAATGTTACCTGTGTTGCATCTGAGGATACTTATTCTATGCATATAAAAACAGGAACGCTTTTCTCAGTAAAGAATACATGCCTGAGCAACCAGAAGCTTATTACCACAAAATAAGGGTAACAATTCAAGCAGCTGAGCTGGCTACAGTCTGAGTACCAAATGCTGTAGGTTAGCTTTGAGTCACAGGCCAGACTTGCAATTAGCAAAGAGGAGGATGCTCTGTCTCCAGCCTAGAGGCCACTTGCTGCTGGCTAGGAGAATTTGCCCGGGCCGCTCCTGGCAGACTCTTTCCTGGAGGCCTTTGGGAAGAGGCTGCAGGACAGATCAGCCGTGGCAGCCCTCTCCTGGTCTCCAACTCTCCTGGAGCAGAGAAGTCACTCCTGGTCACATGAGCTATCTGTCTGATTGCATGGGATGAAAGGTTTATGGACCCTGGGGAAGAGAAGTCAGTTGGAAGCAATTGCTGCAGCCCGGTGTGTGTGATCGTTCCCGTTCTAGCCCTCTCGGGAAGCAGGCGATATGCGTGCCCACTGTCCGGACATGTGCAGACTGCCCTGTATACGCACCACGTCAGAAAAAGCATCGTGGCCCTCGCCTGCCATGGAACAAAGATGCAAAGATATGTGGACCTGGTTAGAAAGTGTGGGCACCGCGCGGATTTAAAATCACAAAGTCTGACACGCTGCGGTGCTTTTCAGACCACACATCAGTGATCTCACAGGTGAACACAAAGTCAATTTTGCACTTCAGTTGCTAGCATGAAGCCCAAAGGGAAACGTTCATTACTCAAAGGAAATACAAAGCATCATTTCAAAGGTATTTTATTTTCAAAGGGACATTTTCTGAGCTCCAGATGATACTATCAAGAGTTGCACAAGGGAAGCAAATGAACCGTAAGACAAACTCTATTTTGTAAAATAGTGTACTTAAAGCATTTACTGTCATATACCAGTTATTACTAGTGTGATTAAATGCATACAATGTTAGATAGCTTTCTTTTGTTTCTCAGCAGATAAACTAAGCTTACATCTCTTCTACCTGCTATAATTGGTGTACTTGTACTGTGTCTGAACAGCTCAGAGGAAAGCAAATATTTATTATTGATTCCTTTGAATCAATGATTTCTTAATTTTTTTTTGTTGGTTGTTTTATAAATAAATGTGCTGCAGCTGAAGTGCTACAGCTCAACTAAACTTGTACTAATGCTCCATCTTCTGTGGTATGATGCGTTACATGCCGTCAAGCTAAATCCAAGAGAAAAAAATACAGAGTCAAAAATACCATTTTAAGCTAACAAGGACTATGTGCACATTTGCGTAGAAAGTGTGGGGACGCTGGGTTGGTTTTTTTTTCAGTCTAAATTATGTGACGTGGTATGAAATATACGAAGCCTTGGGTGTATTGAAGTAAATGGTGTTTAGACTCCCATGCGGCAATTTCAGCTGAGATATTTTGGCTGAGGAGGTAGATGCTTCAAGCTAGTATGATAAATAGTGCCAGCACAAATACAAACCGCCGGTGACACTGCCCTGCCTCTCCCGCATCCACGACCTGGCTTCTGAACCACCCGGTGTGTTTTAGTTCGTCTCCTGAACTACTGGGCGTGAGACGACAGTGAAACCTGGAACAACGAAGAGCCGTTTTCAGACAGTTTAGATCTCTCTGCAGATAAACATTTCAAACTAGCTAACAGGAATCTCCAGTCAGTGGGATGTAGGTGGAATTTAGGGTAACTAAACATAACTGTGGTTGATTTCTTTTGCAGTGCTTCAGCCTTCTCTCCCCGGGGGTGTTTTGTGGGGAGGTCTCCCAACATCAGCAACCTTCTTTACTGAAATCTGGGAGTAAAAATTGCAACATAATTACACAGTACTTAAAACACGATGACAACACAGTGGTCTCATAGGTGTGTTCTTCTGTCTATCCCTGATTCATGAGGAAACGCTATTACTGGCTCCCTCCTGAGTTTATGACATCCAAAATCCTGATTAGGCGATACACATTTTGAGAGGGGTTGTGCAATTGCATACTTTTGTACAGTATCAGGAATCTTGGGTTATTTTTAACCTGGATCAGTTTGTACTGACACACTGAAGGGGGAGAACACGGTGGGAAAGGGAAGGGACAGCCTTGGAAATGCATGATTTTCAAACTTCAACCGGGGTGTGCAGCTGTAAGTGTTGTATAAATAACAAATGCTGCTGTTGTGAATAGGAAGTGTTTCTTTGATAATCTCCACTCTCTTCACAATTCGGTTTTAAATGCTTAAAGGAGAAGCAGTGCTTGATCTCTAATGTACTAAATTGGCTTCAAAAAATAATGTTGGAGCTCATCATTTGAAAAAACTCCGCACAGCATACTTGTCCAGCTTGCTGAGCCTTATTTTTTCTGATATACAGTAAATGAGCTACTTTTGTCCAGTATGTTAACAGCCTTCAATTTCTAATGAAATGAGTCATTTGCCAAACTGCCCTCCTCCCTGCACTGACTCACTGTTGCTTTAGGCTGCCTTCACTTGCTATCAGTCTGCTGTGCGAAGTACGGTTGCACATCTAAATGTCACTATTTAATTTCAGGGTGCAGGCAGCACTATTCTGAGCTCCTACTGAAATTCTGCCCATGATTTACAAAAAACAAAACCAACCAAACAAAAAAAAAGCAAAGGCAATCCCTTGCTAACAGCAAGGCTCCCGTGAGAGTTGGTACGTGACGTATTCAGTGCGAGTTGGCACTGCATGCCCGAGAAGCATCTCCCGTGCAGCCTGGGAGTCGAGAGCTCCAGCAGCCTGTACTCTGGACGGGGTGGAGCGCGCTTTGCATGTCCTACCTGGTCAGATATGGGGTGATGGTTGTTACTGACCGCCCTTATCTTTAAAAGCAAAGGAGAGTGACAGCTCGCGCTCAACAATATGGAGTCCCTTTCCTTTTCCTGCTGCCCCTCCTGTCTCTGTCCTTGTACACCCAAGTTCAACTGCAAACTACGCCTTCTGTCGTCACCCAAAGGTCCCGGTTCAGGTTCCAGCCCTGTGCACGGCTGAGCAAGAACTGGAACCACAAACTTGCTTGGCACAAGTGCCGTCCCGTGGGTCAGCACATCCACAGCATCAGCCACAGGAGCCTGGTGGCATGTGGCAGTGAGAATCTGCATGTTAGTGGTCTGATAATGGGTTACCAGCTGTCAGCTCATCTGGGGTAACTGTGTCATGTTCCCTAGCAGAGCTCACTCAAAATTGCTTGAAAGAAAGGGACATTAACACCTTACCTGTCTGAGGGTGCAGGCATGCACACAGCAAGGTACCACAGAGGACAAACAGCCACTTAATTGGGGCAAGGCTGAAAAGAGACACTTGTTAGTCCGCCCCCCCCCCCAATATTGGGCTTTTAAGCAGCTACCAGGAGTGGTTTTGTCTAAGGCCAAGCCTGTGGGCAGCGTTAAGAGATGCTTTTTCATGCAGTTCTTGCTCCCAGCTATAAAAGTTCCTTTGCCCTTTTCCCACTGCGTGGGGTCACAGGGGCTGGCCAGGATACAGGTTTTGTGTAGCCATCCTCCTAGCAACTCCCTATGACTTTTCCACTCCGTGTTTTATGCCATGTAAACATTCGATGCAGTTCACAGCACTCTTGCTAGAGCCTGACCTGATGTGATTTCTGACCTCTGATCAGCTTTCAGCCTAAGGCGCTGAGATCAGCGGAACGTTTGCGGGCGTCCATCTGCTCGCTTGATCCCCAGGGATGCCGAACAGCCACGGTTTTCCGCCATTCAGAGCCTGCCGTTTCCCTTCCACTGAAGGAAGCCACGCTGAGAGCAGGCAGCGAGCAGCACTGACGTGTGGGTGTCACCTTGTCCCTTAGCTTGGTGCATTGGCACCGATTGTGGACGAGAAAAACTTAGGATGGATTAAAAAGCAGGACTGGAGGTGCCGCGGAGGCCGGATTCTGCTCTGTGGAGAAGCCGGCGTCACCCTAGAACACTGCAGACAACATGGTTTCCTCTGCCTGGGCGAGAATGAGGTGTGGGGAGACATCAGAGAACGCTGCCTTTTGCCTTGTTAAATAGAGCACGAAGGATTAGAGCTGCTGGTATAATTATCGTACTGAGGGAGATTTACCCAAGCAAAAAACGCCGTAGGAAGCCCTCAGGAAGCGTTAGGCAACGAGTTACGAGCATCAAAACGCGAAACGCTGTCACTCAGGGCAGAGGGTGATTTCCCAGAGCTGTGCCCCAGGGTAGGCCCC
>VYZM01011673.1:323979-342902 GCA_013398915.1 Dromas ardeola | reverse complement strand
TTGCCCCCCACCCCGGTTTTGATTTAAATCCCCCCCCAAAATGTTTATGGCCTTTAATTGCACCCGTAGCCAGGAGGCTATTACAATTTCATATTCCTACCTGGGGAATGACCGAAACATTAATTACACTTGCTCACAAAATGGGGGGGTGTGTGTGGGTGTGTGTTTAAAAAAAAAAAAGAAAAAGAAAAAAATTAAAAAAGAAGCGTGGGGGGGTGTTTAAAAACAAAAAGGCACCATGCTGTCGTGGTTTAAATGCGTTTTTTTTTCACTTGGAGAATGGCCAGCAGATAGCAGCAGAGACCACAGAATAACAAGGAGGCTTTTTTTCCTGTCCCCCTCCCCACCCCGGTTTTGGTTTCAATCCCCAAAAAGATGTTTATGGCCTTTAATTCCACCTGTAGCAGCATCTCCCATTATGAGTGTGCAATACCTTTATTGCTGTAGGGGAGGTTAAATGAAAATAGGTTTTGGAAAGTGGTATTTTAGGGTATTTTAGAAAGCAGCACTGTTTTCACAGGAGGGCATTTCTGGGGGTTATCGGAGCTGTGATTCAGAATTTTCAGGCTTGTCAGGCTGAGGGACGAGGTTTCCCAGTGAAAATCATGAAAAAGTGCAGAAACAGGCTGAGGATCAGGCCAGGGGGTGCAAAACCAAGCTGGGGAGAGGAGCTGCTGTGGGGGTTCACAGTAATACCCGCACTTGCATGAGGGCATAGTGAACTTTTAGGGAAGTAAATGGATGAAAACAGTGTCAAAATTGTGAGTTTTTACATTTATGACAACAAAGAAGCCTGAAGAGTTGTGTGCAAAACAGGGGAACCGTTTTTAGGTTAATCTATGGCTAATTTGAGAAGCTCTTGAGTTCAAGTTATTCCCTTTTCTTTTCTTTAAACACTTTAATTCACTTTTTCCCTTTTTTTTTTTTGTTTTTTAAAAGATTTAAATTCAGTATTTTTCTTTTTCTGTTACAAGTGTTTCTCAATTAGGCACAGATTGGGTAACAGGTTGGAATCTCCCCAGCCGTACCTGCTGAGGCTGATGCCAAGGGCAGGCACCTGTGTTGCTGCCCCGTTTGCTGGGTGCCGGTGATGCTGCTGCCCCAGGAGCACAAGCAGAGGCCAAGAAACAAACGCCGGTAATGCCTATACAACTTTATTTTGTGGATTTTTTTTTGAGGATCTCGTGTTCTTTCGAAGTGGCAGGCTTTTCAGCTTTATTTTCTTTAGCGGTGAGCGAGATCTGTCTCTGTAGGGGCAAAGAGAAGCAGCGAGGCTGCGTCTGACAGTGGCAGCAGAGCTTTGCAGGAGGCAAACTCCCCACTCGGGTTCCCAGTTTTCCTAACTAGTGAATTTTGCAGCCAAGCAGCTATTGCAAAGGCTTTGACCTTGGGCCACTCAGCTCCCGTGCCCTCTGCTACAACTATTTCCTTTTTTGTAATATCTGGCCGGTTATTCTCCTGTTCTAAGGGCTATGAGAGAGCTGGCTGTGGGAATCCCCTCCTTTGGTTACTGCCTTAACAGAAAGGGCAAAGTTAATTCATAGTTTATTTGGGGATTTTAGGAGCTGCCGGGGTTTTATCTCCCTGGAAACTCTCATTCAGGTTGCTTCTCCCGAAGCTGCTAGGTATTAGTCTGGTAACAGCAATATTGTACAGGGAAGACCATTCGTTATGAATTCAGCATTGTGGCTTCCCTCTGGAGCATTAGTGGTGAGCAGAGGACCTTTTCCAAGTCTCTCCACTGGGTATGGAAATGCCGAGGGACTTGTTCTCCTGCATGTTTTCATGCTGAAGCGCGGGGGGGTCTGAAATGCTGATGTCCAGGGGCAGCCTCTCCCTGCAGCTACTCTGAAATGCTGTAAAGACTTAAGAATAGTCAGTGGAGTAAAGTCCAGCTGAACTGACCTCTATCAGTGACCGGTGTTGCCTGTCTTAGAGGAAAGGATGAAAAACGTTTCAGTAAATAGGCTTAAGGAAGGGTTTTTACTTGGTATTTCAGCAGAAGAGGCTGAATTTTGTTCTGCTGAGGAGGAACCCTTGACTCCCTTGCAGGTAACGCCAACATGCTGCATAGCCTGTTCCCAAGGCAGGAATTAGCTTAAGGGTTTGTTTTACAAGCTCAGAAGTCTGCCTGGATGCTGCTGACTGCTTTCTGGGTGCCTTCACCAAGGTGAATTAAATCTTTTTTCCTTTTCAAAGTGTTTTGGTGTCTGCTTTCAGAGATAAAGAGTGCTGTGGCTGTTTTGTAGAACAGGCAAGGAATACGTTACTGGCTCATCCCTGTAAAGCTCCTGCTTTGGGGTATTACAAAATTTCTCTGTGTATGTGTGTGAGAGAGAGACAAAGGACGTTTATTTTTGGGTAAAACTAGGATAGAGGTATGTAGACTAAGTTTGGACTTGAAGGAGTCAGTAACTGGAGTCAGTGACCCAGCTGGGGAAGAGCTTCGTCCTTGCTGACCGGTGAGGAGCCGAAGTTGGGGTAGAGCCAGACTGAGCTTCCAAGCAGCCCTCTCCGTCCTGTTCAAGCACCTAATTCAGCTTCTTGGAAAACCACAGCCTAAGGGTTACACAAGGAGTCCGGGAGCAGAGGTAAGAAAAAAGCTCTTAGGTTCTTTGTACAGCTTTATTGTAAAACTTGAAGGACTGCTGGTGAGGGAGGGAAATCTGTGTTTGCTCTGGGAGTTACACCCAGTTTATTTCATACACATACTGCAAAATGCAAAGAAAAGGAGCTTTGAGGAAACTTTCATAGTTTCCTGAAGAAGAAAGCAGGATTGAAAGACAGTTTTTTGGTGTTAAACACTCATGTTTTGCGAGTAGATGCAGGTTTACAGTCTGCGGTAGGCTTAACGTTAATTAACCAAGCTGTGCTTGACTCTTTTGCCTTGGAGAAGAGGGAACTCCCTAACCCCCAACAACTGCAAAGGTGCTGTTAACTCTTCCAAATAATTCTTCGGAACCCACATTAAAAAAAAAGACAATAATAAAAACAATTGCTAGGAAAAGTGAGAGCTGGGTGTTCGGTGGTGGGTGGCAAGAGCTGGTTTTAAGGAAAGGGCAGGAATCAAAGCTGTGATGTGAAATTGCCATTATAGAAGGGCTTGCTGTAAAGGCAAAATGCAGCTCAACCAGGAGACCACGCAGCCTGCTCGCTGCTGAGCCTCAGTACTTGTCTCCTCTCTCTGGTCAAGTGCCTGTTTTTTCATCACGCGATTGACTCCGTGGCTGTTTTGTTCAGGCTGAAAGACAGGAGCGCTTGCTGGAGGAGGTAGTCAATGCAGAGGTCCTGGGGCCTTGAAAAAGCAAGGATTAATAAGGTTTTGCTGCCTTCGAGCTGTGCACCCAAGTCAGCATTGAATAAAGGCTTTTGCTAGCAGGTAGGCAGCCAGGGCTGCCTTCGGGGTGCCCGGCCAGGCAGTGGGGTCCAGGTCTGGGCAACCGTCTGGGCTGTATCACACTGGCCCTCCAGCTCCTGCAGAGCTCCCCATGTCTGAGCATCTTGTGGGTCCCCCAATTCCTGCCCCTGCTGCGCTTTCCGGGGGTTAGCCCGGAGTCCTGTGGTGGGGCGGGATGCTCTGCCGCTGCCTGCCCCTCTCGTCCTCCCATCGGTTGATGCCTTCAGTTTTCAAGGCCCTAGCTCTAGAGGATAATACAACCTGTGGCAGAGATGGATGCACATGGGGATGGTATGGGCTGGTTCACGTGCTTTGGCAGAAAATAAAGCAAACCTCTGTCCACATCCGTCTGTGTTTCATGTATTTGGGGGGATTCTGTGACATTTAAAAGCAGCAACAGAGCACCTAAACCTCATGTCTGGGAGCAAGGTACAATCACCCGATTTGCAATCTCTGCCCTGTCACTGGATTTATTAATAGCACCACCTTTAGTGAGCAGACAAATGAGTACTTGGCAGCCCTCTGCTCAGCTCCTCTTCTCCCCTCATGCGTTTTCTGCTCTTCTTCCACTATCCCACATCACCATCCCTTTTCTGTCGATTTCCCAACAATGCCTAATTCTATTATTCGGAATGATTTCCCACCGGGCGGTAGTTTATTTCTGTCATCAAATCTCTGATGAAATCTTTAGACATGAAATATTTAGCCCGATACCAACAAATCGCACATAGTGTTAACGTGTCACAAGCTGCCTGGAGACAGCATTAGGCTGTAATTTGAAAGCGAGTGAAGTGATAATGCCATGCGCACTGCTTTTGTGAGCATGCATTAATGCATCTTTTGCCAGGGCTGGTCATTGACGGCACATCGACTCCCACTAATAGTATGCGGGAGGGTGGCAAAATTGGGGGTGATGCAGAAAATAAAGCATATTGACCAGCCAACTGCAGCGCCTCAGTAGCCTTTAATCTATTATTGCCCTTGATGGGGATGTTTTAATGCAACTTTACTGTCAATCGCATTTATAGTCGCACGCTCTGCCTGCTGGGGAGCACTGTGAAAATGGCAGAACTCGGATCATGCTGTTGCTTAGAGCTCATAGTTATTGATTGTGGCCGGGCTCAGGAGTCTGGGTTATAATTATTTCATTAAACCATTTAATGGTTATCAAATATGAACCCTTCTACCATTCCATTTACGAAATGCAGCGAGCTTTAAGTTTTATTGCTAATCCATCTTGATCTTATTTTTCTTAAAGTGTCCGATGCTCCCAAGTGGTCGCTGTTCCCCTGCCAAGGCTCTCTGCGTATCGATCCCGGGAGAGCCGCCCTCAGCGATGCCAGCCTCTCACGTGGAACAGGGAGATGGGATTATATGTGAGTGAGCCTGCGTTGACAGACCATCCCAAATAATAACCGAACGCCCTGGCCCCCTTCTCTGACCCGTTTTTGCCACGGTGGAGTCATCCCAGTTTATTGATAGGGAAGCTTTACACTGCCAGCCCTGTCTGGGGGGAGAAGACACTCGATCTCTTCTCTTATGGAAGACATTTCGTGCCTCAGTTTCCCATTTGACCAATGGAGTTACTTGCTTATTTTTCACTTATTTGGGGTTTAGGGATGAAAAGGCCCAATTATTACTACCCAAATTCTCCCTTCATTCAGTGATAGGCTGTTCACCCATGTAAAGGAGGGAGGAAATTCCCCTTCCAAAGCGTTCTTTATTTTTTTATGAGAATGAAAACAATTATGTTGTTTTTCTCGTATAACCAGAGTATGGCTGCATCCTGCTTGGTCCCAAATGTTTGAGGCAGCCTTAAAAGCACAGCAGGCAAAACACAGTCTGTCGCTGCATCTCTGACACTGAGCATTTCCCTCTCTTCCCCGTGTGTGTTATCCTCCACGAGGCAGCTTAGAGCACCTTGTACTGGTGTAACAGGATTGCAGGGGGGCATGGGAAAAACAAGGTGATTTTGGGGAGCTGCTCTTGGCTCCTGAACCTCTAGAGGAGTGAGAGCTGTTCCTGGCACTGCCAGGGACTGTCTCTGTGGCCTTTGGGGCTGTTTTTTGTATTAAAGTGGCCCAAGTCCTCTGAATTCCTCTTCATTTCACTTTTCCTCCTTGTGAGTGGCAGATTAAGTCAGGGCTTAATTCCTCTAACTGCAAAGCCCCAGAGGAACCAGAGGAACTGTAGAAGTCCCAGAGATTCTCATCGACTGCACGAGGGCACGCTCCTGCCCTCCTTCACACCCCAGCGCCTTTCAAACGTCGCAGAGACCTCACGATTAAAGTGTGGAAAAAAAACTGGGTGAACCCAGGTCTAGGGCACAGGGAGGCTTTGAGGAAGTATCTCGGTATGCATTTGTATTCCGGATCCATTGAAAGCCTGTATTCGTTGGCACCTTTTCATTAAAACCCTGGATGCTCTGGAAAAGCTATATCTTAATTTGAACAAACTGATTCCTTTTTTCTGTGGGCAGGCGATAGAGTTTCTGCAGAGTCCTTTATCAGTATTCTGTGCTGCCTTCTAGCAGCTGCTCATTTTATGTTGCCTCAACCTATGCTGACCTCATTTTCTATCACAGAGCAGTGAAGGATTTGGTAAAAATTAGTTATATTAGTAGCTCCCGATACAGCCAGTTTATTTGTGATATGACAAATATTTCAGCCATTAGGATCTTTCCATCTCTTAGCAGCTTAAATGCACTCACTTATATTCCAAATCACTGCTTAATTTAAAAGCCTATTTGTCTAGATTGTTGCAGGCATGAAAAAAAATGCAGAACACTTACCCTTTCAAATAGGCCTGCAGCACACCCGGAGTTGTGCCTGTGATTGGATCTCCCGCTCCATAACTTTACACTCAGCGAAGCTACAGACTAATCACTTAGTGCACGGCAGAAGCACATCAATTCCACGGAGGAAGGGGTGGGCGCGACGCCGAAGATGCGGAGGCTGGATTGCTGCTTTCTCCCTTCTGTGGCAGTGATTCACCTGCTGTGCCTCAGTTTCCCCACCCGCCCTGCCAGGATGTGGAAGGCATTTGCCGGCTTTCTGGAGCCGCTCGGTCGTCCACCGTTTTGGGAATACTATGTGTGCAAGTGCAAGAAAGTCACTGTTGTGTTAGGGAAGGGTGGGAGGGCTACAAAGCCAGCCCTGGCAGTCGGGCAGGGTGTTTTAGTGCCTACTAAAGCTATTTCTGAAGACTGCTTGAAAAGAGACTTCAGCTCCATGGGGGCAGGCAGATGGGAGATATGTGCTGATTTTGTACTTTGTGGGGGGCTTTCATGTTCCCTGTGACGTGAACACTTCCATAAAGTGAATAAACTCATGGCAATGCCTAATGTCTTCAGCCATGTTGGCCTCTTTTCTCGGTCCTGCAGTTCAGGGGAGGGTGGAACTGCAGGGAAGGTGCTGGGATGCCCTGGAACCCCTCCTAGCATTCAGCCAGGCCATTTCTCCAGGCTGTTTTTTTCCACACCCAGGAGGCCTGAATGCTTCTTTTAGAGACTTGCACATTTTTAGTTGTTCAAGGTAACATTGGGGTTATCTCGAGATAACTCCAGGGTTGTTTTAAGGAACGCGCACTGTCTCTTGCAAAGATGACAGTAAAATCCCTGGACCTGCTGACGTTCCTGCTGCGTGAAGGTGGCCAGCTCTGCCGGGCTGCCCTTGCTCTCTCTGTGCATTCCCCTGAGGAACTTCTCAGTTCCCCTTTGACATTTTCCTTCCACCCAAAGCCAGGAAGCAAACCCATGCCCTGAGTGTCTGCCTGACCAGTGAAAGTCATGACAGGACCAGAGTTTTCTCTGCTGGCTCCTTCCCCCAGCTACAAGAGGAGCTCTCTCTCTGTGTACCGCACCGGCTTTCTTCACTGAGCAGCCTCCAGCTCCGGCACCGGTTCTAATGGACACGTTTAAATTCATGGGCAGTAGCTGTTTAAAGCCAGCAAAAGGGAGCATTGTCAAAGACTTAGTTGTTGGGGTTTTTTTTGAAGGGATGAGCTTTCTTTTAACCGGCCGTGAAGAATCCCCAGGTAGGCTGTGTGATGCATTTGCTGCTTTTTCTGCCAGCCCTGTTTTACCCTCCCTGCAGGGCTGCAAACCTCCCTCCCCCTCCAGCAGCTCCCCGGGGCTCAGCTCTCCCTGTTGGGGTGAGATACACTAGACTTTTAGGAGATGAGACTCGAAGACTGCAGTTTATTTGGGAGGAAGAAAGGATCCGCAGGTTAACCCAGTTCGCATCTGCCTCCGGGGGTCCATAGAGGGAGCCACTTCCCAGTCTTTACCCCCTCTTACTCCTTCCCCTGGTGTTCCGGAGCCTCCTCACAAGTAAGTAGCTGGTGTTTCTGGATCGCACCTTGCAGCTTTGCAGGGCAGATAGTGCCAGGTTTGATGAAGTGCAGAGCAATGGGAAGCAAAGGAACTCACCAGCTCTAAAAGGCAAGTGTCATTTGCTTTTTAGGGAAGGTTTTTTGCTCATTAGTCCCTCGGGCTCGCAGGCATTGCCTGCTGCTGATAATTCTGCGGAGCATCCTTTATGGTTGTGAAGAAAAGGAATTTTCTTCTTGTGTGGGAAAAGGAATTTAAAAGTAAAATCCTGCTCACATGCAATTACTGGTTTTGATTGTGTCAGCTGGGATGTCTGACATCTTCTCTAAAGGTAAATTATCTCTAAAATTGTATGGTATTTTATAGTAGCTTATGGCACAGGATTCTGCCTAAAAATAATAACTCTAAGGTAACTCGGTCTTGCTAAATTCTCCCGCACCTTTCACAACTAAGGAGTTATGATGGAAACATATTTGATTGCTAGAAAAAGCCACTGAAAACCAGAGCAAACTGTAATTCTTGCTTAGTTTCACTATTCAACTTGCAAGACTCTAGGAGTTCAAATGCTGATGGAAGTGTATCGATTTTCCCCTATATTGAATGCTTCCAAAAAAAAAATCTCAACAAAAAAACCCAACCCACCTCCCGTGATGCAAGTCCCATGGTTCCAATTAAAATCACCTGTTAACTTAAAAAGGTCTCTTTTTAAAAAGGGTTTAAAAGATTTTCATTTAATTGAGTCAATGTAAAATGCCCTTTACAATTACCACTATAAACTACTTGTTTCCCACTGAGTAAGACCCAATTTGAGATGTTTATCAAGACTTTGCACTCTTTCCACTCTTCATACTGAGTTCTTAAATTCCTTATTGACAGCTTGCATCTGTCAGCAATGGATATTTTTAGTTTGTGGCAAGAAAGCTTTTAAAAGGTTGTAATGGCTTGATTTTGTCTCTGTGGTCTCAAGCGATAAATCAGCTCTGAATGGTCTCATAAGTGTGGGCAGTGCTGGGTGCCCTTTATTTCAGAACAGTAAAATGACATGATTTAACAAATTTCTTCTTTCCTTCCTCTGAGTATTTCCATAAAGGCAGCGCTGTTTAGTGCAAAGATCGCACCCCTTGTTTTTCTTTACTTTTTTGGTCTCTTACAATACACTTTTTCACAACTAATAAACATTGTGGCACCGGTTGGTTTCTGCCGAAGTCTCTGTGGCTGGGACTGTGGGGCTTATCTAGAACTCTGTCCTCAAAAGACTGACAAACACACCTCCCAATTTAATTAAGACAAGTGCACTTTTATTCGAAGACAATTTTTTATTTGAACACATTTGCTGTCTTACTGTGCATACAGACTCTATTTTATCAGGTGGGACAGGCAGCATAGCACTGGGTTTGCAGTGCAGAGAGTACGTACGTGTCCCCCTGTTGTATTTTAGCTCCCAAAGTCTATCAGGGGAGAGTTTATCCACCCAGAAAGCCACAAAATTTTTTGTGCCTGCGAGCTGGATGGTTTTACAGGCAGTCGCCCCCCCTGCCCCATATTCTGAGAAGGGGACCCAGACCCCAAAGCTCATCCCTTAACGTAAGGCAGAAAGGCCACAGAAATTCTCTGACAACCCAGGGAGGAGGAGCACCTGATGGAGGAGAGAAAGAAAAGGGTTGTAATAAAGGATTCAGAAATCAAAGCCCACCTCGTTGGGTGTTTTGAGGAGGCCAGGGAGCCTCGGTGTTTTTTAGTCTGGGATCCTACATCTAGGGAAGGGCAGTTTTCCCCCTTCAGGACTTGCAGCACCCTGAGAAGTCATTCCTGTAACCACAGCTCTCTGGGCCTGTGAAACACTAACATTTTACCCGTGAAAAAGCCCTAGTTTGCAGTTTTACACCACAGGACCCTTTGAGCCCTCAGGCTTCTTGCAGAGGTGGGCACCGGGGAAGGGTCTTTCTGCAGAGCTGGGCTGGGGATATCCAGGTACCTGCTGGCAACTGGGGTTTTCCCCAGAAAAACCAGCAGCTCCTCCGGGCTTGCCAGTCCTGCGGGGCCCAGAGGGACAGTGGTTTTTCTCCTTTGCAGTCAGGATAGTTTGAATTTAGGAAATACCAGTCATGCTTCTGAGGGGGGTCCTAAACTCACGGCCGTCTTGCTGTTAAGCCGAGCCTCAGGGTGCCCAACCCTCACCCTGTAGAATCCATCCCGGTGAGTGCCAGCACTGGGTCCCCGCCGGCTCCCCAGGGGTGCAGGGGGGGGACACAGAGACGTGTCTGCCCCCAGCTCTGCAAAGCGCAGCTGGGAGAGGCTTTTTGCCCTGCAAACCCATTTGTGTCTCCATTAAACCAGGTTTTCTCAGCCGAAGGAAAGTGCTTCCATTCGGCACCGGGAACGCTTGAAACTTGTACATCTTCCCCCACCCCCCCCAGCACAGAACAGCCTGGCAGTAAAAGTACGATGACATCTCCCCTCTTCGAAACAGGGGCTGGCATTTCATGGTGTTTGGCTGGATTTCAGCCTTTCCCCAGCATTTCTGGGGTATTTGGATCTAGCTTTTCCACCCCAATGTTATTCTGAGTTAGTCTGTGGGTGCGAGGGGTTTCTTTTCTTTTTACTTCCCCCTTGTTACAGAAAACAAAGCTGAAATAACGTGTTGTCAGCTCCAGGGAGCTGCAGGTAGACACAGAGCAGTGTCTGAGCTCCGCTCTCTTTAGCCTGATGGTGCTTTAAGGCAAGAGGAGATTAAAACCAGGGTAAAAGTTGGAAAAGCTGGAACTAGCCCTGCTCTGAAATGTGTGCCCACGTCCAGCTACACGCCTCAGCCGCCCTCTGTCACCTTTGGAGGACAGGAATGAGTATGTGGGTTTGCTTGGGGTGCGCCCACCGTTCCTGACCCATCCTGCACTTTCCCAGCCCAAGGATGAAGGCAAATGCTGCGTACATCGGGAGCCAGGAGAGACCAGCCGGACAGAGAGTGGGGCATCCCGGAATAGCTGTAAGCACCATATTTTTCCTTTCCTCTGGGCAGGCTGGGCTTTTTCGGGCTGAGGGGGTGCCAAGCTGTAGAGATGGGGCAAAATGAGGTGAGGCAGGGATGCTGTGTGGGCGATGCCTCAACCCCCTGAATCACTGGCCTGTCTCCTTCTTGCGAGTGGGGAAACTGAGGCACAAGGAGATTTTCTTTTTCACCCCTAAATGCAAGCAGAGAGCGGGTCAGCCAGAAGCCCAGGTGTTGATCTGAAATCAAGCTCTGCCTCCTCTGTCTCTTCCAGAAAGGCCATATTTGTGCTGCTCAGCAGTAATGCCGCAATTTCTCTTTAATAAAACACACTTACAGTCACCTGGCCTGCTAAAACCCAGCCCAGCTCTCTAACCTAGGTTTGCTGCTAATAAGAAAGCCTCCTAAATTACCCCAATTAGAGTTTCACAAACGGAGAGTTTGTTTCCACACTTTCAATCAAAACTCTAGCTGGACCCGGGGAGAGATGTTAGCTTACAGCCCCCGACGCAGACGTGCTAATTACAAACCACAACAGGTTAAAGTGTCCAGCACACAGGTGATAAATACGGTGTAATTATGGGTTATTGTAGGAGCTTAATTAGGATAGCTGTAATTAGCCTATTTTTCCCGATCTTCATTTAGCAACTAACAAAATCAAATGGAAAATATTTTAATTTAAAAGGCCTTCTCAGCGTAGGGTTACTAGAAGAGACTTAATTACTCATTGATAACTATGAGGTGGAGAAATCACTTCTTTTGTGCCAGTAGTAATAAAAAGCAAGGCTGTTAGCCAAAAAATAATACCCAGCAGGTTTTTAGGTTTCAGTCCACGTAAAAATCTGGGAGTCCTCACTTTGGGTTTAGTGAGGCTTAAGTTGCAAACTGGCATCTAAACCTCCAGGGAAAGGTCTCATGTCTCTTTTCTGGGATCGGTGGGGGGGGGGGACAGGGAGAGCCAGGGGTCCCCCTGCACCCCCATCTCTCCTGCCCAAGAGGTACCTCCATCTGCTCGGTGCCTAGAGGCTGCTTCAGGGGCATCCCAGGGGGTCTGAACACCAGGGCTTGAAGCTGAGTTTCCTTCTTCCTAGCAGAATGACGAAGGAAAAGGGGAGAGAACTGGCAAGTTTTCAGAGAGAGGTTTCTGGGTGTGAGTGTAGCAGTAAAGGAGTATAGAGGAGCAGTTTTTAATTCAGGTGCCCAGGGTCCAATTAAGTCCTTCTTCTGTTTGTACTTGAAATACTCGTGCTGTCAGAGCCTCCGTAAAGCTCTGAAAGTGCCTTGGAGCAAGTAGCAGGCTGGTGTGCTGATGGCAGCAGGAAAAGCCCTCTCGAGTGGGATCTCCAGCCTCTGGACAAGGAAAAACTGCAGAAATGCTCAGTTTCCTTAAGGTTAAATAAAATAACCAACTCCCCGATCACTGCTGGTGGTGTGGGAACAGGGCACAACTCATATTCAACACATGAGGGGTTTGGGGCGTTGCTTTTTTTAAAGAAACCCCTCCTGCTAACATCCCTGGGGATTAGGTTGCTCATTTACTGGGCTTGAAAACATTTTCCTGTGCACAAGCTAAACAGATGAGACTCTAAGATTCCTCTCTTTCTTGTTCATTTAGGGGTGAAAAATTGCCAGCAAGAATTCAATTAGCATCATATCTGCTTAGCCTGGACTGTGCTGAGGGCCTTCCTATACCCATACTTTCACTGCGTTGTCTTCACAATAGCAGCATCTGCTTTATTATGAGTTGCCTAATTGATTCTGACATGCCCAGTTATTATATGTTAACAATGTCCTCTAGGGTGAATAGTTAGAGGGAAAGGGAGGGGCAATCACAAAGATGTTTTTCTCGTGTTTCTTGGACCTCCTTTCAGAATGAAAAGCTGTGGCTGACCTATCGCATTCCCTTATTCACAGAAAGGTCCCTAACTTCTGGACCTAACTTACTTGCAAATGCTGATGGCAAATTTTCCTCTGGAATTTTTTTTTTGTCCCCCCCCCCCCCTCTTCCTCAGCATTAGAAAATGCGTATTCAACAATGTCAGGAAGGCTTCTAAATTGCGTGGAATGGGCTGGCATGTTATACGAAAATGAAAATGAAAATTAAAGTCGCCTTTATCATTTTTCCTGCTCGTATATGAGACAAGCTTGGCCAGGCTGGCAGCAAAAGGCGGTATCTTTTACTAGTTCAGCAGATACAGTAAGAAAATCTGGTCAGCCTTTGAAGCTTAAAAACCTTTTCTCGAAGAACTCTATACAAAATTCAAAGCCATCATTGCTTTGGTGGGGGTATGAGGTCAGCAGTAAGAATACTATTCTGTGGGAATTGTAAAAATATCCTAACTTTTCCTTCTAAGAAAATAGGAGGGTGTTGCTGTGTGCTGAGGAATGAAACTTCGGATTGGGTTGGCACTGCCGATACAGGGCATCTAAAAATCAGGGTGATTATGTGAGCAGGAATCGGAGAGGGGTTAACAGCCGGGCTGTCAGACCCATCCCTCTCCAGGTGGGATGTGCAGGGCATGTTTGGGGCAGGGAGACGGACGAGGGGAGCTCTTGAGCTGGCTGCCAGTCCTACTTCATACCAAGCTGTGTGCATGGCTGGAATATCATTTGGGCAGTTTTATTACCCTGTTCTTCGGCAGTCTTGTAATTTGGCTTGATTTAGACTCGCTCTCTAATTTGTGTCCTTATTTATAACCGTTGCAGAGACGCCCTTGTTCTTGGCGGTGTTTGTGGCTCCGAGAGCTTGTGTTGTGCTCGGCTGGGTGATAGAGGTGCATCCACACTGCCCGTTGCCATTTCAGGCCAGGTCTGTCCATGCTCTGTATTATGTGACACCAGTGAAAAGCTCACTCTGGAGGCAACACACGTTACCCTTCTTATTTGTGCTGCTGCAGAAGAGGAAGAAATCTTCCTGCACCTCATGACCCCTCCCAGGAGCTGCTTCTCCTGCGTGATGCTGTAAGGGCCTCTACACTTTGTAAGCGTTGCCCAGGAAAAATCAAAGAGTCAGATTAGGAGAGAACTCACAGCAATGCAATGGCAAAATGGTTCTTGCTGGGAAACATAGTGCATGTTTCTCATGGAAGCTGGGAGTTCATGGAAGTCCAGTTACTCCTTGATTCACCTCTGTAGCTCCTATCCCTCGTCATGGCAATAGCCTCGCTCCTCTCCTGCATCCGTCATACCCTGCCGTACCTCCTGATCAGGGAAACCCAGTGCCTTAGGAAAGCAGATTAAAACAGGAGGCCCCAGTGTGGATCCAGCCGGGTTCTGTCTCCTCTCTTTGCTTCCACGGGCCCGCAAAGGGCGACACATGAAGTTTTATACAAGCCTTTGTCATTTAGATAAAGAAAGTAATGGGGGCTCCAGTCTCTCTAACGATCTTTTGTAGGTCTTTTGCTGTGGTCTTTAGGCAACACCTATTATTTTGTGTCAAATCTCCTGCAGTTAGTAGCCATGAAAAAGTGTTAAATCGTGAGGCTGATGCTGAAAAGTACAGAGCACCCATGAGGTATATATACGTATGCTTCATACATAAGGAACTGAAGCACAGAGACACCAAGGAATGCAAATCTAAATCCTGTTAATCAGAATTAGACCATCCTTTGGAGGACCCAGACCAAAGCAGCTTGTGCAGGGTCACTTGCTCCAAAGTCTAAGCCAGACATGAAGCCCAGGGTTTGTGGAAGTGCCTGTCTCGAGCACCTCCACCCTCCCTGTCCCCTGGGGATGTGACAACTGTCCACTCTCATGGCCCAAGACCAGGTGGGATGAAGGCAGCAAGCTGCCACCAGCCTCTTCAGCTCACTGGTAGACAGGATCCACTAAAGGTGCATTTTAAAGGGTGCTAATTCTGCCCCAGGGCTTAAGTTGAAAAGCAAAAGGAACGGAAATGGCTTTGCTACAGCCCTGCGAGAGGTGTCAGAAGCGGCAGAGGTGGGTGAGCCCTGCAGGTGTTTCTCCCTTGAGCTGGAAGCCGCGTTTGAGCCCACGGCTCATTACAGCCAGCGGCAATTGATGCTGCACATTGACAGGGCCGTTCCCTGGGCTGCAATGGAAAGCGCCTTGAATTTTGTCAGAGTAACTTATTAGGGAGCATTAATAAAACTTGTTAACCTAATTGGAACAAATACTTAAAGTAAAAATCAAGGCTTCAGGCATTAATGGATGTGCGTGTGGGAGAGGGAACAGCACACGAGTAACTAGGCTTCCTGTCCTTTTAGGATTGGATAGCAATAACCTTACAACGATGACAGCTAAATTAGAGAAGATGGCTTTCCATAATTTCTCCAAACAATCACTTAATGGGAGTGGTATAATTCCACGAAATAGGTGAATGGAGTACTGATCCATTTTATGGAACCATCAATAAACTAAACCTTGCCTGCTTTTAAGATTAAACTGGGGAAAAAAAAAAAAAAGCCTACAGCCAGGGACGGGAGAAAAAAAGAGTATTTATCTTTACACATAAAATTTGTGTGCTAGTAAAGTGCAGGCAGTGACAGGAATTTCAATTATTTAATCAAAAAGAAAATGAAAGTGGCTTTAAGTGTTGTGATTTGAGCCAGTGAAATCTAATGTGGGCTCACATTGAATATGAGGAAAATGGGAAGAAAATTAAAGCTGCTCCTACTTAAATCATGTGGTTACAAATGGTAAATTAGTTTCTCGATGTTTTCATTTAAGTGTTTAAGTGGAAGGTTTTATTCTTAATGTAGTGTTGTGACACAGAATAAAAACCTTATCTGTCTCTATAGCTTTTTTTCTTCCCCTCTCCGTGCTGCTGCCTTAGAAGGCAAAAGGGGAAAAAGCTGCAGCAATATTAGACTGCTTTTGTTAAAATTGGGAGGCAATATGCTTTCACCACAAGCTCATTAAGGTAATAGATGAATAATGTCTATTAAAAATGCACTAGGCTAAATGAATTTAATGTGTGTTGGGAGGGAAATTGCATTTGCCAGAGGATACAAACTAGAAAATTCTCCTTTTTGTACTTATTTTGAGACTCAAGTACTGATCTCAGTTGGACAGAAATGCACAGAGAAGCAGACACACAAGCGTGCACACACACACCTCCCTAATTTGAGACCCTGTTAGAAAGATGCACAAGCTTATAATATTTTAAAATACCCCCTTAGCTTTGAGGACGTTTTGTATGATATGTTGTTTCCCATAATTGTGCTGCTGTTTTCCTCCATTCAAGCTTATGGCTCTTGACCTGTTGGACGTCTAGGTTTAATTTTCCATGTGTAATAACAAATGGCAAACTAATTTGCAAAGACGGCTGTGGGCTGTTGAATGCCAAGTCTTGATCCCCCTGAAGTCAAAAGGAAACAAAAGCAGATTTTGTCAGAGAACAAACACTTTCTTTGCAGTGGTGAACCTGGTGATTGCATTGCACTGATTGTTTCTAGCATTAGCTTTGAAGGGAAAGTAACATATTTATGAAATAGGAAACCCCATAACTCATTATTAAAAATACTAGCTGAGCAGAAGCTAAATCAAGACCCCAAAAAAAATCAAACCTGTGCATCCCGTAAGTGAGAAATCATAGCGCATTTCTAAGTCTGTGCAGTTTTCCATCACACTTCTCCTGTTCTTAAAAAAATACCAAACACTGTATTTAATGAGTTTTCTTCAAAACAGGGAAGTCTCGAAAAACTTGTAACGTGTAAATATTTTTGTTATCTAGAATGTATTGAGCCCATGTACAAAATTCTTTAGCACGCACGCAAGACGCAAAACTGATCCTGCAGTCCAGTGACATTTGTCAGGAAGTCACCGTTCCCCCCTAGGAGCGCCTATAGACTTTAATGAAAAATTAAAGATGATGCTACAGTGCTGTCTTAGTGCCTGAGTAACCCCTGGCCGTACATCCCCCATCCCCGGAGGAGCCCCGCTTTCTCCAGTAACTGAAGAGGGAGCCTGTTGGCTGTCCTGGGCATTTTGGCAGCGAGGGATGGCTGGAAGGTGCTGCCTTCTGGTCAGCCACTTACTTAGGAAACATTTGGGGAAAGTCTATGTTTGAGACTGCTGATTGTCCCACTAATTTGATTGAAATTGGCTGCTCTGTTAAAACCTTACCATGGCAAGGAGAAAAAGGAAAGTTAGAGAGGGATGTACAAGCTTCATTTTTTTTTTTTAAGCAGGAAATCATAGTAAACTAAAATACCAGAAAGAGCAAGGAATAGCTGGACTAAATCAAATATTGCTGAACTCCATAAATTGAGTTTATTTTTTGAAGCATGGAAAAATCATGCAAATATTATCTTACTAATTTATTGTGAGGCACCCGCCTGCATCTTTGCTTGTTTCAGATGACCTAGAGCATTTTAATATTTCCATTTAAAAATAATATTGGCAAAGGCGAGAAAGTGTTTTTAACATTAGACAATATTATATTACATCACATCGCCATTTGAATACCTCATCCTTGGAAGTGTACAAAATACCATTTCAAAATGTAATTTCCAGTTTTAAAGCATTATTTGAAGATGCATTTGCGAGATGCTGACTAGATTCTATCTTTTTCCCCCAGACCTGTCATCCACTTCTGGAGTGCTTAAAATAAAGTGCACAGATACAGAGTAAGCTGAAACAGTCAAGAAGCAATATAATACAAAAATGTTTCGAGTAAAGTGTGTTACTCAGATCTTTCTAAAGTACATTTCTTCCTTTATTCTGAAGGCCACAGCACAGACAACTCTGACTAATGCAAGTAATGGAACCAATCTCTTCCTTTGATCATCAAAAAGGTTATCTTTTTTGTAAACTAGGTCCAACTAGTTTTGCAATCTGTTTGGAGCAAACATGAAAGAAAAAGGTTTAATTATCTTTCAATGAAGAATGATTCCTTTTCTTTTAGCAAAATGATCGGCTAAGACAGCATCAGTTTGTGACTGTCACTGTGCATGTGACACACACGGTGTGAGAGATGTATGTAATATATGACATTTGTTTATGTTTTTTATCTCAGTGTAAGATGATATAACAATTTGTGTATTTAAACTAGGAGGCAAAACTAAGCCAGTATGTTGAGGTTTGTCCCAAGTGATTTATAAAATCTCTCTAGTAGAGATCAACCTTTTAGCTGAAGGCTGAATCGTATTTACAAAAGCTTAGCGTAGAGTTTGTAAATAATCACAGATTTTCAACGGAGCTAGTCAAAATATAAATACAGAAGAATGGAGAGGCTTGCTAGAGATCTAGAGATAAGGCAAAGCTGCTCATCCACCCTGTTTATAAACAGTTCTTGCCTATGTATACGTTGTGATGTATCAAACATAATTTAAAGAGTTAGAAAACTGATAGTCCACAGGCTACCTAGGTTGGATGTTTTTTCTGAGCTTGGTACAGGAGTTACTGGATGAAACTCTGGCTCGTGTGATTCAGAAGGTCAGACTGGGTGGTCATAAAAGCTTCCTCTGACCTTGGAGTGCATCATTTGTGTGCTTTTTATTTTTAAGGCTTCAAAATGAGACACTTTAAAGTTGGAAAGTAGAGAGTGGAATTGAAAAAAAATCAAAGTATTTGCGTCATTTAGATTTATGTGCTCCATTGGTTTTATATAAGTTACTCCTGACTTAACGCCAGCCTGAGATCAGACTTGGGGATTATATATTCAAAGTATTCCTCTAAGAAGGAAAGGCATATGAGGTTTTCATGAGGAACCAGGAGCTACAGAAAGAGTATGACAAATAATCAGAGGAAAACCACAAAGAACAGTAGGAAAACAATGGGACTAAAACAAAGGTTGAATGGATAAGAAAGGGAAAAGGAGGATTATCCTGCCCCAAAGGTTAAAAGCAAGGACGTACAAGGTTCATATGTCATGAAATTAGGAAAACATGGGAGGTTCTGAGTCATTAGCACAAAAAAGTGAATTAAAATGTTGAGTTGTGCAGATGATTGTTACACAGCTGGAATGAAGGCAAACGAATAAGCATTAATGTGCTAAAGGCGACAGCAAAGCAGTGACTACGGCAGCAAGAATGGATTTCTTGAGAGCAAAGGATTAGCCGAGATCCCAAAGTACAGATGGTCTTGGGTGAAATAATCACCTCCGCCTCGAGGGAGTATGCAATGCCCATGGGTTGGCCACACGATGAGGAGGAATTGATATGTAACCAAATGAAGAGAAGACTAATTGAAAGTAGGTCCCAGGGAAACTTCTAAGCCTCCCTCACAATTTCTGATTCATTCCAAAA
>VYZM01011673.1:280897-319039 GCA_013398915.1 Dromas ardeola | reverse complement strand
GCGCTGCGCTGCGCGGGGGAGGCTGCGCGTCAGCGGAGCGGCTCCGCGCCCGCTCCGCGCTCCCTCCGCGCCGTGGCAGTGGTTTGGGTGGCCCGGCGGGCCCGTCCCCCCCTCGTCCCCCCCTCTCTCGCCCGATCGCCATTGGCTCGCTGGAGACCCCCCTTCCCACCGCGCCTCAAAGGCGCGCATCTCCCCGCGCAGCCCAAACCCACCCGCCTCGCATCCCCCGGCTCTTCCAGTTTATTTCTGGCTGGGGGAATATATTTTTTTGAATTATTATTATTGAATTTTGCTCCGGATTTTTAAAAAATTGTTATTTATTTATTACCGTTATCGTTGTTTATTATCTTCCGCCCCGGGGGGTGCAGCCGGCCGCCCTCTCTCCTCCGGCAGCCAGCGCTCAGCCCTGCTCGCTGCCTTCCCCGCTGCCCGACGGGGGGGACAGCCGAAATGAACCTCAACTTCACCTCGCCCGTGCACCCCGTCTCCGCGCCCAGGCCCACCTCCTTCTTCATCGAGGATATTCTGCTGCACAAGCCCAAACCTTTGCGGGAGGTGCCCCCCGAGCACTTCCCCGGCTCCTTGGCCTCCCGCGTCCCCCTCTTGGACTATGGGTACCCCCTGATGCCAACCCCGACCCTCCTGGCGCCTCACCCGCACCCTGCCCTGCACAAGCCGGAGCATCACCACCACCCCTACTTCCTCACCACCTCGGGTAAGTGCAGCCCTTCGCAGGAGGAACCTGCCGAGTTTGGTGGCCAGGTGGCGTCGAGGTGGGGACACGGGTGGGGACGCGAGTCCGCAGCCGCGGAGGGGACACGCTCCAGCAGCGAAAGAGGAGCCGCTCCGGGGCGGCGGGGCACCTTTCTGCATCCTTCATCGAAATCACGGCTGCCTCCCCCCGGGGCAGGACCCGCCCGCCGCCCCCGGGGCTCCGGTTTCGTTACGGGGGAAAGGAGCCCACCGAGCTGCTGCTTGTCATTCCTTCGATTGCCCGAGATCTTGAGGGTTTCCCTCTCTTTGCCTTTTATTTTATTTTTCAAAAATTATTTTTATTTTTGGACCGATAACATTTCTTTTTCCTTGCGTTGTTCCTGCAGACGGTGTCCGGGCTTCGCTTTTCTTTCTCCAGCAGCACCGCCCGGGCTGTGCCCGCTCCTCTCCCCGGGGCTGGGAGAGGCTCCCCCCTCCCGGCCGGAGCCCTTCCCCGGGCCCGGTCCTTGCCCTGGAAGGAAACCCTCCTCCAAAGTTTCTCACCGGGCAGCCCAAGTTGTGCACCGGGGCGGCCGTTCTCCTCCCGCCCGCTCTCCTCCCAGCCTTTTCCGGGGCTCCCCTGTTTTTTCTGTCTTTATTTCGTTGTGGTTTAATTGCCGGGAGGGTGAAGGTTTCCCTGCCAGCCGGGCTGGTCCCTACGCCCGGGCTTTGCCTGCGGGTTCAGCAGAAGCGAGGCGCTTTGCAAAGCTCCCTGCCTTCAGAGCAACAAGACCCCCCAAAATCCAAACCAATGCAACGACAGAAAAAAACGAAATAAACGAAAACAATTCTAACAAAAATAAAAGAGGCAAGGGGAGAGCCGACCCGGGGGCCGCAGAGGGCAGATCCCCGTCCCCGGCTCCCTGCCCGAGTCTCTGCCGTGTGTTCCCCCCCCAGGGGTGCCGGTGCCAGCCCTTTTCCAGCACCACGCTCACGCCGAGCTGCCGGGGAAGCACTGCCGCCGCCGCAAAGCCCGCACCGTGTTCTCCGACTCGCAGCTCTCCGGCCTGGAGAAGAGGTTCGAGATCCAGCGCTACCTCTCCACGCCCGAGCGGGTGGAGCTGGCCACGGCCCTCAGCCTCTCCGAGACCCAGGTACCGGGGCGGGGGACCGCCGCCACCCCGTATCCCGTGCAGCATCCTCCACTCCGCTTTTTGTTTTTTTAATTAACATGATTTTTTAATTTCCCCTTCTTCTCCTTCTTTTTTTTTTTTTCTCTCTCTCTCCTTCTGCTCTCCTCAGGTGAAAACCTGGTTCCAGAACCGGCGGATGAAGCACAAAAAGCAGCTGCGGAAAAGCCAGGACGACCCCAAGCACCCGGGGGGCGAGGAGAGCCGGGAGCAGAGCTCCCCCGAGCCCGAGCTGCCCGAGGCGGCCGCCGCCGAGCCCCGCAAGGGCCCCCCGGGCCCCTTCCTCCTCCAGGACCCCGAGGACGAGGTGGACATCCTGGAGGAGGGGGACCTTTGCGCCGGCCCCCACCGTCTCTAGGACCTGTCTCTGCGGGGCGGCTTTGCCCCGGCCCCGGCTCCACAAGCCGCCCCTGCCTTCGGCCGGAGCCCAGAGGGAAGGGGGTGTTGGTGCGGGGGGAGCCCGGGGCGCAGGCGGCCACGGGACCCCGCGGTACCGCCGGCTTCCCCCCAGCATCACCCCGAGCTTTGCCAGCAAATCCGATGGGGGAAGAGAAAAACGAGGCGAGTTTCCTTTAAGTTTCCCCTTTCCCTGCGAAATATCGGACTTTTCTCCGTTCCCCGAACTTCCCTCGATTTTCAAATAAACGTGTCCCGGTGCCAGCATGTTGTGGTTACTGGGAGCGGCAGGGAGGGCATGCCTCGGCCCGGACGCCCCCCGAAAATCTCGCCGCTCTTCCCGAGCCGGGCTGGGGCTCACCGCCTCCTCCCTAGCGCTGTGGGTCGGGTCTGATCCCGGGCAGAGACCCCAGGGCACGCATGTACCAATAAAAAAAAAAATATATTGTAGAAACGCCCTCCAAAGAAACAGGTAAGACCGAAACGACCCTTTATTTAATTCCGTTATGGGGAAGGGAAGGGGGAAGCACCACGAATAACTCGATCCTGCCAGGGCTGCTCGGAGCAAACGCAATCCCAGCGCGCAAAAGGGATTTTCTGCAGCTTGGAGAACCACCTGCATCTGCAGCCCGATTTCTTCATGGCTTCCAGGTGTGAATCACCTTCCGGATACTTTCCTTTTCCTCCCAAAGAACCCCCAGAGCTGGTCCCACGTTTGGTTCCTGTATGTCCCCCCCCTTCGCCTGCATCTGCCCCAACGCCTCCCTGAGCTCCGTGTCGCAGTCGATAGCGCAGCCACCATCCGTGCTCGCTTTGCCTTTATCTTCCTGCCAGGGAAACGGTTTTAATTTCCAGGTAAATTAAGATTTTACTTTTTTTTTTTTTTTTTTTTTGTGGGGAGCTGCTGGCTGGCAAATGCGCTGGGAGAGTGGCGGAGGCTCTGCATCTCCAGGGGAGGGCTGTGGGGCTTTCCCCGGTAAAAAACCTGGAGGAGATGCTGGGTTCGCTCAGAAGTGCAGCCCCCGGTGCCATGTCGGTGTCTCCTTAGCTTATGTAATTTTATATTTATTTTTTTTAAACGGGAAGTTAATCTGGTTTTCTGGTGTCATTAGCACTTTCAGGGCATTTTGGATTACGGGACATGCAGTTTTGTGAGGGAAAATGTGTCCCTGTTTAACACATAAAATACAGATGATTGAAATGTGTATGTTTGCTTCCTTTTTGTGGGTTTCCCTTTATGTTTTTTACACGTAAAATAATAAAGATGACACGTTGGGAGGGGGGAATATACAATACCCAACCATCTGTCCAGAAAATGGCTAGTTGTTTTTTACACGGTGTTTACAAATACTTCTAGGACAATCATTTTCATCAACAAATTTTACTAAAATGCCACCTGCCTCCCTAAAAATTATAATTCAGAAGGTAAACCAACCAATTTCCTCCTAAAGCCCCAGTGTGATTTGAAGCCCTGCGGAGAGCCAAGCGCAGGGTACAGCGGGTCATTTCCCACTGCTGGCTGGAAATGCTTCTCCCAGCTCCGTGGCTCTTCCCTCCTCCTGACACCTACCTGGCCGTAGGCGGGAGGCGATGGAAACTGTCTCAAAAACCTTTCAATTTGACACTGTTATTCGTCTGCATCTGTACTCAGTCGCCCACTAAGTATTTCGTTCGTTTTGCTATGTGCTGGTTGTCAGCCTCCCCCTGGGCACAAGTTTCATTAGGAACTATTAGATGCGATATAAAAGAGAAGCTCTACCACGATATTTACATGATAATATTTTTCTGACCACATCCGCTGCTGCCGGAGCCGGGCCCTGTGCACTGCAGCGTGCGGTGCGGTACGGATGCCCGTCTCGGAGCCGGCCTGGCCAATCGCACTCTGCTGCGACAGTCGGTGGCTTCACGCTCAGGTGGACTTGCCTTTGGTAATAGGATTGGGCAGCAAAGTATTTTGTGAGAGAGAATATTAGGAGTGAGTATAAAGATGCAATCATTTAAAAAAACCCTGCACCTGAATGAGAAGGGATATTAAAAATCCTGTTTCTTTACATTTGTGCATGATTCCTTTTACTTGTGCAAAGAATTGTCTGTTCTCTCTTATTACTAAAGTGTGTAAAAATACTCTGAGCTGGAAAGAACACAAATAAAAAAGGCAGGAGAAAGTAAAAGTAGAAGATTAAGGGGCACAAATAACAGAAGCCTTTTGGGCGCAGACATGCAAAAGCAACTTTGTCCTCCTGAACGCATTACACCGCTATTTCACAAGACATCCAGTGGATGTCAAGAAAATGGTTGTGGCAGCCCGTGGGCAGTGCCAGGCTCTGCCCTCCCATCACAGGTCGAGGAGTGTGAGCAGATGCTGCGTAACCAAGTACATTCCCGCTGCACCAAACACCCCAAAAGTTAGTGCCCGTCTCCGTTGCAGTACTGGGACCCGGGGCATTTGCATAGCTGTGGGCTGGCGATGTTTATAGTCTAATGGTGGCTCTCAAGGGAGGGCAGGATTCTGGGATTTGGGTGCAGGCACTGGAAGGATGCCCAGGAACAGGCTCTGCAGCCCGGTGCCACAACCCAGAGAGCGCTGCAGATGACAGCAAGTGAGGTGGGGGCAGCTAAAACCCACAGGTATCCTCACCTCAGGGCCATGTCCGTGGGACCCCTTTGGCAGTGAGGTGCCATTGTTCCTCTGGGACGCAGAGTTGTGACAAAAAGCCCATTCCCCTTTCTGCCACCAGCATTATCACACTTAGGACGTGCCAGGTCTACGAGGAAAGGTCAGAATATGAAACAAATAACACTCCAGTCTCTGCTGACTCTCCTTGGCCACTACAGGAACTTTTTTCTTCACCAAGTATTTATGCTGATCAATAAAATAAAATAAAATAAAATCCACCAACGCTCCCTTATCTTCATAGCTCTGTGGTTCTAGGCACCCTGGCTAATGTTTAAAATTACAATCATGTTTAAAATCAAACCCACTGATCGCCAGCAACCTCAGTGATAAATACACGCAGAAGGTGAACCACCCAACCCCAGGGAAGTCCCCATCCAGCCCAGACACTGCCGTGGTGCGCACTGAGCTCTCCAAGGCAACAGGAGGCTGCTTATCCCAAAAAGTTTGGTTCAAACAAGGGCAAAAACTCCCGAGACTGAGAAAGAGGAAGGAAATAGTCGCAACCTGAGACATCCCCTCCCTCCCCAGCCAGCTCCTTCCAGGCTGGGAAGACACGGGCTGGTGACAGGTGGCTGCAGTTTCTAAACAGTCTGGGCAAGATTTTGGGAAGAGGTTTTCATGTGTTTGAGAGTGGAGAGGGTCCTGGGAAGAAGGAAGGGCTGCAGAGGCATTTGTTTGTTTATTTCAGAGATTTTTCCTCATAGAATCAGCGAAATGAGGTTTTATTCCTGGGTCCTGCCTTGTTCAGTGACAACTGCTGACTTTTTCCTGCTCTCCCCAAGAAGCCTGAGGACTAGGGCAGACATTGTTTAGACCTGTCTCTCTCTCCCTCTTTTTTTTTTTTTTTTTTTTTTTTTTTTTTTTTTTTTTTTTTTTAAATATTTACATGTTTGTTTGGGAAATGCTGGGGTGGAAATGGCTTGCAGGAAACAATTGCTGGAAATAGGAAATCTTGGTGGATTTCCTCTGTTTTTAAGGTACCCACTGAAGTCTTGATTTTCATTAAAATTCTTCCATGAGTTTTTTTTTATAAAGTGACATCGTTTCCTGTTAATTTATTTTAACACCTAAGTGGTTAATGTTTGTTGTTGTTTTCATTAAAGAAAATTAAAGTGGTCTATAAAATCCTTCCTTGAACATTGGCTTTCTGTTTTGATTTTGAGCATTTTCTTGTTCTTTAACGTTTTTAACTTTTATGGGACTCGAGAGCAGCTCTCATCAAAGTGTTTTCCTTCTATGGCCAGAGCTATGTAAAAGCAGATCAGATATGCAGGCAGTATGGGTAGCTGTACAGCGAATCATTTGCGAAGTCTTGCTATTAAACATGTGTAGTGTCAGCCCTGAAAGGACCACGGGCTGTGGCTTGGTGAAGGTGTAAATAACCTACGGCCAGGTCCAGCGAGTGACCCAGGCTTTGCGTGCACTGTGTAAAATTCTCTCTACAACTGAAGTTGTAGACACTCCTCTCATTGTTTCTCTCTGCTGGCTGATGGACTGAGCGCGTTTCTTTCCGTGGGTTTTCTGAAGTGAAGTTTCTGCGGGCGTAGGGCCACGCTGAGGAATAGAGGAGGAGGAGATGAATGTCGATGGGATGCTGACTACTGCGCTGCGAACTCCTGGGTGTTGTAGCCTCCTAAACGGATCATTTTGTTCTTCATTTCTTCCAGTCACAGTAACAAACAGCATCACCTTAAGTACCTGCAAACTCCTGCTCGGATGGTCTTATTCGGCTTAAAAAGTGGCTTATTTCTGTCTTGGATTTATCTTCTTTCTACAGCATAATAAGCTTAGATGAAATACTTGTATCTCCACTGCTGGAAGCGCCTTGGGGTGGGTACAGGTTCTGACACAGTCAGTATTCAGGCAGCAGCAGCAATACGTTGCACTTGGTGATAAAGGCGGGTGGGTGTGAAGTGTATGCTTAAGAGCAGGAAGGGTGATCCCACAGTGAACTGCAGTGCCTTTTCTACCTGCTAGGGTGCAGACAGTCTTTCAAGGAGGAAGCTGGTTTTAACTCATGATAACGAGGTAACTCTATGATACAGGTTTCTGAAATGCCGGGGGCAAATGCAAGCTGACAGAATTCTGTGACTCACTTTGCTCAGCTATTGCTGGGACCACTCACTTTGCTTTCCTGAAGTAGAATATTTTCTCCAGTGTTGTGTGTCTTGTTGGCTTTGCTGTGACTGCTGGAGCAAATCCTTAAGTGCTCCTACGACACACAGAAAACTAGCCCTGTGGTATTACCTGCAGCTGCCCTCTCTGCACTCACGATTATGCAAAGCTCTCGCTGAGCTGCTGGATGCTTCTTTAGCATCTGCTCTATCCAGGTTTTTGGCTCAGTATCACTTCTGTTCAAAGCGGGCTCTTCTGTAAGGCAGGCTGCTTTAACTCACCCTTGCCAGCTGTCACCAGTGGAGATACACTGCCTTTACCTATCCCTGCCGGTTTTGTGCGTCTAGGGCTCTTTCTCACGCCACGGAGGCAGTCACCAGAGTCGGTCCTTTCTTCACATGCCGGCTTATTCTCACACAGAGAACACTTAGGTTTGGACAACATGCAAAATAAAAGAAAAAAAGAGGCATATTCTTTGTGCTGTTATACTTTATTGTAGAAGTGATCCCTAACAGGAGATGATAATGATCAAATGCTTGGCTTGTGGGCTGTTTGGACATTATGGTTTGTTCATGCCTATTTGAAATGTTCAATGGCTGCAGGAGTTAGACATAATCTCGTCTTGTTTACAATGCTCACTTTTGACAGCTTGTCTTTAGAGATGTAATGATATAATGTTGCTTTTAGGCTCTGCCTTATTTAATGTTTTTAGCTGATGAAGTAGTATGTTTTTGCCAAAATCAGCAGCCTATGAGGCAGCTGTTTGTACCTTTTGTGAGATGGTGGTGGGACGCTGACTTCAGTCATCTTCGAAAGGAACGTGATGGTGATGTTATCGCAGCAGCATTGCTCCCAGGTAGAACTGACGCCGGGCCTTTGCCCACTGAAGGTGGTCTCAGCTTCTACACTTCCTGAATCCAAAATGTTAAGAAATGGTGGCACTAGAAAGGGCCCACCAAGGAAATGTTGAGAAGTTCTGTTGGGCGATGCACACAAATACATTTCTGCCCCTGTGAAGGCAGCCTGTGCTCACGGTGAGTAACACTGGGCTCTGTGATAGCTGTGCTGGAGCCACGGGACTATGGCAGGCAGGTTCTACACCAGCTTATCTCTCCCTGAATACTTAATGCAAAATTCAAGGCCCGTTTCGTATTTAAATTTCTTGCCTTCCTAATTTGAAAGACATTAAGTTTTGGCCTTTGCTTTTAAGCAGATGGAAGCTCATCATTTACTTGTATGGTCCCTTTTTGTGCCACCATATCTGTTAGGTGCAGGAAAAATTTGCATTAGTATTGAGGCAGATCAAAAGATTTTCTTTCCACATATGCAGCAAATAATGTCTTTTTCTGGGAGGAAAAAAATGACAACCCAGTCCTTTCCAAAGGGTTTGTGAGATGATCTTAATCAGTGTTATTTAAAAAAAAAAAATCTATCCACCCCCCCTAGATGTAGCATCATGTAAGTGTCCATGGCTTCTAGTTTAGCATGGGTTTAGTATTTGAATGTTTCCTAAAAGTTCATTGTTTTATTAAAAAAACAAAACCAAACGAAACACACCACCCACCCAAAAAGATCACCCTAATTTATGGGAGCTCTAAAAGGTAGTAGGATGAGAGATAGGGAGAAGGGTGATCAATTAAGACATTAAGCATTTTGCACCACATGGACGCATCTGCATGTCAGCCAAATAATAAGGCCATCAGCTCATTTTCAGGGGGCTGTTGCCTACTTCAACTCAATCCTCAGATCAAAGAGAAAATGTCTGCTTGCATTTTCTAATCAGAAAAGGGATGCTAATTTAGGTTCCTTAATGTGTGGTGGTAAGAGACTTCTTCAATTAACTGAATTCTATAGCTCAGAAAATAAAAAAGGGGGATACAAAGGGAGTCAGGCTGGAAAGGCAGAAGTTCTCATTAAATCAAAGGTCCAATATTCATTACCTCCAGCATCTGGGGCTAAACACTAAACATGGAGATCATCAAAGGGGGTTTAATGGGTTAAATTGAGAATATAATCTAATTAAAATATTAGATACGAGTAAATAGCTCTTTGATATTCATCTGAAGGTTTCATTAAAATAGGTACTTGAGGTTTCTATTAAGGGGGGATTATCACTTTTAAGCAGAAACAACAAGTTGAGGTTCCCTAATCAGAAATGCTTCAAAGTGTTACCATTTGGTTTAAAAATAAAAGTAGAAAAGCAGCAACTGGCAGAGCATGGAAACATTTACCCGGCCTAGCCTGATGGATCATACCACAGGCATGCACCTTCTACAAAGAGGGGCCAAACGCAGTTCCCAAAGGTGAAGAAAAAGGAGGCTGAGGCAGAGGATGGTCCTGTTCCAGCAGCTGTAGTGGACATTTGATGTCCTCTGCTGCACGTTGATACGCAAAACATTTCCCCTGCAACCTGACCCACGTTCCCCACGTTGGAAGACGCTTCTTCCACAAAGTTTCTCCCAAAGATGATAAACATCAAAAACTTCCGCCTGTGAAGTCTAACAGTCTAATTCAGCACGTGTGGTGGGAAACAACTGAAAGGGTGGAGAGCCTCCTGTCTCTCAGGTGGGTCAGGAGGGCTTTAAAGAAAGGAACATGTCCTTTCTCCATGATGGAGAGATGCAGTGTGGTGGTCAATTTTTCCCATATTAGGTTGGGAGCCTGACTAGAGACCCTGCAGGGTGTATTTTGGCAACTAACCAACTTTCAGGAGGACCTTACCTTACCTTTCCATTGTTAGCCTCCTTCAAGGAGACTTGAACCCTTTTTTTGGCCCAAAGACTAATTCTATCTCTCCTCCCATAGAAAAGGGGACCTAATAAATTGGATAAAGCAATTACACATAATCACAAGGTTGTTGGGGCTTTTTTCCTTTTAACCAGCCTATTTTCTAAGATATTTTAGTGTGTTTTTTTCAAAATTCCCTTGCTGTGTGTTCTAATCACATTTCATATGTGGATTTAATTCATAATTCACCAAGTTAAAGAAACAGAACCATTGTAAGAAACCCATCTGTTTGTTGTTATTTTTATAGATTTAATCTGTTAAAAGCTGTTTCCTCTCAAATATGTAGCTCTCAATTATCCTTAGTTACCCAATATATTTTCCAACTGTTTCTGGCTAATAACAGATTGTCTGCATGATCAGCCAGTACTTGTTTTGAATTTTCTTGTCCCAGATGAAGCTTCAAAATTTAGGTCTTGATCTGACAACTATTCACTAACAGATAACAGAGTAACATTTGAATAATTAGTATTTTATCATTACCAACTGCCATGTTTGGTGCACATTTTTTTGTTCTCTTTCTTACCAGCAATGCATTATTTTTGGCTTTATTTCTGGATAGTCTGCCAAAGTCTCCTCTGCACTTCAAAAAGAGGAACATCGCTGGTACTGAGATCAACAAATGAAACTGATGTTTATTTTTAATGTTTTGTGGATATGCCCACGTCTGACATGTCTAAAAACGATCCAGTTGTGACAAACCTACAGCTGATTAGTCTGAAAGATGTAACTGCTACACCAGTTGATTTCAAAGAACAACAACAACAGTGATAACCATATTAAAATGCAACTGGTTACATTTTTTAAAATTAGGTATAGTAGAAGTGATTCTAAAATTTAACAATGATTGAGCTTAAGCCACTTTATATTTCAATGGAATGGTAAATCAGTATGTGATGGTGATAGCTCATAATTAAACAGCTCAGACATTTTTGCCTTGGAAGATATCCCTAAAAATTTCCGAATACTTATAAGATATGAAAGGTTCCGAAAGCAGCTACAACTTGTTTCTCCTTCTCGTGTCTATTTTGCAAAGTTTCCAAGGATGCAATTTGAGGTAAACTGTCTCCATTTAAAGTCTGTGGCAGAGTTCTTTCCTTTTTCGCCTCTTCATCTGATTGTCTTGCCGTGAAAGTCTTCGGTCTGGGAATCTTCTTAGCATATTCCAGTGCCTAAAAACATGAAAATTGAGGTAACTGACTAAGAGAAAACCTGACCAATATTTCCAAGAAAATTTAGGTGTTTCTATGTTGAGTCAAATTATTAGTTCTCCTAATTCCTGATCTTGTTTCTGTCAGTGTTCAATACTAGACGCTTCAATGGCGAATGCAAGAAACCTCTGCAGTGGGCAAAATAACTCACTCAAGGAGATTTGCTTTCCGACACTTACCACTGGAGGCCACCTTAAATACTGAAGCAGTGTTTTTTCTTTAAATAACAAAAAGCAACACAAGTCTATTAAGTTTATAAACATTCTTTTTTTTTTCCCAGTCTCATTAAACTCTTGTCAGTCATACCTTATAGCAGGGAGTTCTGCAGGTTAATATGATAAAGATGGAAACTGAGTGCTCCTATGACAAATTCTAATGAATTGATGTATTGAATGCCCTAAAATGTTATAACAAGTTTTGAAATGAAATCTATGTAATTGTTTTTAATTCTCTGGAACCTGATTTAATATAATCCCTTGCCAAATTCCTTTTTGGTTAATTTCAAAGCTAACACAGTTCTGAACAAGAAAAGATTTCTGAACAAGTGAGGATGGTATTAAACATGCCAACCTTTAACTGTTTCAGAGTAAAACAAAGACTTGTCTCTCACAGAGATCCCAGAGTTCTTTTATAACCGTGCATATTCTTTTGTGACTGGAAATTTCTTTACCAGTAACATCCAGTCTGCGCAGCACTCACACATGCTCTATTGAGAATATGAACACCAGCATGAAATGAACCCCCATTCCAATTCTTTTCTACTTCAGACACTCTGAATGTGTATATGCTGAACAAATATAGCATTAAGCAGAGGGAAAGTTGGGCAGGAATGGAATACAGACAGAGACAGCATATCTTGAAGAACTGTACTTCCCTCACTGGCTGATTGTTCCCTGTTATCACGCGCTTTTCCAAGTATGTTTTTCTGTACCAGTATGTAGGTAAAGTTGCACGTGTGAATGTGAGAAGTAAAGACCACACTGTGCAAACAAGAAGTGTGTAAGTTCTGTTTAATTGGGCTTAGGTTCTACTGCATGATAGGCGTAATTATCAAAATTAAAAAGAAAAACGGGAGTACTCAACCTGTTGTTCTAGATCTGACATGTCTCACTGAAGCTGAGCAGGGCCATGCTGAAAGAGGAATGTAAAGCAGATACCTGTAAGAGTGTCAAATAGTATGGAATGATGTATGGAATCTGGAAGGCTGTCTTGCAGAGGGGATGGAAACAGCAGTACAGAAACCCTGAAACTGAGAGAGCCCTGGTTTAACCTAGGACATTACTTAGTGTCTGTGTTTCAGTTGCATGTATTTGTAAAACACCTGTTGGGTCTCACGTTGAAGTTGCATTATCTCACGTTCTTGGTGAAAGAGTGTCTGGGAAGTCTTCTGAAGGAATCCAAAACCCTTTGACATCCAAAGAATGCACTTTCACCTTTCTGTGGTTTATGTGAGCTTTGGAAATAAATGCAAGTAACTGAGGGATTCAATTCATATTAAACTCTAAAACTTTTTTTCCTGGTGCATTTAGTTCTCATTTGTCATCTTGGAGAAATACCTGTTAGTGTGCTTTTGGCACCAGGCAGGTGAGTTCCTATAGAACTGATTGGATAAAATATATGATATTTCCAGAGCTTTACTACCTCCTGCAACAGGGAAAAGGTGCTCCCTTTGTTTGTTTATGTATGCCACTGTTGTAGTCAGTCGTTGCTCATTTGGGCTATTTTTGAAGGCCAGTGAAGGCTAAAGTGATGTTGTATGGGCTTGAAAAATAAGACCAATTACTGTAGCTACGCAACTGAAGTGAAAAGAGTTTGTGAGTGAGACTGACAGGCGGGTGGATAATAGACTAACAAGAGGATATCTGTGGTCCATTAGAAGAGTGCACTCTGCAGTAGTGTGGCCTCTACCGCTGATGTGAAGCAGAACATATGGCGCACTGGGTATGTTCCTATGGGGGTCCCACTCTCCTTTATTCCCACCCTTTCCCCAGGAAAATATCACTAGCTGGTTAAGCCAAGTTGAGTGCTGGTAGCTTGGATGGAGTACTGCTCAGTTTCCACTTGGTACACTCTTATGAAGAGCAAGGCAGGTGCATGGACTGAAGACTGCTGTTGGCAAAGAAATCAGCAACTCTTGGCATACACCTACAGCCATAACAGAATAGATGCACAGATGAGCACTTGTCAGGATCCCATGAGAGTAGAAGTCCTTAGAGTTGTTAAAAGGAAAATCAAAATGGAGAAACTATTTTAGCCTACTGTGAGTTAAATTTATGCTTTTCTTTTTCTTTGTGCAAAGTCCAGAATCTCTCCCTGCATGCATGTTAAAGGGACTCTGTTCTTACCTTCTGTCTTGACACCGAAGATACGACCTGGGGTTTTGTGGGTAACCTCTGAACTGAAGCAATGTTTTTCATATTGTGTTCCTTAATTTGCTTTGCATATTCCTTTTGTTGCTTTAACTTCTCTTTCTGACAAAAGCAAAAAAGTGTATGGTTAATTAAACGACTCAGTGGATCCATCAATGAAACACTTTTTCCACTGGAGTCTTCCATTTACACCTCTGTTGCTGTTTAACCTGGCTATGTTATTGATCATTCCTCAGCAGAACACAACAGGAAATCCTGATAAATGGCACAGCTTTTTTTTGTCACTCTTCATTTTTAAGAGCTTTCTCTTGGACCGTATTGAGGCTAGAGCTCAACAGAAATGCGACAGATGCATCTTTATTCTGAATGTTTCAATATATCTGTTCAATTCTAAAATGGCTATGCTAATTCCTGTCAGCTTTGGCAATGACTTTTAAAACCTCTGTACTTACTTTTAAGGCCCTGAATGACACGCTTCATTTACTTAACTGATATTCTGTGCCTTTGTATATCCAGCAATTCATTATGTTCAAATTCAGCAGCATGCTCTACTTCCCCCTGCTATCAGCCAATGTCAATTATTTCTTTTCAATGCAATGATACCCCAGTGGCATGCCAGGTTCCAGAAGTGTTACGATGGTGTTAAAACCACACAGAGTCCTGGGCTATGCACCACTCTGGCCATTCCAATTTCAGATCTCTAATCTGTTTCATTTGTGGCAAGGAGGAAGAAAATACAGGGACTTCTCAAAGACTCCAACGAGATGATCACTTTATGATTTTTGGTCCCTTCTGTCCTACCACATTTCTATAAAGAATGCCATATAAGGCACCTGTTGTCAGATTAACAGGGTCTCAAAGCATGCAGGATGGAGTCTGCAGCACCTCAGACAGACAGCTGCTACCAGACCCTCATTATCAGCAGAGAACAGGTCAAACAATAGCAATTATTCAGATACCTGTTCTGAACAATCCATCTCCATTTCAACAGGGTAATGTGCATCCAGCTATTTTCTTCTTGTGTTTAGACAACTTCTTCTTTTACTGCCACTTTGAAGGTTAGGTAAACTACACTGGGAATGACAAAGCAACTCAGTCACATAAGTGTATAATTTACTGATGTGCAATTAGCCCTGTTGAAGTCTGTGAACTACTTTTTTCTGGAACTACAAAAGTAGAGGGTTAAAACCATCCATGATACAGCTGCCTTTCCTTCAATTTGAATCTCCCTTTAGGATCTCAAGCTAGACCTAGAGTCAAAGACACGAAGTACCAGACAAATATGAGTTGCTTCTCAACAGTGACTTCTTTGCCATTCTCCCCTGCCTAAGTTCGCTTTGCACAACTGAAAAGCAGATCATGTAATAGGGACCACTTACTTTCTCCTTGATTGCTTCATAGTCAGGTCCAAGGCCTCCAAGCTTTACATTCAGATTTATGCAGGCTTTTGAGCTACATGGCTGAAAAACAAATAACAGTGACAGATTTTCCTTTATATGACTTCATGGAGAGCATAATTAAAGCAGTCTCGTAGTGGACACCCAAGATAAGGGCAGGATTCAACTTGTGGTTTTCGGTCTTACCTCTGGCATGTCTCATTTCAAGGACCGTAAGTGACCAGAAAGACTGAGCTAATTGCACAAGTCAAATTACACTGTATTTCCTTTGAATCTAGGCAGGTAATTGCCAATCATCCCAACCACAAAGCAGTACTTTCTCAGTCAAAAATGATCTTTTGTGAGCTTTATTTTTAAACAGCTTAAAGTGACCCACTTGACTGTTATTAGAATGAAACTCCAAAGAAACTGTTATAAGAGAAGCAGATAAAAGTACCTGATTTTGGTGGTAAAAAAAATAGGCAAATGTTGTTAGTAATCGTAACCTTTCTTTGTTCTCAAAACCGCAATGGACAGTTGTTCACAGGCAGTTGAAAAATACATGCCTTGCAGCACAGCAAAAGCTTTACAAGTGCATAGGGAAGAGAGAAGATGAGTGATGGGTGATGCCATTTCAGTATTTCATGACATTACTACAGACCCCAATACTTCCAGAATCTTTTTAATCTCTTTCAAGAACACTAGATTAATTTTTACAAGTGGACTATGTTTTAAAAACTTGTCAGTGGAAACTCATTATGAACAGCTCTGTAGTAGTTTCAATAAGAAAGTAATGCAGAAACACCAAGAAATTTCTATACGTAAATAAAATATGCATTTCTTCAAAGGACATGTTCAAGTTAAACTCACCTGCAAAGAAACTAATTCTATGCACTGAATTTTCTATTTGATATTTCTTTGTGTCAGTTATCCCTATTCTTTTGTGAAATATTTACTTTTATCTTTTAATTTAAGGTAGTCCGAAGAGTTAATGATTTAGCTGTCTACAACAAAATCAGGGTTTTCTCACTTCATGTGATGAGTATGACTGCATTTATTAGGAAAAGTGGGATTTTTCTGTGAGACATAAACAATCTTATTCTCTGTGGCATTCCTCGTATATGAAGTGTGAGAAAGCTACTGAAAATACAGGACAGCAACAATGGTTTGAACTCAGCGGAACAGAAAGAGAAAAGGAAGTCTGCCCTTCAGTTACTATCATAATCCAGCTAATTCTTTTTAGAGGCATTCAAGCAGCAATACACAAACTGCCTCCTAGATGAAACACATGAGTAATTATTCCAGCTTAGTTTGTCTGCCCTGAGACTTGGAGCTAACTTCTTAAACATTTAATTTGTCAGGGACACACAGGGATATCTCTATGCTGTTCCACTGCATCTGTGTTAACTGGTTACAGTATGAAACTGGACACACAGAAAAGACAAAAAGAACCAAGTTTTAATAAGGACCAAAACGGGATCATCAGAAGACTTGTAATAATGTTTATGCCGTTAGATTTACAAATCCTCTAAGTTTGTTGTTGTTCAGTTTGATTGCCTTGGAAACCAAGAGATTTGAGTTGGATAGCAAATGAGCATGACCAGGATAATGGTTTGCTCAGATCTGAGGCCTGGCTACCTGCTGCTTTATACAAATAGCTTTATTCTAAATCATTTTATCACTGGATAACTTAAAAGACAAACACTGCTCTGTGTGTTCTTAGAGCTAATCACGACTGAAAGTGACATAGGGAGAGGTGGTGGTGATCTGCCTTGCTCTTTAGACCAAAATTATTTTAGTGTCTATTTCCACCTTTGTTCCTTGGTTTTTAATGTTCTGGGCAAGTCAGCGTGTGTCAGTGTGCTCTCTGTAACAATGAAATATTCCTCAGTCCCCATTCCTTTTTTTTTTTTTTGGTGAAGGTCGCTGGATTATTAAGAAAAAAAATATTAATCAGAGGGTGAATTAGAAATGTAAAAAATGTAAAACCATCCAATCCACACCGATTTGCTTACCTTCTTGCTGACTTTAGGCTGGTTTTGCTTTTCCATTTGCATGAGATAACCTTCTGAGTTGCTTCGGCATATTTTCACTTGATTTCCCTCACCGCTCTCTGGATCTACCTCTGAACCACTTTCTACCTGTGGGATTATAGGTGGATGTAGGCTGAACAAGTGCCTGTCAGCTAAGTGAGCTTCTGTCAAACGAGTGATTTCTTGGTGATGTTGCTCCATTGCTTGTGTAAATTGGGAGGTTGTACACGGGGCTGGTGGTGAACGGTGAACAGAAGACTGAGAAGGCCTCAAAAAAGAAGGAGGGGAAAAAAAAGAATCTTTATTTGTACATAGCAGATAGCTCAACAAGCAATCTGTACATGGAATGATCCCTGCTCACGGAATATACTGGGAACACGCAGATGAAAAGATGGGTGTTTCACAATGACTGACTTCGCTTGCACCCAATTGTATGGAAACTGTTTAAATAAATGGAAAAATTACAGACAGGGAAACTTTCAGCCTGATGCAAAGCTAGCTTAAGCCAATGAAAACTGCCTTTAAAGCCTGCTTAAGCCAAATGAAAACAGGCTTTGGATCAGGCCTGCTGACCTTTTTTTCTTTGACAAAGTGAAAGAATTAATTGTCTATGTGAAATAAAACTTTAATTTTTATTGAGGCAGGTGAAATTCTATATAACTATGGATTTTCATGCCCTGCCCCACGTGTAGTGCGCCAGAATTGGTACTTGATTGACTCTGGATATTCACCCTGCAGGGTAAGTTTTGATATAACTCTATGCGGCTAGCAGCAGACTTATGCACAGTGCTCTTTGCTATCTATTTTTTAAAGTTCACCTTCTAGCCTTTCAGAAGGAAACTTTCAATTGTGGAAAATTCGATGTGCAAGACAGCCTGGAGTACAGAACTGTCCTTCTCCGATACCATATTTAAAAATCAATAGTTATAATGAATCTTAAGTTAGTAATAATCTATAGTGGCAGATTTGTAGCAAAAGAATTTTATACTTTGGACTTTAAAACATTTTCTTGTTCATTTCTGTTTTTTCCAGGCATCACAGCGTTATGATAATACCGTTTCAACACGTATATCCTTATCATAAACTACTGATAGCATAGTTCTGATACCTTTTATCCGCATAAAAACGTGTTTTGCAATCCTGAAGTGTTACTTGATCATTCATCAATTCTTGAAAACTGGCATTAAAAGTAGATGAAATATTCCTCTGATTTGGATGTGCTTGACCATTGGTACTGTAATCTCTTGCCAAAAGCTGCACAATGGCACGGTTGTACAAATGTTGCTGGTCATGTGGAAGTCCATTTGGATAATCATGCTGATATTTCTTGTTCTCCGGGCTGGTATATGCTGGAGATACCACCTCTGCTGTGTTCAATTTATGTAATGTTGGATGAAAAGGATACCAAGATGTGGTAAAATCCTGATTAACAAAATGTCTCGAATTTGGGAAATTATTTAAGCAAGTGTCTGAATTTGCTGCTGTATTAGTGTCAGGGTCAACAGAAGGACCTTGATACAGCCGTTTCTGCTGTGCGCTGCTGTTGTCTTGCTCCACTGCCTGCATGGCAGCAGTCTGAAATTTTGGTATTTGGTGGTGCCTGTGGTGCCAAGACTTTGGTTCTGCTGGTCTCCCTGGTGGTTGTCGGCTATCATTCTTTGGGAAAGCTCTCCCTTTGATACTCTGGTTGGATTTTACTTTATTTCTCTGGGAGAACTTATTTTGGCGATCCTAAAACAAGGTATCAAAAGTGGGGTGAATTTCAGTGGTTGCCATCTTATATGTTCATTAAGATTAACAATATACAAGTTTGCCTGTCACAATGCCTTTCATGTAGCTATTTCTTAGAATTCTACAAATTATCTGGTTAACTGATGTTTTGACCAGATTACATCATGTTCTATGACTCTAATTCAGGACAACATTCTTATTTTAGCCCTTAAATAGCTGTGCAGGTTACAGTGAAGCTGAGTTCTGACCATGTACTGAACTTTGAACATGTGCTGATGTGGTGCCTTCAACAGGGCTGAACAGGCTGGAGTGCATAATCATTTGTCTCTTTAAAAATCAGGGAAGTATGGAGCCAGCCAGCCCTGTTTAATGTACACTCACAGCTAGAAACGGGTTATAGCAATGTTTTAGACATCTGAATGAGTACTGCGATGGAAATTAGTTTTAAAAGTGAGTTCTTAGCAGAGAGGGAAGTGTAAAAGGAAAAGCATCTCTGTCCTGAAGTCTAGTATGATACGGAGAACAATCTTTCTTTGTGGCATTTGTAAGGCTTCAGATTTGAATTAACCAAACACGTCTTGCTAAAAGGGCCCTTAAAGAGAATTAGGTATGGCATTGGTCCTTCATGATGATGATAACAGGTCTTTAACATTCTGATAATGAGTTAGGCCAGTTTGCACAAGTTTGATTTGACCCATCAAAATCATTCCGACCTGCACGGATTCTAATCCTGACTCAGTAAATTATGCTTGTGGCTAGACCAGCTGATGGCCTGGCTAGACTTAATCCAAAATTAAAATATGTCGGAACCCCTAGTCAAGAACAGAAGCACGCATGCTATTCAGGTGCTGCACAGACATGCATAATACTGTATCAAAACTTTGCTTAATGGCCAGAGACAAATTCTGAAGCAGAACACTATAAAAATGGTTCCTTACAGATGCAGACCATATCTAAGAAATGATGCTGTGTTAAATACGGAATGAGGGAGTTTCATCTGAATGAGGTGCAAAAATAGGTACCCTTAAATGCACAGGATGTCTTGTTTCTAATCCTGTAGACAAGTGGTAGCTCATTGTCAACCACCTGGGGAAAATGTTTCAAAAATCAAATCAGTTCTTGGTTTTTATCCTCTAATGAAAGAAAACTGTACTAAATTTCAGGAAAAGATGGCTATGTACACACTATTAGACTGGTCCACAGTAGAAACAGACTGATGTCAATGAATCAAATTATTTCATTTCTAAAACAAGAACTCCTCCCTGCCCTGTATCCTGTGAAACATTATCCAAATGATAAGAAACAATTGAAGAATTTAAGCACACCAGGACTACTGTCTTGACCTATACTAACATACTCTAAATTTGGAGTTTATTTAAGATTCATCACTTTCCAATTACAGCATCAGGTGTTGCCCATTTTGAGGAAAGACATAAAAACATGGCTTTCCTTCTAGGGAATATACAAATCCATTCTCAGTCCATTTAATCTCTGTCGGTGCTAAAATCCTCCATTTCATCCTCCTGTCTCTCTAGGGTTCTTTTGTTAGCAACACTTGCAATCACTACATAGCATATGCACTCAGAATAACTACTTAATGGTAGGTATTAAATCCACATATAGAGCAGAATGTTTTGGCGAAAGCTTTAGCACTGGGGAATCCTGACTCCTGGTGCCACGATGATGATTTGTTAGCTCGACCTCTGCTGTAACGATTAATGTTCTGGCATACTGTGCCACTGGTGGAAAGCACGAACTGCTGCCAAACTGGGACCAGGCCAATGTTTCCCCATTTAAACAGAATGAGCAGCCCTGTAAAATACCTCCTTCATTCTGAAATTCCATATATAAAGCACATCTCTCACAATGAACTGCAGCATAAAATCTTGCTTGTCCTTTACAGAAGTGCAGCTTCCAGTCTTAAGTGAACAGCGGGGAATTTAAACACTCTGCCTGAATTACTTCAAATACTTGTAATACAAAAATAGTAACTAGATTTGCCAATAATAATTACAGTTGGCCTGAAGTTCTGGTTCTCAAGTTCTTGGTTTTCTCATCAGTGAGGATAACCTGGTCTCTTTTATTGCTCCAAAGGCTATCCATTGGTTTGAAAGGCCAACATAAAACAGATCTATAGATTTACGTGTATGGAGGAGGTCGGTGCAACTTTTTCTTCTTGTAACATTTTCTGTTTTCTGGTAACCCCTTGAAGTTCATGGGGCTTTTACGGGACAACTAATGCAACAGTAGTTAAGTTCTAGCTCAGAATCCTCCTGAACCATCAAACGTGATCATGTACTAGTTTACACTTTTACATTATTACTGACTGAATAATGTCCTAAATAGAGAAGATTCTTTGAGCTCAGTATTTCTTGGAATTTGGGATCTATTTTGATTTAAAATAATTCAGTATATAAAGCAGCACATGCATTAAATTTTGGTGGTGATCTACTGATATATATCTAAGGATTTATTGTCAGTAATTGGTACTTTAAAAGTAATGAGATTACAGCTTTAGATATTCAAACTTCAATGCTTTTACATATATGTTTCAAAAATCATGTTCTATCGAAAAGCAACCTTGAGCTGCTGTGATTTCAGGTACCATTTGTCTTCAGGTTCCATTTTCACAGTCTGGAACGGTAGGACACTCTGAACTGGTTCCTCATCAACAGTTTTAGGATCTGCAACCTAAAAACCAGGAATGTTTATGGCCCCAGCCCAACGGATGAAAGGATTTAAAAGTCTTGGGGAAAGAATGAGAAATAGTTTGCCTCTTATTAAAGCTAAAATGCTAAGGTTAGCCATCATATAATAGATAACAAGAAAATGAACGGCTAAAAGAGAAAAGAATAAAGGAAACAAAAACTCAATTAACAGCGGTGTGGTAGTGGGGAGTATTCCTTCTACTTTTAAAAAGAAGAGAGGAAAAGAAAATTGCAGGAAGTATGCAGCACAGAAACCTACTTGTAACTCTCAAATGTCTGGGCTTCTCCATTTATATGAGAACCAGTGGATGCACCTAATAACAGAAAAGCAACTAGACAATCATCATTGTCCACGCAATCAGCCAGTGTACCAAGATATTGATGTATGACACACATCATAGCAAAGTCTTGAACATTAGAGTGATGCGGAAAAAGATGGCAAAACACAGTAATGTTGGTAGAAAAGTACGAGGAGTAGCTGCAGAAATAAAACATCTAATACACATAGCCTGGCAACAATATCAAACAGCTTGTGCAAAATAGCAAGCCCACAAACAAGAGCAACATCTTCATGTGGCCACAGTCACGTAGTAGCACGGTGGCTGGAAATCAAATTTGAGCAATTTTTTGAGGGTGGCTGCTGGCACTGCAGATTTCGAAGCCGAGACCCTTGTAAATGTGGCAATAATGAACTTTTTTATTGAAAGCGTAAAACGTTTTTTTTTCAATCTATAAAACTTGACAAAAGCCAACGCTTTTTTATTTTTTATTTATACTTGTGTTGTCCCAACTTATTCTGCTAAGTACTATAGCAGGTGTGACCTCAATTAAATGTGCAGTTAGGCAGTCTCATCATAAAGAGACTGCAGCTAACTGTGCCGGACTCACGCTTGTGGTAGATGTACCTATGCACCACTGAAGAGTGATACTGGCTAACAGAGGAGAGCTTCCACTGAGAAGATATTTGTGACCAAGAGAATTATTCACTGAAAATCACAATGGTGAAATCAGTGGGAAGGAAGTGTTAAAATCCTTCTGGGGAGCTAAGCTGCTCATCTTTGGGGGTGAGAGATTCGAACAACTAGGAAAAGGTAGGTAGGGTCTATCGCTGAGTTTTCAGGTGACCTCATTGCTCCAAATGGCGATGCAGATTCTATTAGTTGTGATTAGAAAAGTTCAAAATTAAAAGTTACCGCACAGGTTTCCTGAACTGTAGATAGATACAGCTTTGCAGTCAGTAAGATGTTTTTGGTGGAACCAACTGACTCACTGTATTGATAGTTTACTGGGCAGGTAAAGCATACTTCTACATTATCTCTTTGAAAGAGGAACAGGACACAACCTCTGCCAGCATTTTTTGTGAACTATTCTATTAATACCAATCAAATTGAGAAAATGATCAAATGAAATTGCATTTTGAGCATCATAAGCTGTGTAATGCCTATTCTGTTAAATTGAGGCCCATAATTGCTTCTCTACTGAAAAGATACAACAAAGACAGCAATCATGGCATGTCATTATCCCAGACTAGAAAACCGGCCTTTGCAGTGAGGACTTCAAAGGCTTGTGGTTCTCGAATTGCATTTGGCTGCTATTGTTGAAGCGCAGGCAATCTTGATTAGGTGTTTACACTGAGGCAAGGCGCAGTGCACAGAGAGTCTGAGTGCCTTGGTCTAGAGCCATTAAAAAATTGTACATTATGTTCCTTGCTTTGAAGTAAGGGGCTTGTAGGTAGGAAAGCAACTCATATTGAGTACAGCTGAGCTAGATTGGGCCACTACTCCTCTCTCTTTCTCTCTCTCTCTCTCTCAAAGAAACTCATCATCAGGTTCTTAAAGAATCAGGCAACACTGCAAAGAACTTGATGCTTTATAAAATGCTATATAAATTAGTAAATATACAGATCAACACACATTTATGGTATGTTTTGGTACATACAGACTCCTGTCTGTATGCACAGAGATAAAAGCTGCAAATCTTGCAATAATGAGGCTGCAAATATTTTACCTATGTCAGTTGAAAAAAGCTGTATGCAAAGTACTTACTTCAATGTAAACATTATTTCACTACCACAGTACCTGACAGACAACAGCGGTCATAATAAAACCAGCTTCACAATTCTTCAAAGTTAAAAATAATCCAGTTACGGTATTCAGAACATATTTGATTGCTCCAGCAGAAGACAAATGACTTGTTTGCTTCTTCACATACTTGGTGGTTTTGCACTTTTGCTACAGTTTTCCAGGTGAGGTGACCGAAGTTGGCTCATGGGCCAGCTCTGGTCAACAAGATGCTTCTGTCAGGCCTTCTTTCCCACCTCCAACAAGATGGAGCAATGGTTGTCTCAATTAAGAACAAGAGAGGTAAGTAATTTTTCCTATGCCTACCTGCAGCAAATACAAAGCTAGCTGACAGTAGGTGGTGATGCTGTTGCGGCTGTATCAACTTGTCAAGGAAAAACCCACACCTTTCTACACACATGCTGTCTTGGCTCCTGCTATGTCACAGCTCTGCTGTCCCCATGGCTACTTCAGCAAGGTAATCTTAGAACATTGCCCTGATTTTAACAGATTTTTTTTAATACTCCATATCTCTGAATAGTGTCTACACAATGAAGTCCTGATCCCTGGCTCCAATACTTACATATGAAAGATTTTCAGAATTCCCCAAATAGTAAACATAATCATATCAACACAGCTTTAATTAGCATCAATCTACACTAATTATTTTTACCATCAACCAAATTATAACTGAAAAAAAACAAGTGCTCTTAATAGCTCTGCTAGAAAAAAGCTTGTCCACCGTTACACTCATTGTAATGTAGTCAGCAGATGCCCTCTAGTGTTGTGTCAACTGTTCATTAGCCTTAGAAAATGTGTCACTTGAAGCAGAAAGTCTCTGTAGTTTTGCAAGTTAAGAATTTTCTATGCTACAACTCGTGGAGTGATCAATGACTCCCACCTTCCCGCATAATAAGTAGTAAGTAAAAGCAACAAACTCATGTATAATCGTTCATTAGGAACTGTAATTACATTTCCACTTAATCCTTAATACAAGTTGTCTGACATTTCGCAGTCAATTAAAAGAACGCTAGGCCCTTCAAATCCAAGTACTGTACATGACTACTATCTGCTAACTGATTTCAAATACAAGGTTTGGTCTCGCTGAGAAAGCACGCAGGGGGAAAGCGTTGTCTGACCACCCAAATCTGCCACGTATTTCTTGGATATTCCTACATGTGTGGCCCTAAATGACAGTGGTAAGCAGAAGTGTGGATGGCCCTTGAAAGCAGTGCGACCCCAATGTGTTTTCTGGTTCTCAAACTCAATTGTAACTTCACATATACTTTTTTGTTATGATCAATGCAGGTGGAAAAGCAGCTTTTTAAGCCAAAGGCGACGTCGAGGCTTCCTACTGCAGTTAAAAAATTGTGAGTGTTCTTGCTATGAGAAACATTGCTGCATAGAGCAAAACTCACGTTGGCCAAGCAGAGAAAAATCAGAGGCAGCAAAAACAGAACCACTGATTAAGGTGCAATGCAGATCCCGTAGGAAAGAAGTCAGCATTTCTTTAGCATCAAGATTAAAACCTAGTGAGAGATCACCTCTGTGACCACGCAGACATGCTTCATGGCCAAGAATATACATAGCTTAACTAGGCTTGTAACAAGGCCATCACTGGGGCTGTGAGTAACTGAGGACTTGTCAATTATTCCATAAAGGGTGAACAAGATTCACACTGGAAATCGTAAGTTACCAGTTGCACAATAGATTGTAAATCTACTTAGCTCCTCTGCAAACCTGATCATGCAGCTATTCCATTTTAACACTAGACAGTCCTCAGTTTTACCATTGGAAAACATGTAAAAATTACCTACCTGCTCTTGAAGAACAACTTGCTTTTTATTGTGTAGTTGAAGATAGGAATTCATCTTCTCTGAAGGTAATCCTAAGGTCCGTTTATTTTTTTCCACAAAGTCTTTTTTTGCTCTTTGTAGTCGATCTTTTTGAGTCTGAAGAGAAAAAGCACTGTCATATGTACTGGGACTATCTTTGAAACGATAGCCATCTGCAAATTCCATCCCTTTGGTATGTAGCCTAAAAGGTTCATTACTGACCCCAGCATTTGGTTTATGAAAGCTTAGTAACTCTGTACCAAACTCTGAGAATGAATCTTGTGACTTTGCCTCCTGTTGATTCTTTCCTTTGGGGGAGCCATTGGAATGGAGGTAAAATGAATCTTGTGAAAAGTCCACACTGCTTCCTCCAGCTACCTCTTTTGTGTTCTTCCAATTAGGATTGTACCTTAGGCTGAAATATTCGTCCACAGACTGTTGCTTCCTATTTAAAAAAGAAACACAAACGTATTTATGTATAAATTGTATAAATTCTAAATTTTTGCAGTGTGCAACTTGAGCCAACAAATGTCCTGCAGATACGGTCAACTGAATTATTTAAGTGCATACAACAGTATGGCCATTTGTGGGATCGGAACAGTTTTATCAAATATTTTTTTAGTAGAAAATTAAGGCAGGACCTCCTCTTCATTTTTAATTTTCATTATCAGTGAATGATAAATTGGCCTAACATTCAGATCACAGTAGAATACAATCTTTATCCTAAATTTAGCATAGAAATCATAAGCACTGGTAGAATCAACTAAAATGAAATTATTATAACATACTGCTTCTGTTGTTTCCTTTAAAATGATGTAGCCTACAAAACACAGTATGTGTTGCTCATTCTTTAGAGACTTCGCTGTGTGACAGAAAAGAGATATTCCTTGTAAAATCCCTCTCTCAGATGTCAGTAGAACTGCCTGTCTAAGCAAGAACAGCCTACAGCTCTGTATTTTTATTCTCTCTTCTCATTCCTTTGAAACACCATGTTTCAATAAAAAACTCTCTGTAAAAGACTCTCAATAACTTCTCATTAAAAAACAGGCTGTAATTGAGATAAGGTAGAATACCACAATTGATTCTGTTTATGATTGATGGTCTGATCCAACAGGAGGAAAACCAACTGCAGGAGCCAAATACATACAAATTGGCTTCCAGGAGACATGCGGGCAGTGGCAGGAGTAAGTAGCATGGGAGAAAAACAGCTTTTAAGATTGTTTTTTCTTAACTGGACCTGCAGTATAGTCCTGGTTTCTTGGACACTGACAAATGGTGAGCCTTTCAAAGTGACATTTATGGTGCTGAAACCTGTTTGACTCTTCAGCCCCAATTAAAAGAAATGTACCGATCTGCTGGATTCTCCAAACTGTGGCATAGTTAATTATATTAACATTTCCAGAGATCATTTATGCATCCTTTCTAAATTAGTTACATGCCTATGCCTCTATTTCAAGTGGGTCCTAATAATAAAATAACCTGTTTCTCTAGCAATGCTTTTCATTTCAGGTAAGCATTGGTGGCATGGTATCCTGCATACTAGAGATTAGATGATTTACATCGGTGAAAACATTATTATTCCTAGTTGTCATACACCACAGGTAAACAGAAATAGGTGATCATATTTTGAAATGAGTATGGAAATATGTGATATAATTGCAATGATTCAAATAACAGAGTATAATGCCAAAGAGTTCTATTGTGCTGAAATGTGTGCACAGCAGCTCAATTGTATTATGCAGGCCAGGTCACCGCACGGGAACAAAATGAGTGTGAAGAGCTCCTTCATCTCTAATCATCTGCAGACAAAAAGTGCACCTTTTATTCCTCCCCCCAACTTGATATAAAGGTTAGATGGACTCTGTACTCATCAACAAAAGTGTTGTACGTAGACAACAGATGCAGCATTTCCTCTTCAAATTCCGAGGTTAGTAATGGATGTAGAGAGGGGGTTTCATATGTATATGCTGTGATATTTGCTCCGGTTAATGGACTGTATTTGAGTACTTACTAGGCTAAGTTCAAACAAAATAAAATCAAATTTCCATTTAATGAAGAGCCTCACATTCAGGCATAGTATTCAGTCAAAAAAATTACTAAAAATTAGAGCATGTTTCTAGTACAATTAACATCATTTGCACTCACAATAAAATATTCAATAACTGGCCATTTTGCCTGTTGAGGAGGTGAATAAAAGCATGCTATTAATCATTTAGCCTTCATTTGTTTGCCATTTTATTTTAAGTAGACAATTAAATTGAAACTGCACATTATTATTACTTCAGGTTTAATTTAATCCCTTTAAATTTGAGAATTATTCCCAATTTATATAGCGTTAAACCTTTTATGCATCTGACAGCAAATTAAATTTTATTTTATGTACCAAATTAATGCTTTCTAAAGAATGTTTAAAGGTGATGGTAACCCTGGAAATTTTAATTTTAGATTTAAGAACCAAACTGCATCTATTCAATCAACCAATTTTTGCCTACAAGTTTTCTTACAGGAAGTGGCCTGGGTTGCTCAGCACAGGTCTTTCAATAAGGACCGAAAAAAGGATGTGCTGGTACCGATCCTTGTTTTCTCTCTGGTCCTTTTCCACAGCCCAGCTCCAGAAACCCTCCAGCCCATGATCTCAGCGCTGCTGCACCATCTGAAGGTCTGACAATTTCATGGCAACGGTTGCCTATCTGAGATGGCAGCCAGCATGTACTGCTAAATATTGTAGTGTGGGGTCCACAGCCCATTAGTCACGGGACCCCTTCCACTGACCGCAGTTCTGGATCAAGTAAACAGAAGTAAGAGGGGATCTGTATTTAATAGGCCTTTTCCAGAAGAAACTGTAGTTAAATGCTCCCCCATTAGCTAACCCAGTAATACTTAAGAGTAGGAGTTAGCATGTTATCTGTTCACCACTCCCTACCTTTTTGCCTGCCTGTCTTAAAGGTAATTAGGCATGTAGCACTCGCCTCTGTATGCAAGTGTCTAGAGACAGTATATGGGGAGCCTATAAAGGTAGAGATGTTTTATTTTCCATCTTACCCCTCCTACACCGGTGTTTCAGCCAACATAAACAGTTGAGGCTATGTTGGAGAAACGGGTATAATAATTATGAATGTGGGTGAGATGAAACAGTGCATCTCTGTGTGTAACTAAGTCTGTAGCTGCTCCTAATAGCACTTTAGCAATGTAAATTGGTCTTGAATATGTAATGTATATTCTGAGGAGCATAAGGTTTTAAAGTGTCAGAACTATTCTACTCATCTACTAAAATCCTATGCCTTACCTTCCATTAGCATCATTCTTCTGTATTCCTTTTGTATATCGATTTGTGTCATACTCAGCTCCTTCTTGTTCTTTTAAACTCCCCTCCTCCAAGCTGTCTTCTTCTAAGCTGTCATTCTCCAACTCATCAGAGTACAGTCCTACCAGCTCTTCGTTTTCACGAATCCGCTGCTGGAGTTCTAACTGATACTGTCTCTCCTGAACAAGGGTTTCAGAATCAGACTCTTGGGAGTCATGTGGACTTGAGGCAAAGCCCCTTTCATTTACTGATGGCCTTTTCCAGTTTGCAGGATGAAAATCTGATTGCATGGGTACACTTTTGGGAAAACGTTTTTTACTCATGTTGCAAGTGTGTGGAGAAGAAACTGAAATATACTTTGTACCTGAAGAATTTATTCCATGTTTTGCACTGACGGTATACACCAGTCCTGTATTTGGAAAACATGAGAGTAAACGTAAAAAGGTTGTTCACTCTACAATAATGATTATATTTGTTAAAAGCTGGAATTGTGGGTAGTATCATTGGCTTGGGCTCAGAATTTGATCTTCTATAGTTAAAACAATTCTTTACTCTCATCCGTTACACTGATTTTCCTGTGAGCAGTTAGTATCAAGGTCCCTATACAGCAAATGCATGACTTACTGCTATGAAATTTACCTTAAACTGTTAGTGGTAACAAAGCTAATCATGTATAAACAGCTTATGAAAAAAAGAAAATGAAGCTAAGACAAAGCAACAAAATTTTATCTGTTAACATCTAAGAGGTAAGAGAAATTTTGTATGTTCTCTTTATTCAACTTTATTCCATTTAAACATGTAAGCTATCAGTAGGAAAGTGAGTGTGACAGGGAAGAACACAGTGAAACGAACCGACCACTTCTTAGATTAGGAAGACAGTTTCTTTTCATGTGATTGCATTTAAATGTTCCTAAGTCATTTGCACCACCAGATACTTACAAGGTAAAGTGTCTGGGAGGAAGGAAAAAGGCAGTGTTTTGTGAAGAAATGCAGGAGTCAGTTCCAGTGCATACAGTGTGACGGATCTGTTTAAAGGAACATGGCGAGTTGCACTTTAGTACACGGGTGACTGTTAAGATATGGAAACGCAAACTATAATTTCTAATTTTTCAGGGTTAGCACTGCTCGTCACACACAAGTTTACCCCCCCAGGCGGCCTTTTACCCCTGGGCGGCCGCCTGCATCCGATCGCTGATGGGCGCACGCCCTGCAGCCAGGAGAGGAAAGCCTGGCACCGGCAAGGGAGCTTTCTCTGGAAACTGCCTCTCCATGAGGCGGCAAAGCCTCGCCTGTAACCCCTGCCCAGGGGCCTCTCCCCGGCCTGACGACAGGCCTTCGGCCCCCTTCAGAAGCGGCCCCCCAGGGGCCTCCCCTCGCCCCCAAATCCCTTCACCCCAAGTCCCCTCACCCCAAATCGCTTCAACCAAATCCCCTCGCCCCCGTCCCCTCACCCTCGCAGGTCTCCGCTCTGCCCCAGGGCCTGGTCCCCAGCCCCTCCGCCCGACCCGTCGCCATGGCTGCGCTGGCGGACGCCGCGCCGCACCTACCAACGCGGGAGCGGCGGGGGGAGCGCGTCTCCTCCCCCCCCCGCCCCCCCCGCGGGGCGGGTGGTAGCGGCCGGGCTGGCGAGGGGCTGCAGGGCGAAGCCACTTCCCACCTAAAAATGAGGTTATTCCTAGCGGTCACTTGAGGGGCATGTATTTATTTCCCATTCAAAACCCGTTTTCAGCATTTTTCTCACTTCTAGTGAGAAATAATAATCTCTAACGAGAAAAATAAATGCAGCTTTCTGTTGTATTTCTGTAAATTTCCTTTATTTTAGGAATTCGGTTTTATCTTTCTGCAGCAGGAAAGGCTCCCAGTGGTGGCGTGGCGGGGCTCTGCAGATGGAACGTCTCAGCGATTCTCCTAGCTTGCCCATTCGCAGTTTGTCCCTGGATTTGGGGAGTCCCATCATGTGTCCTCTTCACCTTTGCCGCCCCCTTCTTTGAAGACTTCCATACTCTCAGTAACACCCCTGGCAGCTGAGGCGGTGTGGGAGACGGCAGCACCCACATGCTTTGGTGTCAGAGCCCCTCGGAGACTGGTGCTGAGGCGGTCTTGCACAGCAGGGCATGATGTTACCATTGTGCAGGTGAGAAACTGCGGCAAAGTCCTAGCAAGGGGGAACAACCTTTTTTTTTTTTTTTTTTTAGCATTTTGGACATCAGGGTGCTTTCCTGCTTGGTTAAATCCAGCTGATTGTCCAGGTGTGGGGTAAAACCGAGGTAATACAAGTCCCAGCTGGTTTGGAGCTCCCACACTTGTGAAGGAGCTGGCCGAAGCATCACATGAATATCTTCATATCCTGCGGTCCTTGGGGCTAGTTGCATGTTCCCTTGCCAGGACCCTAATTGCTGATGGGACCTGAGATGGGATCGATGAGCTCTATTTCTGGCAGGGGTTAATTAACTCCCTTGAGGATTACAGGTAAGCCAGTGTGTTCATTGCTAAGAGGTTTCTAGGAGCACTGGTCCCATCTACCTGTCCCACTGTTTAAGGAAAAGCAGTCCCAGTTGGCTTTTGGATTGAGGGTAGCTGTTTGTACTTCTGCTCCTTGAAATCATATTGATATCTGAGTGCTGTAGTATCAATATCAGGGAACAGTGGTGTTTCTGCCCATTGTACAGATTTGCCATTGCTACACATCCGTTTCCTTACCACGTCTGAACAGTTTCTCACTGATTACAATGGTTTTGTCTGTTGGATTCTTCTGGGTTGTTTCCACATATCCTTCTGTTACATACTGCATGTTGGACTTCTGATTGACAACTGAAAGATAAACACACATTTATTACTGACTTTGTAAAGGGTGTGTGTGTACCTGATTGAAATACGTATTAATTAGACTGTTAACAGAACAATAAAAGATGACATGCATTCCTAGAAATTGCTAGGGCATCCATTGCAACACAGACTGAGGTGCATGATGCGATCTAATGCAGGTTACACAATACTCAAGGCACTAATTTGTACAAGAGTGGTTTAAATATTTCGTATTTCAAAATATTTGAAAATGAAGGAAAGATTTGAAAATATTTTTTACAATAATTATGAGTCCCCTTCTCTTTTAATACTGTTTAGGTGCGGCAATAATCTCATGTTGAAAGATGTTGGCAAAGTTCCCTCATTCTTGGCCTCTGGGCTTATTCACCTGTTGAAAATTATTTTCATTTTGTTTCATTTTTCATTTCAGTTGTACATTCATGTACAATTTCATTGTACATGAAATTATTTTCATTTTTGTGTTTCATATTTTCTGCATCACCCTTGCTGAAGCTACAGTATCTGTGGTGGACCTCTGGGTATGAAAGGGTTTAGAATATTCAGGTTTAAAATGTGCAATTTGTAAATATCTCTGTATAGTAAGACTGACTGCAATCTGCTCTGGCTGTGGTCAGTAGCAACGCTCTAATAGGAATTAGTTTATGCTGGTTAAAGCTTTTTACCGTTTCCATTCTTCTCGTGGCCCGGACTGTCTTCATTAGATTTGGATTTATAACTCTCCAGTGTCTGCTCTGAAACATCATTTTCTGTCCAGAAAACAAATGTAATTAAGATGATGAGAGATTTTTCCGTGACTCTTCCTCGAGCATAAAAATCCTGAGACACTAGTTATAAAAGGGGGGGTTCAATCATCCTGATCATCTAAGAGAGATGCCTAAGACAACAATTTTGTGTGCTTTTGTGGCATCTTGTGTCAGTTGAAGGGACTCTTCAACAGTTGTTTGCAACAAGTCACAGTCACCGTCTACGGGAGAAGGACATTTAATCGGTGGCTGCAGGAGCCATGTCTTGTCTCTGCTTAACAGGCTCCTCAGCTCTCCTGCCCCAGCAGATGCTCGGACAGGGCCATCACCCACCTCTTTTCCACACTCCATGAGCTTTTTTCAGCTTCCTCATAAAAAGCAGGACAATGATGAGCAGCACGAAAATCAGAGCAGCCACCAAGATTGGCAGCAGGAGATTACTCTCTTTCTTTTTGATGCCTTCAGACTTCAGATCTTGCTCTGTAAAAGAGGCAGGTGTATGTTTGTGTTGTTAAATAGCTTCCTCTGAGTCTCTGGTAATTAAGATGAGAACGATAGGTCCTGGATCAGGCCAGATGAACATGGTGGGAGAGCAGAATTCACCTTATTGGACTTGTATGAACAAGAAGAATGTATTGAAATCGGTGGACTTGTCCTCTGGCACAACAAACAGTAAAATTTAACTTTTTACTAGATGATAAAAATGGTTGTGTTTCTGTGGTGTCTCCTCAAGACTGCAAGCCAGCATTACCCTAGTGTACTGACAAAAGGTTTGGAGGTGGATATGTGGTCAGAGAGAACCAGCGTGGTGTAAGAAAGCTCGTTGCATGTTTGGAAGCTGTCATTAAAGAGTTCATACCAAAGGTGATGATGGAAATCACAGTTACATTTTCACTTGGTAGTGGAGCTTCTGTCCTGGAAAGTTCCTCTTCTGTGACATTGCCATTGACTGCTGTTTCAGTCCCTGGAGGAATAGAAAGGAGAACAGTATTTCTCTGAAGGGCAAGGGGATGCTTAAGAAATGCGTATTTTCCCAGAAACTTTGAAGTCCAGGGCACCTGCTAGCGCAGCAGAAAGGGATTTCTGGAGCCCTTGATTTAAAGCTCTGTGCTCACTTCCTTAACACAGTATTTCGTTTTAATCTGAAGACCACCTAAGCTTTAAAAACAGAAAATCCTCAGAGCCTCTTACACATTGTTGAACTCAGGGCTTCCCATTTACAACGAAATTAAAACAAAGCTGACCTTTGCCACTCTGTTCATTTTGGGGCTTTCCCTGTCTACCAGTTTGCTTTACTTGCTTGCAAAAATGGGAATGAGCATGTATCCTTTTCCTTAAGGAAGGTTTTATTTTTTTTTAATTCATATCCTTGACTACTCTTATACTGTCTTCATAGCTCACAGTGGTGCAGTCACCCAGTGTGAGAATCCTGGTCCTTTGCCACCACCACGCCATGTCTGATGATGTGAGGTCGTACCACTGGGGACATAGTAACTTGACGAACCAGCCAATTCTTCCTTTCCTGCTGCAGCTGATGGTACTTCAGACCCTGTGCAGAGGGGTGAGTTCTGACTTTCTTACACACACAGACAATATATCCTTTTATAATTAACATTGATTTGAAAAACTAAAATGATAATGCGTGCTGTGCCTACCAAAATTCTCCATTCATTAGAGAACTAAAAGAAGGAAGATTTAGACTAGATGTAAGGAAGAAATGTTTTACAACGAGGGTGGTGAGACACAGGCAAGGTTGCCCAGAGAGGTGGTAGATGTCCCATCCCTGGAAACATTCAAGTTCAGGTTAGACGGGGCTCTGAGCAACCTGATCTAGTTGAAGGTGTCCCTGCTCATGGTAGGGGGGTTGGACTAGATGGCCTTTAAAGGTCCCTTTCCAACCCAAACCATTCTATGATTCTATGTAAGCACACCTAGTGAAAGTCCTGTTGAAAGATTCAAGCTTTCAATGTATGTTTATCAACATATGTACGAATTATCAGGATGTAGCCATTCTGCTATGTTTGTAGTCACTGGTGTAGCACTGTTAAACAAATATAAACAAAGAGTTAATGTATTTCTAAAACAGACGATTGATTTTTCACTGCAGGGCCCGTCACATTAAGCAGGCACCTTTGCCCACCTTGGTGGGTTTTGGCCAACCGATTTGGGCAGTGGAGCTCATCATTCTTCTGCTGGGAACAACTCAGTTCAGCAACTGGAACCTGCAGCCTGCCCTGTGCACAGATAACCGTTGTTGCACAGTGCCACCTAGTGCAACCGTCCAGAGAAAGCCCAGCCTGGGCTCACACCACCCTGTAACTGCGGCCGGTCTGGTGGCTGCTGCTAACGCTGATGTTCTTCTGCATCTATTGAGCGAGACTTTGCTTTCATGGCTGTAAAACTGAGGGCTCCCTGCCCAGGCAAGAAACTCTGTGTTTTATGTTACGCGCTTGTTTGTAACCTGGAATGTAACGCTGTTCTTGGTAGCATTTCTGTCCTGGTTTGGTAAATTCATGTAACTAAGACCGAACTTACAAGTAGATGTGACATTGGGTTGGAGGTTTTGCTGGGTTGGTGTTGACGCTGAGCTGGTAACTACTGGATCCTCTGGTACTGCAGAAGGGATGGTTGGTTGATCGGATCCTAAAGGAACCCCCCCCAAACACAAGACAAAAATCAGAAGAGACACTTTGCCATTGAACTGATTCATGAAAAAGGAACCTGCTCTGGTATGCTTCATGCTCCGGACTGTTTGGGTGCTCTGTCTGATCTGTGGTTAGACTTACAGTCCTACCCTCCCACCTTCGGCTTCCCTGTCCTCTGGATATATCTAAAGCTATGAGAGGAGGGGAAAAAATGAAAGTGAAACCCTCACCAGTATGCTGTGGGTAGCTTGGAGCGGAGGCCGTGCTGCTGTTCAGATCTGACTCTGCTGCGGTCACTGGGGGAAAAAACAAAGCAGTTCTGAAGGCCAAGCAAAATATCCCCCAGCACTGATGGCAACTGCTTATTTGCAGCCCTACCTCTAGGTAAAGGCACCGTACAATATTTTCTGTGATAGATGCTGTATTTATCTGACCTATGTATTAATTTAAAAAAGGCTGAGCAATTAATGCCTACCTGTAGGTTCCCTGTTCTCAGACACATGTGTATCCACTTCTAGCGCTGCCGGTGCAGGATTTGTATTTGTCACTGAAAAAAACCCAACAACAGGAAAACTTATAGAGCATAACCATTTGTTGAATCATGCAATCTAAGGAAAAACAAGGTAAGAATAATTAGATCTATCCTAAGGATGAGTAGTTGGGCAGAAGGCAAACTCTCCTCCAAGAATTATTAAACAAGCAGCTTCAGTGTTAACTTACAACATTTACACCCTGCTAGCTTTCCAGGTGGATGTGTCTAATACGCAGAAGACATGGGAAGCTCACGTCTTTTTGAGAACATAAACTGTAAACTATGTTTAAAGCTTTGTGACAAACATCACCTGAGTTCCAGCAGCAGCACTGGGGAACGGACCTGCCTGTGCTGCTGTGGCTTAATGTTTAATGAATTTTAAGGTAGTTAAGAAGCAGGAAAAAGCTCCCAAATCTTAGTTTGGAGTTCTTCTTTTGCCCCAGGTAGCCCTCTCATTTAAAAGTAGATTTATGGGCTTCAGCTTTGCATGTGTATCTGCGTAGCTTTCACCACCGTGGAGTAATAAAATGGGATAGCCACTGCTGAAGGAGCCTTCAGTACCCATCCTAGGGAGGTCCTCAAACCGGAAAGATGCCATCAGCTTCTCTTCTCTTAGTGCCTGGTGGCGGACGATGCAGCTGGCTGTTGAATTGGGCCCATAGGCAAGGACTGTCAGGGTGCTGGTTGCGGTCCATTTCCTCCCATCAGCTTCTAACTTGTGCTTAGTGACACCTATACAGCCATTGGAAGAAAACATTTTAAGTGCTTTCTAGTCAAGAGCAATTTAATGAAAAACCTTCCAGGCGCAATCTGCATTACTGTGCTGTGCTAAAGCAGCGCATGATTACTGTGCACAAGTGGTTCATTGTGTAAATGGATTACATGGGAGCCCAAAGGCAGCAAGGTCATGTTTTCTTCCTTGGCAGTTGTTTAAGTGCACACCTCGCTGCACCGCCTGCGCTTAACCCAAAGCCTCTGCTCCCTGACATGACTTGCATGGGGAAATTCCCCTGCAGGACTGCAGTGAAATGTCCAAGCACCCACTGTCACTTTTGGCCCTTACTGAACGGAATAAATTGCTTTGCTGTGTGCCACAGCCACACATGGCCCGCAGCGGGGAGCTCTTGCAAGGACCCGCTGGTTTGCAGCGCGACTGAGGTCTAGAAAAGTTCTGATTCTGCTATGTGATATCCAACAGCATTGCATCTTAATAGCTGTGGATTTGTTATCCCAAACGTAAAAAGAAGTTGTGCAATATTTGTGCATATGGATAGATATAAACAATAAATATTGATGTGCCATATTTACATTTGTAATAAACATTTATATAACTCTATGAAATCCTGTGCAAGTCTTCCATCATCCCCACAACGCAGGTTTGACTCTTCCCCTTTTGCAGCTGGGGGAAGTTAAACACAAAGATTAATTGCCTTGCTATAATGAATTAGAGAGCGCCACATAACTCGTCTGATGCAGTTCCTAGTCCTCTAGGTAATACTGACTTCTACTCGTGTGTATGATATGGAAAAATAAAGGTGTATTTCCTGCGACACAGAGATGTGTTTGAATAGCTGTGATGGAGAAGGAGTGGTTTTTTTCAGATGTTTACTTTTAATGCTTCTGGTGGCACAATAATTTCTACTGTCTGTTTATAATGTAGAGGTTCTCTGGAAATAAACAGATGCTTTCTCTTGATCTGTTACCCTTGGTAACACCCTTATTTCTTAAATGAAAGAAAGTCCTTGTTTCCAAATTAGCCTTTACAGATAACTTGCTGTGTCACATAGACCAGTATTCCTCAACTCTCTTTTCCATCCCCAGCAGGGTCACGTAAGAGCTCAAAATGATTTCAAAGTGTTTTTTGCTAGGAAGAAAATAATCTTTGTCAGCAACAGCTCAGTAATTACAGCTGGTTCGCCCCTGCTGAGCCCTGGTGGAACCGAGGTGCTGCCAGTAATTAAGATGTATTAGCTATTTTCTGATTAGTATAAATATTTGCAGTAAGTGATTAAAGCTGAGAATGGAAGGGGGAGAAAGGAGCGTTACTCGGTCGCCTTCAAAAAAAGGAAAGGCACGTGCAGAAAGCCTGAATTTTAACATTTCAACTGGCGTCTGCCACAAGCAGGCCACAGGGTGCAATTAGCGCCTCTTCATGCAAATATTCCTTCCCCTGAAAAGCGGCCACAGACGAAACCAGCCCCGTCGACACAGCAGCGGCCTGGTGCTGCTTCATTGCCCTCCCAGGTGCGTGTGTGTGGGGGGGCGAGGTCAGGGAGCCCTCAGCGGCCCGGCGGGCCCTAACGGCTGGCGGGCTCAGTGCTGCCAAAGGCCGGGAGGAGAGAAAGGTAAGCACAGGTTTTTGTTAAAATAAGTGGAAAAAGGCAGGGTTGGATTTATGTGTTGCGGGAGGTGTTCAGCGTCCGAGTTGTGCGTGCTGATGTTACAAATAATACACTTTACCAGGCCAGAACTGAGGTTGCTTCAAGGTGAAGGAAACCCCTGTTTCTAGAACACCGGGGAAAAATGTATATAAAAACTGAGAGGTGATATAGCGCTTCCTGAGCTCTCCGTAGCTTCGCAACTGGTATTCCCTGAATCCCTTACAGTCCCACACGGCCCAGTGCTTCCCAAAGACGCGCAGGATTTTAGAAACCATTTTTCCGAGGCCCGTGCGCTGCCCCAGAGCACCTTTCCCGCTGCGATGGCAGACAGCTCTCTGCCCTGCCTTTCAGGTGGCTCCCCTAGCAGCCTTGCCGCTTCCCGGGAGCGCAAATCCTTTAAGCATAGGCCTTTATGCGGTTGCATTAATACCGGCGTATCTGGCAGCCTGGGTTTTTTTCTTTGGTCTTGATTTCTAGCTGTATTCAGGCCAGCACGCTTCTCTTGTTTTCTGGAGCTCATTGTTAAAAAAGCC
>VYZM01011673.1:196147-280881 GCA_013398915.1 Dromas ardeola | reverse complement strand
AGATTACAAGACTAAGCTTTGTATATGTTGCCTGATAATGCAAAATACAAATAAGAGCTTGATAATACATGAAGGAAAATACATTTGCATCTACGGGTGTTTTCCTCACACTTTGACGCAGATGTGCATTTCCTCTCCTCTGTGCTGCAGTTAACAGCTAATAAGGTAGTTATTAGAACACGGCCTTCCAAGCAGCTATTTATATAGTGCACAAGTTAAATTGAGCTACATGGTGGCTCTGTTCCTCCTTGTGTGTCCACCCGGACGCATGGAGCCTCGCAGGGTGGCGTGGGGTGTGATTCCTGAGCTTTCTTCTTGCTTCTGCTCATGAGCTGCCTTCTCTGAACGGACTCATGAGAGAGAAAGGCTGCTGGCGTGTCTGGGAGCCGCTCAGCAAAGCTGAGGAAAATTTGTCTACTGGTTACAACATGGAAATAGTTATAATGGATTTGTTAAATGATTTTATACTGGGGCTTTGAAAAGTGTGCCTCCAGAGTTTTGGATTTTATTTCAGTGGAATTTCACTCCAGATTTTCAAGGGATTTTGGTGCCGGGTGGTGGTGTTCTGCACTGAATGTGAACAAAGCAGACGGGCACTCTCCCTCGCACAAACACTGGGATTTAGGACTGAATTCCCCCCAAACCTGCACCACGGGGGCCAAGTTGTACTAAATGAGTGGTAGTCCTAGCTGATGTGTTGCAGAAGGTGTTTCACCCGCCAGTATTTTTAAACGTGCCCAAGGCTGATAAGAAGAAATTGTTAGTAGTGAATCCCTGGTCCTTTAACACTTACCAGGGAGCTCTATCCCGTTGTCCAACAGCCAGGTGATCTGGGGCTGTGGTTTACATCCTTGGGTATAGCAGGACAGTGTAATGCTTCTTTCTGTGTCTCGGGATACTTCCAGCACTGGATTAGAAGGAGCAGCTGCAGCAAGAAGATTTAGAATCAGTTATAGTACATCTTTCTATTCAATTTTATGAATGGCTCATACACAGGATTATTTGGGGGGTACTGAGCTAAGACCAGGATTATGTTGGTTAAGCACCCTACAGTTGCATGCAAAAATGCAGGTCTGGAGTTGAGGAGCTGGCTTTGTTCTGCTCCTCTGGAGCAAAGCAGGTGAAAGAACTTACCTAATACCTTAACAGTCTTGTTCTTGCTTTTGAACGGGATGCCGTAGTAGAAGCATTTATATACGCCTTCATCGTGCACTGTTATGTTAGATAGTTGGATGGATAATTCATCCTTTGAATAATGGATAAGTTTGTACCTCTCATCTCTTAAAGCTGTAAGGAAAATAAAACGCAGCATGCTATCTATGCGTGTCGGTACATAAGAGGAAGACAGATAATCAAAGCAGTAATGAATGAGGATAGTTTTCTTTATTGCATTTTTTTAATTCATCAACACTTGACGTAAGGGAGCAGTTCTAGCACAAAGAATTCCTAGCTGGTGCTGCGCTAGTGCAGAGCCCACAGTAAACTGAAGAAGGAGGGGGTGTGCTGCCAGCTGGGAAAATGACATGTTTTTTCTTGCTGTTATTTTCAGGGGGTCTTATTCCTGTGTTACCAGGTATTATAGCAAGTTGAGTTATTTAAGTGTCTAGATGGATAAATATAAGCAAACATTGGGGTTTAAGGACATTATATATGGTCAGAAAAGTAATAGGACCTTTGAACTGAGGACCTTTCTCTTCCCTATTCCCCAAGCCTTTATTTGGCCTTGAAAAAATAACTTCCCCTCTTTGGGTGTATTTTGTGATATAAAAATGAACACTACGGAGTTCACACATCTCTTTACTAACTGCTTATTAATTGGCTTGTCAAATTACATTGATTTTAATGAGACCATCTCCTAGGATATCTGTACTTTGCTGTACAGTCCCCTTTCTCTCTCTCAACTTCCTGGTGTTTGCTTCATTCCTCCTGTTGGGTGACCCATGGGAGTCCTCGGGGTCAGGCCAGCAAGTCACATGGACTTTTCCCACAATCACAGCACAGAAAGTTTAACTTTCTGCCCTTAAATTGAACTGAAACTGGGGAGGTGTACCAGTCATTAGGGAGAAAAAGACCTCAAAAACTATCTTTTTTCATTTTTTAGCTGAGGTCTTGTAAAAATAGAGTTGGGAGAAAATCACAGCAGTACTATAATTTATGGAAGTGATTAAATATTAAAGGATTTTGAAATCACCATGATGTAAGACTTGTAGCTAGCTTGTCTCTTTTTTTTTTTTTTTTTTTTTTTTTTTTTTTTTTTTTTTTTTTTTTAGCTACAGTGAGACTGGAGGGAACTGATTCACGAAGTGGTTTATTGGAGAAGCAATGTGACAGAGATTCACAGTGGTGATTCTCTAAATGAGGACTCTTGTTTTGTATTGCAAAAGGAAAATATTCAGTGTGCCTGACTTACCAAAGATCCAAATGCTTTGCAAGCTCTAATCCTTGTGTGTGTTACATCATGCATCTTACTGAAGGATAATCGTGGGGTGTTGTTGAATCCTCAGGTGATTTAAGGCAGGTAATGTTTTGTTCAATTGGGTTAGGGTCTGCTCCTATAGATACCAGTGGATGTGATCTTTCCCTAACCCTATTAAATTGCTGTGCCAATTCAGCAAAACTTTAAGCATCAAAAGCGATAGAGCCACTAAAAGATGGAGATGTTTAGAACTGGGCATGGGCGGAATAAAGTGTCTCGGTCCAAAACTGTTGTGTAGAAAGAGAGAGTTTGTGGCTGTAGCCAGGGCCATAGAGAACTTGCATAAACGAAGGAATTCTTGCTACTCTCGTGTACCTCTACGATGTAAAATACTGAGATGATACATATAGGTCAAAATTAGAGATAACTGATGGAGAGGTGATTTCCTCCTAGGTCTTGCAGCGCTTGGGTGCATGGTTGGACTAATAGACTGCAACAGGAGAGAGGAACCCCTGCCATAGCCTGTTGTGGTTTTTGGAAGCCTGGATGCCAGAGCAGCACAACGGGCTGCAATAGCCCTGTTTCCCATACTGATTAGCTGTCAGAGGCTCAGCACTGAGTTTTTTTGGATCCCATTTGAATCTAATGGCTTGTATGCATTATACTGAGACTACTGAACTTGGGATCCTGGATTCCACAGGAAACAGTTCCTAATACATACATGTGCGAGTCATTTAAACATGCTAAAGAACAGTCATCCCACTTGCTCTTGTAACTGAGTAAATAGGAGCAACAGTTACTCATGACATTTTCCATATAGAAATATTGGCAATACGTGAAGGAAATATTAGTAGGCTGGTTTGATGCGGGTGCCAAGAGCCGGTGGCTGGGATTCCCAGAGCAACTGAAGAGGACCCTTGGTTCCTGGTTGCTTTCAGTAGGAGTTGAGTACCCAGTGTCATTTGGATAAATCCCAGCCATTATTATCATTAAAGCCTAAAGGCTTTAACCAGCAGGGATGCCGACGAGGTACTGTACAAAGGGGGAAGACCAAGGTGGTCCTCATCTTGCAGAGCTGTCGAATCTGGACTAGCAGGAGGAGAGATAAGGACAGAGAGACATGAGGTGTAGGGAGTGGAAGGGAACATAATAATTGTAACTTTAGCTTTGTCAGCACATATTAGAAATGGCTGCTTGTTCTCTAAAAATTTCCTCTTGATGCACTACATCGAATTCCCTGATGAGCAGAAATGTACCCAGGGCTTTCAGACTTCTGTCTCTCTTGTAAGGCAAGAGTGGGTTTTTGTGCTAATCTCTTGGTGTTGGTGATAACTACAGTTCATTGCTAAAAGCTCTAGTGCCTGACCACTCTTGTGGGGGTTTCCATTTCATCAGCTTCCTGCCAGAAAGGGGCTGAACGTAAAACCATCTCGAGCAGTCGGGTAGCAGGTGAGTCAGACTGGCCATGGCTCAGAAAGCCCACTTTGGAGTGACCCTCCAGCCCCACGTGGAAAGTGCTGCATTCAGTTTTCACACTTACCCCGCTGGGTGTTTAGAAAAATGGCAAACCCGTGAGGGTTTAACCACTGCCGGGCAGAAGCCTCGTCACTGCTGAGGGTGCAGCGGAGATTTAGGTCCTCTCCTTCCCTTAGAGTTACGGTTTCGCTGCCAGCTCCTGGAAAATCCCCTGCCAGAGATGAGAGGAAAAAACAAGTATTAAAATGTGACATGAAGTAAAGTGACAATGTTTCGACAGAGTAAGATGGCAACTTTTTTCAAGGGTGTGAAGTTTTTTCTACATTAGGAAATTTGCCAATACGATTGTACTGATATGAATAAATCACAATGATTAGATAGGTCATCACAGTCACTGTGTGAGACACATACCAAAGGTTTGTGTTCTTCACCTGGTAGCACAACCAGTTTGTTATTAAACGTTATTCCACATGAGTCAATGAAGAATTGATAGCAGACCTGTTTAATGCACGTTCTCCCTGTATGTTAACGCAAACATTAATTTTCATTATTCCATGCTCCATTCCGGTGCTGTTGAGCCTGATTTGCGAGTGTGTGTGACTGAGCAGTGGATGATCAGCACCTCTGAAAAATGAGGCTTTTTTATTCAGAAATTGTAATGCTGCAACTGCTTTGAACTGGCTTTGAAACTTCTTTCGAAGATAGGATCCACAAACCTGGCACAGGTTACTAAAATGAAATTTCATTCTCTCTTCTCCCAGTTCATTTTACAGACAGGCAATAAAGTGTGTTTTTCTCTCCAGACATTCTAAGATATATAATACACTTTGTGAAAATATTTGATGACCTGGAATGAATTGCCTTCTCCAGAAAAAAGCATGCCCTGGAGAAATTACTAAGAGCAGTGCCTGGGTCAGAGTTAAGTAAATAGGCAGTAGGAAGGCTTTAGTTTTCATTCCTGTTTTGTGTCTTTTGATTTTATTTTCCAGCTAGCTGTCTGCTGCAAGTTCCCACTGCATACATGAGCACTGCCAGTTTGGGGAAATGAATCTCTCTGGGCTTCTGGAAAGCTTTTCATTTTCTTAAAAACATTTAAAAATATACCAGAAATGAAGCTATCATAGGGCGTTCTTGCCGGATCCTTTACCACTCAAATCAGAGAAAGGACTTGTCTCCCTGTAAGACAGTAGTTTCCCATGGGGATCCCACACCTCGCCCTTGAGTTGAGCACACCTGACTCTTCCTGGGCCAGAGGTGGCACGGAAAAATGGTCAGTGATGTAGTTTGGGACACCACGAATACACCACGGACCTTTTATCTTTCTTCACTGTCTCATCTTCGGAGTCTATAAGCTTGTAGAAGAGATTTCCTTGTAATATCTCAGTATTTTTACTTCTGAATTTGTAATATGATGTATGCTGCTTTAGCTAAGGAGAAACTGTGGGATACAGATCTGCTGTCTGTCCTTACTGCATGGTGCCAGGACATGCCACAGGCTGAGTTCAACAGAATCGCTGTACAGCAGGGAAGCCCTGTTGAACTTAGAGTGGCCATAACTGATGTACCATCACATCAGTGCCTTTGGCTTGTATTTCCTCTTGATTCCACTTCCATTTCCTACAATTAGCGTCCCAGCTGGTTTCTTGGAGCTTGTGCCATGTAGGGGTGGTTTGCAGGGGAGCGGTAGCAAAAGGAAAAGCTCCTTGCATGGGTTTCACTTGTGAAGACCTGTGTCAGGAGGTGAATGTTGTTAAGGCAGCCAAGCAGGCCTTCTTTGTGGTTTTCCATGAGGCCCTTCTGTATTTTTTTTAGTGACGGTTTCCTGTCGCTAACACCAGTGTGGGGTCTTTGAAGTTGCACCTTTTGAGGTGAGAGCAGCAAGACTGAACAAGAGAAGGTGGGGGTGTTACTTGCTTTTCTAAAACAGAAAAAAGCAGCCCCCAGAACAGGGCATATTCGTAATTTCCATGAGAGACCATGGCTTCATTCAGACTATGACTCACAGGTCAAATTTCGAATTAGGGGGCAGTTTGACATGGCTGTGGTCTTCAAGCCACTGTAGCCCACCACAGTACTGTCACTGGGGCATGGCAGATGCTCCCGTGCTGGCTCCAGAGGACAGTGGCTCTTGTGCTGTGTGGGTCACAGGTGCCCTGACTACCTGGAAAAATTAGTCTGGCATCAAGTACAGTGATACATCCACCTCCTTGTCAAGAAAGGGCAAAAATTTCTTGCTAGAAATTGCAGGGTGCAACTAGGCAGAATGGTTCATGCCTCTGGTTGCTATTAGTTTAGCCATCAGAAAGTGCACAGAGAACTTGTTGTGGTGATGTGCACTCAATGCATCATTTCAGAATTGTCTTTAAAATAGTAGCCTATAGAGACATCCTGTTTAATGAGTTATTTTTGGCCTCTGGCTGCAGACCTGTGAGTGGGAGTCTGAATTAATTGTGATAGCCAAGAGCAGCTAGCGGTTGTCACCAGGTACAAATTCATCATGCAGGAGTCTGTGGCAATACTGGGGGAAGAGGGGTTGTACACTGAAACAGAGTGAAAGCTGCTGATTCGGAGCAAGTCTAAAGGTGCCAGTTCATCTGGGATATAACTGACAGCTCTTTAAGGCCTGGCTTCTGTTAAACACAATCAATGGTAATAAAATATCCTAAGCATACAGCATTGCAGAATGCTTTGTCGTTGTTAGACGCTGGGATTTGATGTGGCCTCTGTTAACAAAACCTTGGTGTGTGAGAGTATTAGCAAAGTGTCAACAATAGCACTACTATGGTTTCTGCTCCAGTGTTCGTTAAGAAGGGAGAGGGACTATTGCTCTGGCCAGCAGCAGGCTCATGTGTGCATTCCTCCTGCAAAGGTCGGGAGCGAAGCGGCTGTAGATAGCCGTCTTGCTGCTTTCCTTACTTAAGTCTTTCCCTCTTTGATATGGTCAAATACGAACCTTACACAGTCTCCTGTATATGAAGAAGAGGAGATTAGCAAAGTAGGGATAAGCTACATCCTCTAGTAGGAGTAAGGAGATTGAGCATTTAAAGTGCTTTTCATTTTCAAAGTACTTTGCAAGAGCTTTCTAAATTACTCTGACTTCTTTATATGAACCTCTTTTTACACAAGATGCGAACAAAGGCAAAGGCATACACAGATATTTAAGCCGTGGAAAGTAAGCAGTGATCCGCTATTCAAATTTAAGGGAAAATCTTTTGGTTTCCCAATGCTTCACCATCTCGAGCATGCTGCCAGCTGCTAGGAGGTGAATTAGTCTCATCGATACTGGGTTTAGGAGTCAGCTGGAATTCAGCACCAGCGTGCTTTGGAAATTGGGTAACAAAACAGCATTGTCAACAAGATCACAACAGCAGCAAAGCTGCCTTGCGCATGGTGTGCTGAAGCTCTGGAAATAGAGTCCTCCGAGGCGGACTGCTTGCCAAGGGGAGATGGTGTAAGAGCAGGCGTATCGCTTACCTTGCATCAGGAGCAGAGCTGCGATGTGCAGCACCCTGGTGAAAGTCATGTTGTGGTGTGGGTGCAGGAGGTTGGTCTGTGCTGGCTTCCTCTCTCTGACGGGGCTGCCGTGCAGCCCATCCCTTTTCAGCACGCGGGGAGCAGATTTACCATGACTTCATCGTTGCCGGGGTCTTTGCCTCCTCCCCTTCTCTCTGCTGTTCCATTCTCTTCTCCCCCATCTCACCTTTCCCACGTGTTGGTGACTGCTGAGAAATCTGTGACCTCACAGTCCCTAAAACGGAACTGGTGGGTGACAGGACTGGGGAAACTTCACCTTGCACCCCCTCCAGCTCTGTCTTGCTCGGCATCTGTGTGTGTGGGATGTGTATGGAAGCAGGTAAAGCGAAACATGGACCCTGGGGACCTGGGCTTACCCTGCTGGGGACCCCAGCTGCAGTACTGAGCACAGGATTTAATTCCCCAAGATGGGGAGAAACCCAGGAAGGCAGAGCTTATTTGGTGGACACTGCTGTAGTGCAGTCATTGGCAAGGTTGCCTGAAAACCCCACTGTGTGGTTTAAATCCCTGGAAAAATAGTCTTGCGTCACTCTGCGTCTTGTACCGCCGCATGCACGGGAGGTTTGCATTGCTTTGCTTGCAGGGATCCTGGCAAAACAAATAACGAGAGAAAGGTGATGCGCCGCGTGCGGTTTGTGGCTCTCCAGGGAATGAAGAGTATTGGTGAGGTGGTTGTGAAAGGTTCACTGAGCACTGGAGCATGGGGTGGAGGGATGACTACAACAAGGAGGTCCCAGAGGTCTGGTGGCAGAATCTGGGTTTCCCGTGTCCCCTTGCAGGTCTAATTATTTCAGGAGCAGTCTGGGGCATAGGGAAGCTCTTTGTGTCTCCTGGGTGTGTGGCGCCCAGTAACACCACAAGATTTATCCAACCCTATTGTAGACAGAGCCTCTTTTTGTCATGTAGCCACGTGTGCTGATTTCCAAAATGGCTTTGGCAGACCCTCTTCTGGTACTTTTCTGCAGCTGCCCAAAGTTTAGTGCAAATGACTAATGTTGTCAAAATGACCTGACCTTAATAAGACAAGAAATATGTTTTAAAAACTGTGTGCATTTGCAGGACATGGGTTTGAGTGAACTGGACAAAATGGTTAATTATAAATACATTATGCATTTCACTTCTGATTTATTAGAACCTGTGTCCATTACACTTTCAGGTGCATGGAAGTGCGTCACTCTATTAGTGTATACTTGATTGATAAAAGCTGTGGCTTTTAGGTTAATCATAATGTAATCGGTTCTACAGGAAAACAGAGCTGTAGGCCATAAAGTTTAATGTAGTCATTGGTGTGAAAGGAAAGAATCTCACTGGCTGATAAAACTATTGCTGGATTAAAAAATCCAGATCAAGAAAGAAGATACATGTTGTAAAGGTAAGCACTGCTTTGGTTTAACAGTTGTTGTGCTTCCAGTTCCACATATCTAAACCTGACAGTAAAATAACTCTGGGGGAAAAAGCCATCAAGCAGCAGAGACACTGATGCCACCTGCCTCCAACCCAGAGGGAAACCTTGGTCCCTGTGCAGTAGAAGGGAAACCAGACTTGAGATGGTTTTGTGCCATCTGCTGTCAAATAAATGAACTTCATCTTTAGTGGAGGGAAGAAAAACGTGACTCAAATTCCCCTTTCTCCTTGATGCTTCGGAGGCTTACACCCCATCCAGGTGGGCGTCCCCAAATGGGATGTGGTGAGGGTGACACTGCAACCCCAACTGAGAAACAGCCCTGATCCCTTTTTGTTTTAAGGTCCTAGTACAGCTGTTCTCTAGGCACACACCCAGTACAAGCACTTTTTCCTACCTACATCTTGCTGGAGGCTCTGAAAATACCATTCAGGTGCACCCCAGCAATGCATAAGCCCCTCTGAAGGGGCACTTCATTGAAGGTCTGTGTCAGAATATTCACTCCGGCAAAGTCCAACACGCTTGAGGGGAAAATTTAAATAGGAAGGGCAAGGTGTGGCTGTGTGGCATCTTTATTAAATCATCTACGAGACATTTTTGTCCGACTTCTGAGAAATCCATTTAATGTAATAAGCAAATTAAAATGCAGTGGTTGTTTTAACAGTTGTTAGCACTTGAAACTGAGATTAAAAACAACCAACCAACCCCGCCCAAAATAAAAAAATACAGATGTCACAGGTAATTACAGCTATTTTTGGCAATACAATTATTGGGTTTTTTTAAACGGCAAACATTTTTCTCAAATAAATACAATCTGCTCACACTAAAAAAACATAATAAACAGAATGATACAACATGTTTAAAATGAAAAAAAAAAAGTATCCATTGATAACATCAAGTTTTAAGAGATGTCCACAGAGAGAAACTTCAGAAAATACATTTTAATGGGAAGTAATAGAAAGGAACTGGCTGTGTATTTTCTCTTATGTAGCATGTATGGTTCATGAATATTCCCCAGGGAACAAGTACTTGAGGAAGTGGTGAGAAGTAAGTAGCAATTTAGAGTGTATGCAACCAATCACACTTACTGCTTCATTTTTTTAAAATTCATTCACCATTTTAAGCATGTCTGCTACCACCATCATTTCACGTGTATTTTTAAAATTCAAATAATATCCCCTACGATTAGGCTCTTTTTAAAAAAAAATTCAAAACCCACAAACCAAACCTCTTAAGGCTCCCTCTCTAAGCAATAGTTTTGATACGGAATTTCAATACGTATTAAGTTGTGAAGCATTGCAAACTAATTTCCAGCTCTGGGTTTAAATGAGGGTTAGTTGACTACAGCCTAACTCAACTATCTAGCGTCCCTCTTTTTGAAATGAACATGGATGTAGTCAGACACTAAATCTCGCTCTACTTCTGCATGTATTTCTTAAATCAGGCCTGGAAGGGCTTAGCCCTGCACAGATACAAGTCCTCCAAATTCCTCATTAAGTCGGTGGCAGGTGGGGGGGAGCAGCCTGTCGTAGGACCAGGCTTTGCGTGGCTTCATCCCAAGCCTGAGGAAATCAGGAGAAGTCTTCCTCTTTTTTTCCCTGGGCTCTGGATCAGGCCTTTGTAAGTACCCTCGGGACCCAGAGGGAGAAGTTTACAACCCATCCGGCCCAGTGCAGGAGCTGAGCAGAGAAGCAGTGTTATCACCCCCTCGCCGTCCTCTGACCTTTTTTCCCAAAAGCTGCAGTTAGCGCACAGTCAAAGATGACAGTACCCTCGTCCCTGAGATATTGCTACCTGGGCAGGGCTCAGGGCTGCGGATACAAAATAATACGCTGGGAAATAGAGCTCTAGCATCCCTTCTACCCTCTTTGTTTTGCAGAATTGCCGCTTGCATTGCCTTCACTAATGATAATTCCTGCAGAATTCTTGTGAACAACCACTTATTTGATGATGTAAATTGTCACTTTCATAATGAGGGTGATACTAGAAGCTAACACCAGAGGAGAGAAGGCGGCTCCTACCATCAGCTGACTTCTTTCTGAAACTGTTCAGACTGAGTGAAAAGGGAAATAATTTTTTTTTTCTGAAGTTATGGCCTGGATCCTCTGTTTGCATAAAGAAGCAAAGATCTGTTGATATGAGTATTTACACTCACGGAGAACCTGGCTCCGTGCTTAGAGGTTTTAAGTATTTGGCTGTAGCTGTCACTGCACTAAATGTAAGGGAAATGTATGAAACTTTAGAATTGGCACCTGCATTAACCTAGAAAGGCATCCCCAAGCAGAGCTCAAGCTCTGGGATCAGGGCATGCAGCAGCCCTCTCCCATCCGCTTCAGCAGAGGGAGATAAAGAGTCCAGTGATAAGGACAAAAACTCATAATCAAACCTGAACTTTTTCAAATACCCTGGTTTTGACCTTCTGGTGCCCAAGCGTCATCCCGTCTGCTGCTGTGCTAGAACTTGATTCTGCACTTGGATTCTTGTATTTTTCTAGCCCAACCCTTAAGTTGCAGTTTATGAAAATGCTGGATGATCACCTTATTCTTGGCAGATTCCCAGCTTTATTCCTTAATTAGGAAGAGGGGGAAAAATCTAGGAACTGCTATTTACCTCCTATACCCTAATTAAACTGTCGGGATCTGATGCAGCTCACAGTAAAGGCAAGGAAAAGACTTGCACGCACTTTAGATAGATCAAGTCTAATGTTCTTCTGGGACAGAACACATTAAATACACATTAATGAGCAGCAATGGAGTGAAAGTGAAGCAGCAATTGCTTTGTATTCTTAACATCTCAATTAAAATGTAAAAGGAACATCTTTTTTTTTCCTTTTTCCCCCCCAATAAGCCTTATCAACATCCGACTACTTAACACAAAACCCCTATGAGAAATCAAAATGCTAGAAGAAAATAAGATTTTTTTCTTTCTGAGATTCTCGACACCTGAAAAATCTAATTTGAGATAAGACTACAATTGTCAAAATACTTTCCCAAACATCCAAAAATATACTTTTTTTTAAGAAGAGATTATTTTAACATCTACCTTCTCAAACAGAACACTCTTTTCTATATTACTTACTATATGTAAAGATCAGCTAGTACAATATTCAAATTGTGCATTCAGGTTTTGTTCCCTCTCTTTCATGCTTCTGTCTAAATAAACTCTTTGTAATGTTGCTTAACTGCAGTAGGACCCGAGCAGCCTGCACCGTTTTGTATAGGCAATATATGTTGCCTCAAATTACATCTTGCTGGCCCATAGCGTGAAACAAAAAGCAGTCTGGAGAATTACATGTGCACCAATAAGCAAATTAGTTTTGGTGTGATTGTCATCTATTTAGTTTTAAACTCTTTGCAAATTTGCAGTGAGTAAGCATGGAGGAAAACAAGCCAGAAATGCTCTTCAGAATGACTGTACACAGCCAAAAATAGTTTAAATTACAGTTAAAAACTAGTGACAGCAGTGTAACTGCACAGGAGCAGTTTCTTCTGTCATCTCATAAGTTACCTCCCTGACTTTTCAGTATACATCCCTGGTATAATAATGCACTTATGAATGGCCTACTGTGTATTACATAGTCATAAATGTATAAATAATGGACTATTGTTACGGATCGTGACAATGTACTTATTGCACAGGATGAGTTCTCTGCTGACTCAAAATCTGTACAGAATCTGGTGTACTTTCCCTGGCAAGCTCAATAAATCCCAGAGACAAGTTAAGCTAAAACCCCTTAAGATTTGTTACATTGCAACTGCTGAGTGTTTTGCCTTACTTAGGAAGAAGGGATTGCAGTTTTTCACTCTGTGTTTGTTCGGACTGCTGAAAGTGCAGCTCAGTCATATTCTACTGAAGGTGAGACCAGTCCTGCCAAAGGCTTGAGAGATTAAAAGAAACCAAGCCAAAATCAAACTTTGATCTTGCTATGAAGAATACGCCTTTGTCAAAGTTGGCCAGCATAAAATTCTGTGCCATACACACATTGCAAATGCGGGCGCTCACGCTTTCTGCAGAGGGAAAGCTGGACAGAAGAGGGGTACCTAGGATGCTAGAATTTCTCGCCTGGTATTTCTGAACTTGCCTGTGATGGTATTTATGGGAATACTCAGACTTATAGCCCAAACCAACAAAGAAGTATGCCTAAATCTCTTTCATCCCATTTAAGCACACTTTTAAGTACCTTCTCAAAGTGAGCCTACGCTGATAAGACCTGTACAAATGTCTGCAGGACCTCTTTGACCCAAGGCTGATGACTTAAGATAATATTAAAGAAACCTGCTCTGAGGCCAGTTTATACATAAACTACCCACTGCCGTGCATTTTGCGTTCTCCTGTGAAGCAGCTGGTGTTGGGAACAACAAACAGGCTGTTGCACTAAGAGGACGCTTCTTGTGATTTCAAAGATATTAGCTACGGATGGAAACCCTTCTTTTCCCCTTCTCCTCAAAACATAACCCTTCCCCCACCAGATAAACAGCATCTTAATAGGCCAAAGCATGTTGCTTCTAAATTTAAGTGTACTGGTTTTTTTAGCTCTGCTTTGTCTTTATGACAGATGGCACTTAGGAATTAAGGAAAAGGAAGCAAAGCATGCACCGGCGGCTGAATTTCAGCGTCTTTTTGATTTCGTCATTAGCTCCTGAAGACAGCTGCTTACTGCAGAACCTCACCAGGGCTGACGGAAAAGCTCACAAGGGACAGAAAGCCACCACTGTGTAAATGACCAGCACAAAATCTCAGTATAAAAGGGAAAACCCTTTTTCAAGGTCTTCTGAAGAGAATTTAAATGACACAAACACTTTAGGCTGGGTCTGTGCACAAGGGTGGATTTCAATAACCTAAATGAAGGAAAAAAACCAAACCCCAACTTTCTAAATGCTTCAGGTTTGGTTGGAAAAAGCTTATTTCATCTCCACTTAAAAGAAACTGGTCCTAGTCTTTGTTCACAATGGTGCTGTCTTTTGACGTGCAAACTTTATCTGTAACTGAGGTGAAATTCAGAATTTTCTTCTGATGCAGATCAGCGTCAGTCAGTCTTTGCATCCATGGTATGCCCAACGCAACCCCTAACACAGTGCTCAAATAGAGGAGAGGAATAATCTGATGCTGCTCACAGAGGCAATGCCGAACTCTCATTTCCAGCTGCTGGTCATACATTTTATGGAAGGTGCTGAGAGTTTGGGGGTGGTGAATGTGTGTGTGGGGTGTCTCAACACATGGTCCTGAAAGCCTGCTAATGCTTTGCAAAAAACAGTAGTGAAAAAACCCCCAGCATCCTGAATGCTTGACTCTTACACAGTGCTAGTTGTTTCTAACGCGGTGCAGAAGGCAGTGAAAGCTACTGGTGTTATCAGAGCTCCATTCAAGGTGAGAAAATCTACCCGAGCTACTGACTAAACAGAGACTCCCTGCGGTGCAAGAGCTTCAATCTGTATTTTAATATTTTGTCCTTCAAATCATTCTGTTCTGTATTTGCCTAGTTGTATATGAGAATTTTTGCATGACTGTGGCTGTGTGAGAGATATGCTAGAACAGCTGTTTTTGTGATCCACTGAACATATTATGACTATTTTTCCACTGTCAATAAACACAAGAAAGAAGAGACATTCTCCAACGCTTAGAAAGGCCATGGGTTTTCCTTGTTTGTGTAGCTCTGCCTATTCTTGTAGTAAGGTTTCTCTCCAGTTAAAGCCTCCAGTTGGTCCGTGTGTGAGAGGGAGGATGGGGGGATCCGTAAGCTGCCAAACACCTGTATCTCCCAGTTCTTCGCACGAACAAAACCCCAGGTATGGAATCTGTGTGAAGAGAGATGGAAATAAAGGTGATGAGCAGGGATCAAGCTGTCCAAGGAGGGAGCTTCCCTAAGGGCTGAAATCCTGCTGTGTTACTGAAGCATGTCACTGTCTTCTCTCTCTTTCCCTCTCCCCAAAGTCCATTTTCAAAGGATGATTGTAGGACTCAGGTGTGACAGCCAGACTTTGTGCACCATTGCATATGCAAAACACTGGGAAAGACAGATTATATACCCTTGTAATGTAGTTTAAATATGGGCCAGTTCAAACCAAAGATGTCCTGTTGGCTGACGTGGTCCTGAAATCTGAAGGCCAGCATAGCTATGGAGGAGCAATATGGATGCTAGTCTGAGGATGATAGTTCTCAGATCAAGTATCAGCTATGAATATTCTTGAGAGTGTCTGCAAGGCTGGCAGTGGACAATGCCACCTCCTTAGCCAGGGCTGGAGTAAAGGAATGAAGGCAGAAGACCCCATTATAAATGTCAGTCCTTTTCTCTGATGGTTAAGAGCTCTTTGGAGTGAAATGAAAAGGGGAAGTGTAGGGCAGAAGTGCCCTGTTCACTGTGGTTAGGGTGTTTTCGGCACTGGAGGGCACTGTGTGAGTCTCTGTACAGTCCAAGCATAAAGCAGAGTCATTGCAAGCCCGTTTTTAGGTGGGCATCTGATCCCATGCTGTGTCTTACAGAAGTGACACAATAAGCCTTTTAAACCAATCTGCCTTATTCTCCTGACTTCTGAAATGGGGGAAACTCTGTAACAGATGCAATCATCAGACAAGAGGAACAAACTGTCCTCTGCCTGGTTAAGCAGATTGCAAATTTCATTTCTCTATGTAAAGCCAGCGAGCTCTACTCCTTGGCAGTAATTACCTTTCGGACCATCTGTACAAAGTCCTTGGAGTTCTGCGGTGAGAGCCCTTGGAGCTGGCAGGTACAAGCCTCCAGGGAGGACGCGTGTGCCACGATCAGGATGTTATTTCCTGAAATAAAGTGAGAAATGCAGGCTGAGGCGGGAGGTGAAGCCAGCTTTAGGGACTGGTGCCCAAGATCAAGCAGACCATTTACAATGTTCAAAGCAGGTTCGGTTTATCATACAACAGCATGTTAAATTATGTGTATTAGGGGGGGAAAAAAGCATGGTTTACTAATGTATTTAGAGCATTTATCAAATTTCAGGGTAATGGTTAACTCAGTGCTACTTAGTTTTAAAGTGGCTTTCAGAAGAAAACAAGAATTCCAGCGAGATTTCAGCTGTCTTGTGAAGCAAATGCTTTTCTCCTCCCCCAAAATTGATTCTGATTAAAACAAGCACTTTAATTTCAGTTGCTGGTTTTCTACAGTGATAGCTTTAGATTTCCATTTCCAAGATCCTTTACAACCAATGCCACAGTGTGCTATCGAGGTTTGTGTGCAAACTATTAAAATAAACACTTACAATGTTGAGACGGATCAGTGAAATGATATTAGCGAAATCACCAGAACTTAGAAACGTCCTATTTCTTTATTGTGAATGAAAAATAAAAGCTAGAGATATTTCAATATTGTGTTTGGAGAAATGTTCTACAGTCTTTATGGGAAAAGTAGCTCAAAAGTTTGTAAGAGTAGCTCAGATGGGGGATGGACGGTGCCCCATCTGATGCTGGGAACAGACAGCAGAGTACAAATGGCTTATTTGTTCCCTTGAGAAACAGCTTGTATTGGGTAGGGATCCCTAGAATACTTCTGCTGCTTAAGTTTATGGACCTTTCTCATAAGCAGAGCGTATCTGAACTCGTAGTTCTGACTCATCCAGGAGTTTCCAATGTCTCTGGGAGAGGGGATGAGGGATTCAGGTATGGGGATTCACTCCTTGAACAGGGAAGGACTGGGCAGGAATACTGGCGTTCACACCCCAGACAGCCTGTCTTGTTTTTCACCCCCTCTGTAGCACTTACCTTTGCCTTTACATTCACTGATGATTTCTTTTGTTACTTGGTAGCTTCTACTTATGTATGTATCATAAGATTCGGAAACCACTAACTTGCTGACAGGAATATGAGGTCTGTGAGCAGAAAAACAAGTACGGTGAATTGGAAGAAGCAATAAAGTTTTAAGTGCAAGTTATGATTCATCTGCAAGTATCTGCTTCTTTAACTCTTCTGATTCCCCAGATCCCCAGAACTGCGTCTTGTGTCAAGACCGCTATGATGATTTTTAAACTTTGAGACCGAGATGTTTACCATTCCTGCATTAAGGTATTTCAGTTAGCTGGGGAAAATGGTAACTGCTTCCTCTAACGTGGGCCAGTTGGTGGAGGCAGCATACGATGTGCTGATTATACTTGTGTCACTTTTGCAACGGCATGCAGCAATACTAATGCCACTTTGTGTTTATTTAGTTCTGTGCCCTCTGATCGGCAGATTCCAGGGCTCACCCATGTAAAGTTAGTGAGTGGCAGGAGAACAAGATCTGTATTCTGCAGGAGGGGACAGAAGGATAAGGACAGTGTTGATGCAGCCGCTTGCGGACAGGCGGTCCCAGCAGGTGACGAGGTGACAAGCCATCACCCAAGCTGTCTTTGCAGACTGAGATCTGCACTGTGCTACCACGGCTTCCAGCTCAGCGGCTGGGCTGACAACATCTGTGACTGTTTGAGGAGACCGGGCAGGTCCAGGGAGAAACGTGGAGCGTGGGGAAGGCAGGTGCTGGCTCTCTTCACTGCTCAGGCTTCAGTGGTGAAGGGCAGAGGCAAACTGCTGCTTTGGCCATCTGTGAAGCTGCACTGCTGGGAAATGTCTGGAATTAGCTGGCCTCCTCCCGGGCCAGGGCTTTTCAGTGAATTGCCTGGTGGGACTCTGGCCAATTGTATCAGCTGGAGTAGGTGGATGTGCACAGAGAAGCAAGGGATAGGAAGCAGAAGGCTGTATTTTCGTGCTGTGGTGCAAGGAAAAGACCTAACTTTCCCATCCATCCATCCAGTGATCTGATCTATCTACAGGAATTACGCTTGTGAGAGGAGACGGAGCACCAGGAGGGCTGTCTCCCAGTCCCCCAGCAGTTGACCACACAAGAACAGGCTCTTTTCTTGTGCTGAGAATATTTGTTATGGCCTTCCCAGAAGGCATGTGCTTTCTGAAGCAGAGACTCTCCTGTGGTCCAGCTGCTCTGATGAGTGCTAGCCATGTGATACCCTTTCAGGGATAAATACAGTGTAAGGACTTCTATTTAGATACCCGCAGAGTATCTAAGTTGGAATTCTAGCTGCAGATGGGAAGGATGCAATGAAAGTGTTTTATGGTATAATTAGCTATGAAAAAAAATCAGTTCTTTTTTCCTTTACGATTGTCGTCTTTTTTTTCTTTTTAATGTTTCAATTGCTTATTCCACTTGAGGGTTCTTAAACACACGGGTGCCCTGGGACACTGGGAAACACCAGCATTTCTGGTGATACCATAAACCACAAAAGCCCAGCCACAAAGTATTTGTCACCGAGCTCATGTAGGTGGAACTCCTGTGTATGTATACCATGTGTGTATTATAAACGTTTTGTTTTTATCTGAGATTGCTCAGCTGGTGATCAGGCTCACACTGAGACAGAAAGTGCTAGTCTCTGCAAGAAGTCATAGCAATACAGGTATTTCAGCAGTGAGGTGCAGTGGAAGACTGGAACTGCGTGACCTTTCTGGAGTTTCCTTCTTTGTGGGAGCTCTTTGAGTCTGGCTTGTATAAATGAATCATAAATTTGAGAGCAGGAAGCCTGAACAGATCATCTTGTGTGTTCTTTGCCACATGACTATTTCTGTTGGGTTTTATTTAGCCTTTCTCTCGGTGGCTTACAGTAAAAAGCATTTGTGGGTTAGGCTGGAGGACACCACGGCTGCGATGCTTCACTGGGGAGTCAGAGGAGCCTTGAGTTTCCCTCCAGATCCCGGCTGCAGGTTGCTCCCAGCAGCCCCACGGTGTTTGCTGGCAATGATGCTGGGAACGCAGAGGCATGGCCATGTGGCTGGAGAAAAGGAAAGCAGCAGAGGCTGGCAGCAAGGGCGTGAGTTCGGGACATGGAGCTTAAGCAGGCACCAGGAGTGGTCTGCGCAGCCGCAGGGGTGGCTGGCAAAAATGCCGAGCTCTGGGAAGGTCAGCTCTGCGCTTTTGGAGCTCTGTCAGGGACCCTGAAAGCCAAGCGAATTATCTTTGCGTTCCCCTTTTCTGCAAAGTGGGAGGAAAGATCAGTGGTGCTTATCCATTTGCCATTCAAATGTTTTTTAACCAGGTGTTTACTTCGTTTGCTTTCACCAACTGTTTTTGGGTTGGATACCATGAAAATGTGAGTCAGAAACCTGCAATTTTTTCCACTAAAAACTTTTCAAATGTAATTGCTGAGAAGTGATAAATGCTTAGGGGTTAGCTCTTTGATAGAAAACCTCTGAATTTTGATGTCACAGGAGACCCTGGGTTCCTGACAGATGTAAACATGTTCCCCAGGGTGATGCAAAACTTACAATTAAGATCCATCACCGTGCTAATCATAAGTGAGAGACAGATAAGCTTTTTCTCTGGGGAAGGGACGGGCGGGTACAAATGAGCCCAGGGTCCAGTTCAGTCCGTGAACATGATGGTCAGGGAACTGAGTCAGCAAAACAAGTTCTGTTAGCTCAGACCAAACTCCTAAGTTTTAAGAAAAGGCTTAAAACAGACAAAAATACTTTGAGGGTTTCCTGAACACCTGAAAGATGCTCAGGATGGAAGGACTATTAGAAAGAGGACCTCCATGATCAGCAATATAGCTGGACCTTGCCGGTGGTCTGGGAAATTTGGTTTATAATAAGCCATTCTCAGGTCATGTTCAATGCAGCAGCCTCAACCCTGCCCTAAGTTTTTTCTAGGAGCCTCAGCAGCTCTTCCAGCCACTGCTTAAATTTAAAAACTCATCAGAGTGTTACTCTTCAAAAACAAAGCCAAAAAGCAATGCAAGACCCTCTCACCCCCCTTTCTGCTACCTGTAGGTTGTATCAACGCTTAGAGTAGCTGCAGCTAAATCCACGGGGGGTATCCAGGCAGGTAGTGTGTTCCCAGAGACCCACTTGGTCCATTCAAACAAGCCCGGCTCTATTCGAATTTTCAGGTTGTTCTCTTGTTGCATACCTGGAAAAGGGAGAAAAGAGACCAGATATCACTGGAAGTAGCTGGGGAGGAAAGCAGCCAGACTTTGCAGATTTAATACTTAAGTTTGATTGTAAATTGTATTTTTTTCTCTCTGTCAGTTGATTAATAGTAGGTATGAAAGATGAAGTATTTGATATATGTACTTGGCATATAATATGCCAAGGAACATAAACCTCTGGCCGGCAGCTACATGCAATATACCAAACCTAGGCATGACTGTTTTGGAGCTGGTTTTCGACTGTTTCCAATGCCAGGGTGTCTCATGCCTCTACCGCTATTTCTCTTCCCGGTTTCTGCAGTGAATTAACTCTTACTGGGGGTAGCAAGTTTCTCGCTGGTAGCAATTGCGGTAGGAGCACGCAGCAACAAGCAGCTGCAGGAGCGTGAGCAGGCAAGGGCGCGGGGCACGCTGAGCTGGAGGTGTCCATCCGCCCCGAACCCACATCTGGCTTCTGCAGGGGGGGGCCATAAACCCCACCCTGGCCAGCAGTTGGTGTTATGGCCAGCACGCCGCTGGCCTTAGCGCTCATCACACCATGCAATTAGAGAAGGGCTCCTTATGAACAGCGTTGTGCTAACGGGAAGTATACTCCCATGGAAATAATCCTCACCCTGAATTACCATTTACTTGGGTCTCCCATGCCAGGCTCCTTTTTATCTCGATGGCAGTGTTTTTCCAAGAAAGTGAGGAGAATGCAGCCTTTTCTGCTCGTTGGGTTCTTACCTTTCAGGATATTGTGGGCTGTCTGTACACACCGTAGGGATGGGGAGCTGTAGATGTAGTCTACGATGGTATTCGTTTCTAGCAAGGCTTCACCTGCGAGCAAGTTTCAACCCGTGAATAAAACCAGACAAACGGCATTGTAACAGCAACAGCAGTGTGCAGGGTATCTGTATCTGCAACCTGGCAAGGAGCTAAAGCAGCTTCCCAGCTGCACTGCTTGTGTTTGGGGAAATATGTGTACCCATCATGTTTCATTTCAGCGGTGCGTGGGGCACTGTGATGTGCACAGCTGTGGAACCGGGATACATTTTTCTGTGTGTTGCTCCACGTGCGCCTAGGTACTTAACCCATATGCAAAGAAATCACAGCAGCTTTTGCTCAGTTTCTGCTTCTCTTAGATTTAGCCAAAAAAGCAAACAGCGTGCTGAGAAAAATTGTAGAGAGCTTGAATTTAATTTCATTTCATTTATAAGCCGTAAATCAGAATGATTCAACTTAACTCAAACCCAACTTAATTCAATTGGCTTGATTCTTCACTAGTATAAATTACCATTTCATTACACAGGTGGAAGATCACTGAAAATGAGATAAGAATCAACTCCACTATTAGGGTTATTAATATTCTTGCAATGCCTAAGGGAACCAAATGAGAACAGGAATCTGCTCAGCATTGCACAGACTTGTAGTAAGAAAGAGTTATATTTTTGTTATATTTGAAGAGGCAGGACAAAGAAGTGGGAGCAAGAAGGGGTTATTAACCTTGACTTCATATGTTTAATGATGGCTGTAACCGTGTCAAACCGATCTGTAAATCTCGGGGTAATTTAGAAGGAGCGGCACATCTAACAGCCCTCCGTCACGGGGATGCTTTAGTCGTCAGAGGAATTACGGCTCCGGCAATCGTCAAGGTCAAGCCTGTGCTGCTGCGGCGGGGAGCGGTTGCCTGCAGATGGCTGGCACGCTGGAGCCGCGCCGGCAGCTGATGGCGTCTGGGTCACGTATGCAGTTGCGTACTCGGACCCATTTAATGATACCAGCAAAGTGTGCCGTGATTGCTCCCAGAGTCGCCTTCTGTTACGTGCATACTTTGAACCCCGATGCCATGTGGCTGGGAGTCTGAGCATCCTGCTGTTGTACAGTGATTTATTTTTGTTTAAAAAGCAAGTACAATTTTAGCTGCCCTAGTTTGAATGTGACCAACGTGAAGTACTCTAAAGGATTTGAATTTGAGAAAACGCTAAGTACTGCTCTCTGAAGCTCATGTCTTTAAGGGGCTGGGCCCCCCTAATCACAATGCTCAATATGTGCTCTTTGATTACAGAGTAATTTTCTTTATATACACAAACCCACAGGCTCAGAAGTCAGGGATAAGGATCGGGGACGGGGGGGAGAACACTGGAAATAATTTAAACTGTGTTTTTGCCAAATAAACATAAAGCCAGACAGGCTGATGAAAGTACATTGATGTAGCAAACTGCAGATCAAAATTTAAGATTGTCAAATCAAGGAAAATGCGTATTTTGCACGAGGTGAGCATCACGCTGCTGCATGTCTCACCAACATTGGTAATAAAAGCATCTTCCAGTGCAGCACATTTACAGGGAGGCAGGGAATGCTGATGGCTCTGATTTCATACCACGTCACGGATTTTGTGCTTTGTCTTTACTTCAGCTGTAGCAGCTGAAGGAGACAAGTTTTCCTTTGAAAGAGGAGGCTTGCTGGGGAAGGTGAAGAGACTTTGCGAAGGTTCTTGAAACATCTAAATCCTGTTAGTTCAGGGCACCCGATTCATTCACATTAGCAAAGCTACCCGGGCAAGCTCTCCTCTGCTGAGGACAACTTACCAACAAGCCTTGCCTGTGTACAGCCCAGCACGGTGATTGGTGCGTCTTTTTCGTAATCCCTGAAACCGCCGCTTCTTTGAGGTAAGCTGTGAGGCATATTCAGGTTACTACGCATATACCTTCCTGTGAGGGAAAGGTTAGAAGCAGTTGCTGGATTACTCGAGAGGGAGAGAGTATCACCCCTGTTTCTACCCTCTTTCACCACAATGTCTGCACCTTGCAGGCAATCCCTACACCTGGCTGTCGAGCAGTTTTTCCCTGTAAAACCATCAGGAACCTGAAAAAATTAAGTATCAGTTCAAAATCAGCAGAGAATGTTGTTAGTGTTTTAAAAGTTACCTTTAGGACAGATTTAACGCCCCAAAGGAAAGTAATTTCCATCCTACAACAAATGAAACCTCAAATGTGACACTTTTACAGGAGGCTAAATTGTCAGAGGTCTTCAAATATAATTTAGAAAGAACGCAGTTGTAAAGTCATTCTTTTTTCCAATGATTTTGGCTACAAGATACTGGCATTTTTTTAATCGAAAAAAGACTTTTGATATATTCCCGATCAGCTCTAATTCCAATAGTGCCTGAAGTTATAGTCTGTTAACTATAGTTTGAAACTCAAGCATATTACTGGGTTGCAAATTCCTATTTATGCCCTAAAAGGCACTCTGAAGTGTACCTGTGTTATTTCTTTTAGGACTGAGAGCCAAACATGCCAAAGAGGCTTTTTCTGATTGTAGTAGATGTTTGCACTGGACACTGACTACCAACACCATGACTTCATTTCCATGAAAATGCTCTTTGGCGATGTTACTTTGATGGAATCTTTTCTTGCAATAGTTTCCCGAATATTAGCAAATGTAGTATTTACTCCCTGGCTTGCGTTTCGCAGCCCTACCATGGCAGAGCTCTGCACTGAGGTGCTCTGCAAGTGGTAACTGCTGCAAGCAAAGTTCTGTGTTAGGAAATCACAGCTTCCATCTAAGCTTTGCCCCAGGCAGTTGCCGCTCTCCTTTCCTCATCTAAGTCTAGAGCCTGAGGGACCCACGGGAGCCGACTCACCTTTGGCATCAAAACACTGTGACAACCAGTACTTCCCAAAAACGACATCCATCCTTTCCCCGTGTCTGCAGACAAACAGGCAGCGTTTCTGAGGCCCTGGCTGGCTGGTTATTCTCAGGGGCTGGAAGAAAAATTACAGGATGTTTGACCTTCATCAGAGTGAAGGGGTTTTTCTGAGAGCTGATTTACTAACGGGAGTCAGGACCAGGTACCTCTTGCTTTACCCTTGTGTAAATGCGGGTACAGGAAACTCTTCTGAAGTTGGTAAATTTATGCTGGTATAAAGCTGCTAAAGTGAGCAGAGGATGGGGCCCTGCTGCCCCATGCTAAGAGCAGGTTTGGCAACAGCGATGTCTTCTGTGCCTGTGGTTAATTGTGTCATTCAGAAGGTTGTAGAGAACTTTAACTTGTAACTTCTGAGGCAGGCAGTGCAAGGAGACCAGAGGATAAGTTGTCGGGGAAAACCCAGTTGCTGGAAACTTGCCACTAAAACTGTGTGTGATTTATACGTGTGCGTGGGTCCCTACCTGCACGTTCTGGCAGATGATAGTGAGTGGCCCCGTGTCTCCAGGTCCTTGGTCTTCCTGCTGTCTTCTTTCCAGAGCCCCGTCAGTGAAGGCTTGGAGGGAGGGGGAAGATGTAGTATTCAGAATTGAGTAGGACCTGCCAAAAATAGAAGGATGTTGGCTTTGGGAATGTTTTGGACTTTGTGCGCTCAGGCTGCAATAAGGACATTTCTGTAGTCTTCAGGAACTGATGATAATTACTGTTGTCATGTTATTACATTATTATTTGTATTTTAGTGCTGCCTAGAGAGCACCTTGCTAGGTGACGTATACACATGAGGAGACAAAATCCCATCTCAACAGGCTTTCTGTTTCCTTAGAAACAGTTTCACAGAACAACAGTTTCCAAACTTTGGTCTGTGAGGCTCTGTCAGCCCTCAAATATTCTCATGGAAAATGCCAAGACCTTCCTCACAGCCACAGGGTACTCACTAACATCATCTGGGAACCAGCTGCATGTTACTTACGATGGTCTTGTGGACCAAAGTTTGGAAATTAATGGCTACAGGGAGTTTTCACTCACCTTTGTAGCATAAGCTATTGCTTCAGAAGAAAGCTGGAGCACAGCCCTGCCTCTCATGCTGGGCAGTTTTCAGGGTTTCTGAGCACAAAACAGCTTGTATCCCCTCGTAGGGACAGGGCATATTCAGTCTGAGTTGTTGTTTCTACATTTTTCAGTGCTGTCTATTCCGTTTCCCATCTACAGTGGGAATTCATTCTCACCAGTGCTTCCTGTTAAGTGTAGCCAAAGGGATATAATAGATCCCATTCTCCCTCAAGGGGCTTATCCAATGATGGTGCCTCTAAATAAAGCTCTCGAGCCCAGACGTTCAAGGACTTTGACCATGACCCTTGGGAGCAAACTCTGACAGGCAATTACAGAATCTGCAGTGACCCTCTGCTGATTCAGTTGCATTGTATGGGTTATGTTTGCTTAGTCATGAAAAAAAACCCGTTGTCAAATAATGTATATGGTCATGTACTTTGACAGAAATACTTGCCGTTGCTTGCACTTTTCAGTGCCTTAAATATGTCAGAAGTTTCTTCCTGACTAGCACCTAGTTAGGATAAAATCTCAGAGGGGTTTCATAGCTGTTAAAATAACGCCAAGTGCCTCTACCAATGGAAAAAAAATAGGTCATCTGCATTTTTGTAAAGAACTGATATTCTGTGAGATCATAGGATTTGCACCAGTTTAAAGAAGAAAAAAATACCCCGCTTGGTCCTGATGTTGGTCCCTTATCTGCTGGAATTAGGGTGTAAGGGTAAGACTGAGCTACTGGCTTACTCTCTCAGGTGAAGATGCCATGCAGAGAAGCGCTGACAGGGAAGGGGAGCAGGAGGTGGGAACCCGCTGTGCCGGGCACAGCACTGTTGATCCCCATCCAACAGCCACTGTGGGTACAGCCCTCTGGCAGCAAATAACCTCTCCAGCCTCTTGCTCTTACTCTTTCAGACCTGACCTTCTAGCATTACTGATTCTCATAACTGTATTTGCTTTACTCATGGTGAGCTCCCAACAAGGGCTGGGCTTGCGCCAAGGAACTGTTCTGCTCACCGCCCAAATGCAGATAGAGCATCAGACGTCAGGGCAGGAAACATCTCTGAGTTAGGCATGGTATGACTCTCAGGCACAACAGGGGTGGTAAATCTTGAAGAAGAGTTAAATGTAGGCAGGAGAGCTTTGTGGATAGGCTGAAGGAAATATTACCGGGTGCTAGGGTGAGAAATCATGTCTAACCCTCCTCCTCAGAATATATGCATGCAATACATTGCAGGCAGAACTACAGTCACCACCACACTTCCAGCTGGCAGGATAAGGCCAACTCTGATCCAAAAGCTGCCTGCGTGCATTCGTGTGTGCCAAGCCCAGGGCGGCTATGCCTGAGCAGGGAGCACGAACAGACATTTATCACTGTATTAAGTGGTCAGCTTGGAGTGCGGGTGCAGCTAGCACAGATACATCCTCACTGACCTGAAAACTTGAGTATCTCAGTATGAGAAGAATCTGAATTTCTTAGCTAGAACCCATCTCTATTGCTGTACAAAGTGGATCTTGAGCCTGGGTCTCTGCCTTTAGTTCTGTGTTGCAGCTTCCAGCCCCTCATCCTGTCTCAGCCCTTTCCTGCTTTACCCACATGACAGTCTTTTAAGGACACTGGCCTGCAGGATACTAAGGATTTGTTTGGTTACCCTTCTTCCTTTTGCCCCCAGGAGCTGCTGCACAATTTCTGAGACTTTCTTTCTCTCCAAGCCTTTATTAAAAGGCCATGAATGCTTTACTATCTATTTATAGATGCTAGGATTCGCTGCGAATGATGATGAGGCAAAGGCATACTATCTTGCTGTGTCTGGAGGAGAGCCACTAGTCTGACTTCAGTGGTATCTCCTTGATGTTGCTGGAAAACAGAAACTGCTGAAGCTATTTCAGCTTAGTCATCTTCTAAGCATAGGTCATTGCTTGGAAGCTTTTCCCAAAGGCTTGTAGTTCCTCTGCTTGGCAAACGGGGACTGAAGGCAGACAACATCTACTGTCTTCTGGATGATGCCTTGCCTTTAGTGGTCTGTCAGTGATACTGTGTGTCCCTGGAGGTAATGTTCTCCCAGGCAGGAAAGGCCCCTTGAAGAATGGCGATGCTACAGCAGAGGATGGAGAAAGCGTTTCTGTCATGGCACAACAGCGCGGGTCCTCAGCTCTGTGTAGGAAAAGGCTCCTCTGCCGCCTCACTGACTAGAGGAGAGGGATCCCTGGAGAAAATGAACCAGCCATTGTTGCAGAACGGGAGGAAGACAGAGTGGGAAAAAACCTACTGAGGCCCAAATATAGCTTGAAAAATTAGGGCTGTTTTTCCTCCCCCTAGTACTTGTGCCAAATCTGATTTTGCAGGCTTATTAAAGGGGCAAGGAATAGCTTTGGCATCTCACAGGGAGCTGAAATAGATGGCTATGTAATATCTACAGTGCTTCTATCCATTTTGGGGCAGAGGAGGTGACTATTTCTGGCTCTGCTGGTAATGGAAAAGAAGTGGAGGGAACCATCACAAGTTTTAGCTTTAGGGTGATGCTTGGTCCACAGATACAAAGATAGCACACTCACTTCTGCTGTATGCCTTTACATGCATATGTGGAGAGCCCTGTGGTCTTGAATGCTTATTTTTTGTGGCTTCTGTGGGGCAAGTAAATTCTTGTACCCTCGCTGGGCTTCCCACCTCCTCTGAGCTCCGTGTGCTGAGGGTGGAGAGTTTCTTCTTTTGACTGGGTAGCCCACTAATTTTCAGGCACGAAAGGCAACTTAGAAAATACCCTGCAAGCAGTTTGCTGGGGCTTTTAAGGTGGATATACATATATATATATATATATCTTTAATACTGGATCTGTAGTTTGGATTCATTCCAAGTAGTTTCAGCTCACCAGTAGCTTCTACTGCTACCAGGAGAGGATTTCCACCTTGATGCTATACAGGAGAAAAAGTATTGTGTTTTTAACATACCAATGGCCAGGTCCTCTCCTAGGCTCAGTCAGAACAGATCTCCTGACATTGATACAAACGCAACCAGTTCCTCCCCTAAGGAGAGTCCAGGGCTTGTTTCAGAAAGGTTATTTTTCATTCGCATACCCTTATTGAGGGGATGGCAAGAATGGGTTACACGGACTTAGGATCTGGGTTGTGTTGTGTGGCATGCTGAAACAATTTTTTCCAGCCTGTAACACTGATCAGAGATCAAATGTTTCTTCTCACTGTTACCAGCAGGTCCAGTCCTTGGCAAAAGAAGAAATCATGAAGGGATGTGCCATGGCCAGCAAAGAAATGTAGTTTAGGTGTACAGAAAATCCTTGGGGTTTGCAGAACAGAAGTGATACCATTCCTATTTTTAGTAGAGAGTGAAAGGATTCAGACCTGGAGTCTCTCAAGACACAACCTGGTTTCATGGGCAGTCACTCTGCCCTGAAGGCAAAGCCTGTTCTCCCCTATTAAATAGATCATCAGGCTTTTCTTTTTAGTGATGGCAGCCTGTTGGTTTGCAGCTGAGGTACAGACCTTACTATAGGGCAGGGACATCTTTATGTTGTATGTTTCTACAGTGTTAGCCAGGAAGGTCTGTGTGCTGGGCAGGGCTTTTGAGGCACTATTTGGATATTAGCCATAAAAAGCATGTCCTGCAAAGGCCACAGTTCAGCTACTGCCTCACTTGAGCAGTGCAACAGGGAAACCTTTTTCAGGTGAAATGTGCAGGAACTAGCAATCTAATTTTGCTGTATTAAAGATTTGATCAAATATCCCAAAATAACATTTTGCCTGTCATATCTCGTGTGGTATAGCCATGGTGCTGCAGCCCGGAGCGAGCTGTATTTTCGTGATGATCTCAATAATGTATGATTTTTCACTTGAAGAATGCAGTCTCTTGTGACTAGGAGGGAAAGCTCCATGGCTGTTATTTCTTTCTTTTTCATCCTCTGCAGGGATGAAACAGGACATGGCAGCGTACACAGAGACAGCACAAACCAGCCCCCAGGATCACAGCATCACTTGCCAGCAGCAGCCTCGGTCCAGAACCCCGAGCTGCGTACCATCTCCTGCACCACGGTGGTTCTCCTGCAGTCCCGGTGAGTACTGCCGTGCTTACTTTCAGGTCTACGAAATGAAGGTATCTGTGCACCGTTCGTCTCTCACCACAAGGATCCTACCATGAATACCGTGGCCTAGATGGCAGCAGGGCTTACTTTTAGCTTGCTATATTGTTTTGACCAAATGACATTCTGTGACATAATATTCCCTGCAGGAAGCCGTTGTGTAAAACGAGACTGTTTCCGGGTATGTAATAATGTTTTTGATAAATGCTCCATATTGCATGTTCCAATTCATGATTTATAGTCTTTAGCAGTAATCAGGGAAGGGGCATTTCCTTTTGTTGCTTGTCTGGAGACAGAGGTGCTGGAGTTAAAAACATTTGGCTTTCTTTTTAGTTGCTGCTGCCATAGGAATTCTTTCCCATGCTAGTCCCTAGGCCTCAAAACCCTTCCAGGCGCTCTAAGGAAAAAAAGCAGAATCCACTGGAGCAGGCTGCTGCAGTCAGTGTATGTGGACCTGAGACCATTTTGTCTGGCAAATTTTAGAGGAAGAAAGGATGGTCTTGCTGGATTGGAGATTGGAGGGTCTGGATTAAGTCCTGTCTTCATGCAAACTCTCTAATTGACTTTGCCCATGTGCCTTGATTTTCATTTCTTTAAGCTGTGGTTCCTGGAGGACTTTTCTTTCCTCATAATGAAATGTGAGCTGAAGTTTGATGTGACAGACTCGGTATATATAAGTTTGTTCTGTTTGGCTAACATATGGATGAAAGCCCTTTATTAGTGGTGTTAATTTCTCAGAGGGCAGACAAAAAAAGAATAGATGGTTGTGACAGGAGGGGTAAGTGAGGGATCTCTTGCTATACTTGTCCCTGCCTGATGGAATTCTGTGTTGGGGAGGACTCAGGGCTAAGTCAGGGCTGGTTTACGGAAGGGCAGTGGTCAGTGGCAGTCACATCTGGAAGCCAGCCTGCAAGCTACGATTGCCTTGTGCCTGCTCTCTGTCTGTCATTCACCACGTTGCATATGTTAAGCCTGAAAAGTCACAGGCAAAGAAAAAGACTGCTTGCCCTTTTGCTCTTTTTGTTTCCTGCATTTTGCTTGATTTGAGGAGTTGTTGGATCCGTTTCTATTAAGTGCCGAGTTACGTCAGTTCCTCTGGTTGTCCCGTGCTGACATGGGTTACCGAATGCCTTCCCTTTCTGCTCAGACTCTCTCCCCACAGGTCATGCTTGCCCACTGAAATTTAAAATGCAAACTGTCTGTGCTTTCTTCTGTATCTCCATCCCTCCCCTTTGTAAGTAACCTGCTCTCTGGGGTGACCATAACCAAACTCCTGTACCTGTACATTGCTTAGCAGAGGGGCATCAGGCAGGAACGTGCCTCTCCCCTCTCCTTGTGCCCTTACATAGAAACTACTCCCAATGCTCCAGATTTGTGAAAGGTGTTTGGGTGCTTAGAGATGCAGACAGCCTTGCAGGGGTGCCAAGACCCACCTCTCGAGCGCTAGTTTTTTATTGCTGTTTAACTAATTCCCATAAAAATCAAGAGGCATAAGGCATAACCTTATTCAGAAGGTAAGGTCTGCATTCTCACTGAAGCCAACAGCAGCAGGCAAGTAAGCACTTCTGAAAATCTTGCTAAGTATCTTAAGAAACATTGCTGATCCCAAGTCCCTTTCCCCAGGGAATTATATACAGCAGATCTCGCTTCCCAAATTAATGCTCAAATTTAAACCTTCCTGATCCTAGTCCCAGCAGAGAGGTGTCTACACAGCAGTGGCTGTACAGTGGCCATCTGCTCCAGCTCCATTAACCAGCAGTGGTGATTCTATGAGTAATAGTTGCTGTAACATTTTGGCTAAATCAATCACTTCGTCCTCTAATCCCATGCACAGGGATAGCATCTGCTCTTCCTTTGCTTATGAGACGGGGCTTTGTGTGCCAGTACATTTCCCCCAGGTGACCTTCTCAGCAGCCCTAGCAGACTCGTCACTTACCCAGGTGAAATCCCAGTGCTGAGCCCCCTTTTTACAGCGATGGAAACTGGACTGAGCAGCTTTACCTACCCATGAAACACCCAGGTCCCACATTCATCCGCCTTCGTGATGTAATTTTCAGGCAGTAGCCCAGAACAGCCAGTTGCAAGGGAAATGCCATAAATCCAGCCCTCACTTGTACTGGTTTGTTCCACTGGGGACATGAAAATAAAGTCCCCTGGGACCAGCTCGAGTTCATCATCATTCTGGGGGGTGTAAGGATAGATCACTTGCAGAGTCTGGGGGAGAAAGAGAAGGACAAATGAATGAAGTGAAGGAGCACTCCCATACTAGACCTTTAACCTTAGCAAGGTGTGAACAGTTCTCCTTATAATGCATCACTTTGTGCTTTATCCAGTAGAGCTTTAACTTCAAGGAATTCCTGCCACTTCCCACTCTTTGCTGTTGGAAAGCTTTTGTAGGTATTTACTCCTCCTTTCCTCTGTGATTCCAGTTGTGTCTTTGATAACCAGGAGGGAAAGGGGGGGTGATTTTTTAGAGCGAGCAAAAACATGACTGTGTGCTTAAATCTAAGTGCCCTGTTAAAAATTGAACCAAATTCTTATTGGGACCTGGAATTTACACAGCTGTAGCGATTGGTGACTATTTTTGGTTTACCTACTTGTGCTTGATCTGAAAGAGCAGTTCTCCTTGTTGCTGTTGCTTTTGAAGACAAGGCAGAGGCACTGTTGGGGGGGTTACAGGTTTGACTCTGTGACACCCTGCTCTCAAAACTGTTCATGAGAACGCACAGGAAAAAATACAGGTGGTGAGAAATACTGGGATTTGGCCGCATTGTTTTCTTTGTATTTCCTCACATGAACAGGATTAAGTTAAAAGTCGGGGGAAAGATCAGTGAGTATAATTCTGTAATCTTCTCTTCACTGGAGCATGAGGAATCCACATGTATTAAATGTCTATCAGTAACTTTCCTTGGAAATGGCTACAGCGGTCCCCTGTTTAAAAGGAGAACAAACATGTCACTGTCCCTGGCCAAGCCTAACTTCTGCAATGGCATCACGCAAAGAAAAACCATAATCTGCCGAGCAGCTCTGATCTCCTGACGGTGTCAGCCCGTTTGCTCACTAATCCTCCCAGACTATTTGTGGCATCTTCAAAGGAAGATGGAAACTAGTCACTGTCACCTGATACCACAAGGCCAAAAGCTTCACACATGGCTGCCTGAAGTTCGATATGCAAACATGTGAGCTGGTTTTCATCAGCAGCTCCCTTTGCAATCGGTGGTAGTGTTGACTACTTGCAGCTTCTAAAGGACAAGATGACTCTTTGGATAAGAAAGGAGGCTGTCACACATGGGAAGCATGGCCTGGGCTTGGTCAGAGCGCTGTGCATGAGAGACTTCAGCTCTCTGGAGGCTTTGGCATTTGTTTACTCTGAGGTGTATTGTGTGCTGGACTAAAATAACTTTTTTCCACTCCGCCACAGGTTTTGTGTGTGTGATTCTGAACAATGCTCTTTGGTAGGATTAATCACCTCAACCTCAGGAGTCTAGTTTGCTGCCTGAGCAGGCACCTTTTGGAGGTTCCCTCCTCCAGAAGCTGATTCATCTAGTCCTGAGATAGACATCGTAGATGGGTCAGATGACTCACTTTATGGAGGTGCCCGTTTCTCCGCACTGAGCCTCAGTGCAAAGGGAGCTGCAGACCAGCTCAGACTTAGAGGTCTAACTTGGGGATATTTACAGGGAGGTGAGATGAATTTCATGCGTGGTTTCTCTATGCCCAAGATCCCAATCTACAAAACAGAATATTTTTTTTCCTGTATATTGTGTTGGAAAACAACATTATTAAGAAAACTATGTTAAGACACTTAGAAACTGCAGTTATAGAATCCATAAGAGTAACTGAAGTATATAGGCCACGAGGGTAAATTTTTCTCACGTAATTAAAGTAAATGCTGTGGTTAATAATAATGTCAAGCCTGTATAGAAGACATAGATAGCGGTCAGGTTATGATACTGGCCTGGTTCCTGAGAGATCAGACCAGCTTATGTTGAGCTAGCAGGACAGTCATTGTTAGAATTAATTAATCCAGCAGGACATTGTTCCCGCAAGAAGCAAGAAATGAGGTGGGTGAAATAGCAAGTCTAGACAGTATAAGCAAAAAGCAAAAAAAACGCAAGATGGTCCATTGGTTAAGATGACTGGTGGGATGGGGGGAGATCTACGTTCTGGGTGTCCGTGTGGGACCTGAGGCAAATTCCTTAATGCCTGTATAATCTGTGCTGCGTATCCGTACAACTGTCAGCGGGGGACATGGGAGTCCTCATTCAGTTCACTCCTTGTGAACACTTGTGAGCTGCAAATGCAGCTAAAACAGCCTGTGACTCTGCTAGATCCTCTTTTTTAAATTTTTGGACTGAAACAAGCTCCAAAAATTTACCTCATGATTAACAAAGCGTATGTCTCGGGAGAATATCGCGGCGACCCAGTCGCAGCCCAGCTTGACATCAATGTTCTGCGCTAACTTCTCCAGCGTGGGCAGGTGGCTGGTCTGGAAGTGATAGGCCAGCGTCACGTGGAGCTGCTTCTTGTGGGGCTCCACGTGAACATCTGCAAAGAGAAGATGTCCGTTAACAACAAGTGACTGTCGAGATTAGCAGCTTTTTGAAGGTGTAAGAGTGTCTATCAGCTCTGAACAGGAGTTGGAAGCAGACCTTTTAAAGATAGCTTAAGTGGAACAAATTGTAGGCCAGTTTCTGAAAAGGCTTAGGGGAAGTCAAACGTGAGTTCCCTATGTATGTTGCACCTTGGATCAAATTATTAAGGATTTGTGGTCTGGTTCAGTCCTGAGTCACACCAGGGTGGTAGGCAAAGCATCCTTGCCAAACTGTCAAAGCTCATTTACATTCAGAAAACAATGGGTTTCTGGATGGTGTGATAACAATTATTGTGATTTTGAACCCACTGGGTCTTCTGCAAAAGAGAGACACTTTTCCAGGAAAAGGGTGGCCTTTCTATCATTAGCAGATGAGGATCTCTCCAAAATTAGCAAGGTAAAAATCAGAATTTTTACTCTCCCTCCTCTGTTCCCTCTCCTATGGTAGCAATTACAAATCCATGGAATTTTACACGTTCATGTGAATTGATTAAATCTTTTCCCTGGACATTAGTGGCATTACCAGGTTGCCCACTGAGGGTGAGGTATTCCAGAATTGTGGAAACAGACATTGATATGATAATGATTCAAAATGATCCTGCAGAAAAAGAACCTGTATAAGGAAAAGACTCCAGGAAGCAGAAAAGTGAAAGTATGTGCAATATTGGGACTCTTCCAGTAGATGTGGAAATCACAGGATACACTGTTTGGATATAATTTATTCTTGCTTATTCAACCAAAAATTGCAATTAAATTTGACTGATTATTCAGTCAGAATTGCAGCTATTCAGAGACTTGGCTCCAAGTGCCAGCCAGGGGTAGCTTTGCAAGCTCATCCATCTTTTTTTTGATCAGCAAGAAAAAATGTGCTTTGTATCTGTGACAAAGCCCCAGAGACTTTAATGTGATAACCTGACCAAGCTGTGGACTGCAATGCAGCAATCGGCTTCCCCTAAGAAATAAGCAATTTGGTCTGAATTGGAGCAGTCACAGGGGCAGGAGCTTGCTGGCAGCCATTGATGCTTCTTTCTTCTGTTTTTGGGGTAAGACCTGCCTGTTTTGACTGTGTTGGTTTGGAGGGTACGTCTATGCTGTGCAGGGGAACATTTGTACCATTCTCACATGGCTGCAGCGGTCCTTGGACCTGCCTAACGTTTCTGTGCTTGTTGCTGCCTTCCAAAATGTGCGTTTGTAAATATAACAGCCATTTCCTCCCTCTTCTAAAGGGAAGAAAAGTTCTAGGTCACTGTCAGGTGAAAGCAATGCATTTCAGAGGTGTGATGAACCTACGTCATGTCTGTATCTCTTCCTCTGAACCAGGGGCAGAGACTTGTAGCTGTTCTACATGGCGTTATGGGGTGCCCGTCTAGCACAGGAACACCCCAGGGACTCACAAGCTGCCGTATCTTGATGCACTTAAACTCCAGGATGAGCCTGTGATAATGAAGGACTAAACCGGTTGTGTTGTGACTAGTCTGGGCTGAGCACTACAGCGACGGAGGGTGGGAGGACTAGTCAGGGAGCTATTATAGTGCTCTGATGCTGTTCTGACTTCCAAGTTTGGAGGTAATCAGAGGCCACCAGGAGAGCCCATCAGTGGCAGAGACCATTGGAGCACGGGGTGCTCTGGTTATTTCCCCCTCCCACCTCCTGAGGGGTTCCCTCCTCCAGAAGCAGCAGAGGACCAGGCGACAGAGCCAGCCGTGTTGGAACTGAGATCGGGCTATTTGAGAAGGTTCCCTCCTAGGTTTCCAGGGTACTTGAGGTCTTCTCACAGAACCCTGTTTGCATCTCAGAAATGCAGTGAAAAATCAAACACAGCCTTTACATGGCTGGGGAAAGTTTTCTGACAGTGGCTTGAGGCAGCGAGTGGAGCAGGAAATGCTCAGCCTTGCAGACAGAGCTCTATCTGAAAGGTTAAGGAACCACCAAATGTCAACTTCCCTTTCAGGAGATAACACTTGAGACTAAGTGTGAGGTGATCTTTCAACTGAAAAAGCACTGAAACACAAAGCACCTGATGGGGTGTTCCTCTCGGGCTCTTAAGCCTTCAGGACACTTTTAAAAATCAGGTATTGGCTTCATGAGCTTCATTTCTTCATGCCATCAAAATTTTGTTTTCTGAAAATGCCCTAGCCTTGACCAAGTTGTAAGCTCTCTGAGTCTGCCAGCATAGTCACTCACCTGCTTTAGAAGCAGCCTCTGCAGCGAAGTCTGCAGCAAACTTCTTGAGGACCTCAGCACTTTCTTCCTTGACAAAAAGCCCAATGAAGTTTGAGGACGTGTAGAGCTCCAAAGGCAGAGGGGCAGGGAATTTGCATTTCCACCGCATCACAGTGGCCTGCAGAGCTTCAGTGAGAGCATCGACCTTGCTGTCCTCGCACTGCCAAAGGAAACAGGACAAGCATTCCTCAGGTGGAGAAGCATGCCTTATGCCTGTGCTTAGCTCTCCAGTGTAGAGAAAGGAAAGGCTTGGGTGGGTGGGTGTGAACGGTAATGCAGTGAGAAAAAGCGAAGGGTGATAGAAAAAGGGGTGTTTAGAAATCATCTCCCCCTCCCTTGTCCTCAAAGCAGGATCGGCTATCCCCGAGTAACCTTCTTAGCTTCACCCCCATCTATTCTCATGTTAACGATCACTTGAGATTATGAGAATTTGGTCTTCTGCTGCTGCTCTTCCCTGAAAACAGCCCGCTTAAAAACCAATTACCTCCTCAACAAGCCCAGACATCAGGCGGTTCTGGTAATAACCTGCCCCCCCTGCCCCGAACTCCCGAGCACAACCCCTTCTGCAGCACCTGAATGAAGCGTGTAACGTCTCCAGCCTGGAGCTGGCAGGCGCTGCTCATGAATGCATGCATAAAGGCAACGGAAAGAGGAGCTCTGGTTTACCATAAAGAACTGGCAAAGGGTGATATGTGGGAAAATGTTGTGAGCTTTGTTCTTCCCACAGATCTGCTTTGACTGCTGCCAGAACTCAGACAGCTTCTGAGCCAGGGGGCCGGTGGGGCGCAGGTAGAGGACGTACTCCCGGGGCAGGGTGTCATCGAGGAATGGGTCACCCACATGGGAGAACAGCCTGAGAGGGAGAAACAACTGTTAGATGGACAGATAAAGACATACATTTTTTTCAGCAACATCAGCTTCCCCTGTCCTCGCTCCCTTTCGCTCTCCCTTTATGGAAACAATCAGCTCTGGCAGGTCAGGCAGAGAGGTGCACTGTCTCACTTGCAGCCCATTACCACTACTAAGTAATACAGAAAATTGGTTTTTAGTTTCAGTCTGAGGCTCTGAAGATCTAACCTGGGTCACTGCTTCTGCCTTTATGACTTTCGGTGTACAAAACACAGGGAGGAGAGCACTAGAAATTGCTCAACATCTTTGAAAAGGCAGCTCTCAGTTTTCTGTTTAGGTGCTAGAGCAGAGAGAGAAGTAGTTCCTTTCTCTCACCTTTTTTAGCTATTACTCGAGATCACAAACTCTGAAACAAGGCTTGTTTCTGGAGTGCTTATTTACAGCACTTAAATGATGTCTCACTAATTTTGCTAGTGCTTTTCGATAATGCCCCTGTTTAAGCATCCCACTTTGTAATGGCTAAAATCTTAAACATTAAATTCACTAATTTGTTTTACTCTTCTTAACATTTATTACTTCATACCAACCAGTCGCATGCTGCTTGAACACTTCTTCCACCTGTTGATGCCAGTGCTTTTTGTCTAAAGAGAGAACAAAATAAAAAGAATACTTCAGTGATACTGGATCTTACAGCTATAGTCACATCTATTGCTTGAACCTTGCTGGGGAAGGGCTGTAACGGTGTGTTTAGAAATCTGCGGGATACGCTTTCCACACTGATTCCCTCAGCCCTGGGGCTTTCTTTCAGACATGTCCCCTGTCAAATTGTTTGAGGGGCAAAGTCATGCAGACTGTTCGAAGCATGAGATATCGACCTCTGGGTTTTCCCTGCTTGGCCTGGTGCTTTTCTGGCTAGTGAAGCACCACTGGTTGGCATTTAAAGACCTCTTTGCTGATCATTCCTCAGCATGAAAACCAAAAGGTTTGGGTCTGGAAGTGCAGACATTGCAATAGCACCGAGGACAAGAAAAATTCAACTGCCACCAGGGGGCATAAACCAGAGATTTTTCAGGTTACAATAACCTGCCAAAATTTGCTAGTTCCCTTCAGTCCTTGCTACATTGAAAGTGCTCTTTTGCTTATTTCCCTTCAGGATGTCTATGAATCCCCTTTCACTCGAGCTAGAACGACCTAAGTCTGTTTAGCAAGTTTTCCAGTTGCAGAACAAACCAACACAGTGCTGTTCAACTTGTAGACACGTAATTGTGTTTTCCAAATGCTGGACATCAGCATTGAAATGCAGCTGTGGATCAGCCCAGCTTTGCAACACTAGAGACTGCCAACATGAGGAATTCACCCAGAATCCAAATGGCTTAAATATTTAGCAAAAATTATGAATGAAGGAGGCAGAAAAGGATAGAAATGTTAGGGTCATGGGGCAGAAATTAGGCCCTCAGTTGGATGTCAGGAGGCAAATTCCCCATGAATAGGTGATTTCAGAGATTCCTACTTAAGGGAGGGAGGGACAGTATTGCTCTCAAACAAGTGCTACAGATCTGGTAGGAAGGAGGCTAAAATGAACAGGATGGTGGTCTAATCTAATTAACCAGCACACAGTTGTGCAAAATGGTGTGGATAGAGGAAGGTCTGAAGAGCAAGAAGCCTTCACAGAAGGCGAAAGTGGGGTCTCCAGGGAGCCGAAGCCAAGGAAGGGGAAGGGATCCTACAGATGGGCAGTGCCAGAAAAGGATTTACATCCTACAGACTGTGCTGGTAGAAAGAGGTGTCTTTCCCAGCGTTAGACAGCAGGGAATGCACTCAGGCATCAGCGCAGCTCCCACCAAAGGCAAAGCCCTGCTGGCTGCCGTTCAGCGTGTGAAGCACGAGCAGGGATACAGCCCAGGGACTGGGAAAGGTGACAGCCAGTTGTATTCTCCTGTTGTTAATTTGGCCGAAGCAGCTGCCTCCCTTTTGCTCTGTGGGTTGTACGCCGTGTCTCAGAGCTGCCTGCTCTTAGCGACAGAATATCTGACTGAGGACCGGAAAACTTATAGTTTACACCAGCTGGCCTCAAGCTGTAACCTAATCTTACTAAATATGGTATGTTACAGCTTGATAATGGTGCAAAAGACCTGCTGACATCTTTAAGCTAGTGGGAATGTGTCTGACCAAAGGGACAAGATCAATGTACACCCTGTGATATCTGCTGCTGGTTGGTTATAGGAAGCGGGTCCAAATGAGGGAGAAGGGCCATGACTCCAGGGCTCAAGGATTAGGGCAGCTGGAACCTTCCAGTATTTCTTGTTTCTGCCCATAGTGCTGTGTAGGATGTTTACTGCGCTTCTGTTGCCCTTTCTGTCTGCAGTGATGACTTTCGAAAGCACTCCAATAACCATGCGGGAATATGCAACGTTACCCACCAGCTCGTAGACATGTGTTGTTGACTCAGCCGTGTTTCAGCTCTGCCCTTGGCTTCCCCACCCCTTGAATATACATATTTTTCTTCATTTCGAGAGTAAGAGGAAGGCAGAAAGATAATGCTGCAAAAAAGGGCTGTGTTGCAAATGTGTGATTATGAAAATACTTCCTCCTGAAGCATTTTGCTGCCCTTATCTGCCAGCATTCATTTGAGATCAGCAGAGTCCTGGTCCAAGCACCTGCCTTCTGGAAGGATGTATCTTGCACGTTCAACATCATAGTTTGGTCTGTTCTATCTTGCTGACCTTTCCCTTGTCTGGCTCAGGTGCACTATGCAAAACAGCCACTGCTTTGCTTTGAAAAGTAGTTCAGACAAGAGCAAAGAGCAAAAAGCAAAAAGCTGTCCCCTTGCACAGGCTGGGAACCTTTCTGGAGGCTGCTCCTTGAGCAGAGCAATGGCCGGCCGTGGATTTTCCTGGCCTTGGTTTCATTGTCCATTTCTATTAAGCTGCTTTTGCTCAGTTCACCTCCCCTCTTGCCTGGGTTGTTTATGCTCTTTGAAACACGACTAAAACGTGACTCTCCTAGCCATACATCTTGCCACTGAAGTGTGTCTGTCTGTGTTGCATCCGTGGCAGTGAATTAAAACCGCCCTCCCAGTAAAGCTCTGGCTTCGAAATGAGCAGTTTCTCCTGTTGCAAAGTGAGGGCAGACAAGCTGGCTCTCACTGGGTGTTTACTCCCTCCAGACCCCAGAGCAGATCTCTGAAGCAGTCATGCACAATCTAGCAGGACAGACGGCTCTGCCACCCACCCTTGTTGACTTGTTCCCTTAATGAATTGATGTTTCCTTGGAACAAATCGCACAATAGAGCTCTGCTGGAATTGACTGCAGCTCCTTCTCCGCTGCCTTTGTGCTCCGAGGACCCCAAAGGGCATTAGAAAACATTAGGCTGGGCCCCACACGCTTTTGTTCATGAGTGATTTCAAAAGGTGCCTATCTCTTCCATGGGGACAATAAAATCTCTTTTCAATTTAATTTTCAGTGCGAGGAGGAAGTACTGCACAAACCAAACAAAAGCCAAGGTGTATTTTTATCATGGGACCTGAAGCTGAGAGGCACTGTTTTTTTTTTTTTTCCTTTTTTTATTTAGTGCAGGGAATGGTGATGATGATTGGTAGACTCTGGTTAGTCACAAAACAGGGCATGCACTGCATCCCTCCCAAATACCCTCCTCTGTAGCACCATCAGAACCTGGACAGGACCTATCCTCCGGTGCTCCAGCTCCCCCAGGCCCTGTCAAGATCAACTTTTTAAAAGTTGAGTACTCAAAACTAGTCACAGCTATGTTTGGCCACTTACAAAAGTGGCCTGATTTTCACAACTGCTGAGTGCAGTGGGAGCTGGAAGACATATTCTGCTCCTGAGAAAATCAGGTCACTTAATTAGGTGACCAGCTATGGCTTGGGTGCTCAGATTTACTCATGCTGGGTAGCAAGTGTTGGCTGTAGCATTGTAGCTAGTGGTAAGAAGTGGTTTTGTGACGCAGATGCACCAGAAAAGAAAAAAAAAAGGCAGAAAATAACTTATTTTTCAGAATCTACCAAACCAGCATCGCTCAGTAACCATTTCTGGTCAAGCAAAAATTGCAACTGGATTCAGACAGGGGGTGAAAAGCTTTATGCAGCATTACTAGTCCCTCGAGCCACCCAGTTCCTCCATCTCTTAAATTCTGCTGCCTTTGAGATGAAGTACAGAGAGTTGATTTAACAACGCACAGCAATGCATAATAGCAATTTTGAACAGAGAGCAAGGGAGATGCTACGTCCAACTGCAGGTCTGGAGATGGAGAGTTTAGGGAAGGGGAAAGAAGATCCTAATAGCAGTGTCTTCCAAAAGCACTGTAAGTATTTAAGCCACCACAAAGAATCAGATTTTTTTTTTGTTCTTCAACCTTAAAGGCTTCCCTGTGACACTCTTCAATGTCAGATCACAAGGAAAAGTCTTCCTCCACTCAATCACTAGTTAAACAGTATCAAAATATTGCCGGGAGGTGTCCCAGCTCAACAGTTGACCCCTTAGTCTGAAACATTATAGCAGAACCCGTGTTGCTGCCCTGGAATACGTATTAATGTGTAAATGGTGCCCATTTTAACCCCAGCCCACTTAATGGGAGAGCACACAGCTCTGCACGCTACAGACCTTAACTCATTACTGTTGAAGGATTTTTGGCTTCCTGCAATTTCAGGGTAGAAAAAAAAGGCAACAGGGCAATGTCAATTCAGCTAGGAAATATATATCAATAAACATAAAGTATAATGGCAAGATCCCATTTACTTCAGAGGAAATGACTGTAATGGGGAATGATGCATTAACCATAAAGAGAACCTTCAGTCTCAGAAGCACCACACAGAAATCCTTCCTCTGTAAGTGCTCAGCTTTCTTATTCTGGTCCAGTTTAACGCAGGAGGGGGTGTGTGGCTGCTAATGGTGCTGTAGTGCGTGGGGTAGTGCGGGAAAGTCAATGAGAACAGCACAAGAGCAAGGGACGGGGGGGAACTATTTTGAGATATTTCTTTATCTGCACCTGCATTATATTTTATCACTAAAAAGGTATGCAGACTTTGGGGTGTTGATGCCCAGAGTAGAGACCAGCCGACGTGCAAGGCTCTGTGCTGGGGCAGGGAGGGTGCGTGCCTTTGTGCACCGTGGCTGTGCAGGGTCCCCAGCCTCCATCGCGGCCAGCCCTTGGCCTTCAAGCCCTTGGCGCTGGCCCTTTGGGCACGTACAGCACAGAGACCGCTGCCGGCAACATCCTCTACCCCTCACACCTTCAAATACAGCAAGGCTGAGTCTGAACCCTCGGGCCAAGAGAGCCCGTTTGGTAGAATCATAAAATGATAGAATGGTTAGAGTTGGAAGGAACCTTAAAGATCATCTAGTTCCAACCCCCCTGCCATGGGCAGGGACATCTCCCACTAGACCAGGTTGCTCAAAGCCCCGTCCAACCTGGCTTTGTGGTTTGCTTTTTTTTAATGCATCCATTATGCTGTATTTGTAGTAAACCCTTTCACAAATGTGCTGTGAGAGCGCGCGCACACACACACACACGCATATTTACCTATCCATTCATCTATGCTTATACTAACATATCAACACTGTCTAACTGAATATTTCTTTCTATATGCGTATAAGATGTATGTTTCTAATATCAGATTTGGGCAGACAGAAAAGGAGAGGCTGTACTAACAGTGTAGACTGAACATACTTACATTATTTCTGTGGTGGGAAGACTGTTTTTTCCCATGACTTCTTAATTGTCCGCTTTAATATCCTACTGTTGCTCCACATATCTATCCATCTATCTATCTGTGTAGTTGAGAGAAAAGGACTGTTCTCCAGAAGGCAATGTCTAATTCGTAGAAAGTTGGTCCCTCTGGCTGCTGCTTAGGACTGAATTTCCCCCTTTCCATCAGCTCTCCCTTTGCTGCAATAAGCAGAGATTCAAACCCTGCCGTCGGCAGGGCTGACCTCTCTCTGTTTGTGCGAGGGAGCTTGCTCTGCCGCGTGCCGCTATAGAAAATGCGAGCAGCAGCCTCTACCTCAGATCCACCTACGAGCTGTCTGCCTATGGAGGCACCGGGGGATTTGTGAATGAGCAATGGAAGGATGGGGGCAGCCTGTTAAAAGAAAGGGAATGACTAAATCTTCCCTTTCATTATGTGCCTCAAGCCTAGACAAACTTCTTATCCGTCAACAAAACCCCTCGGAGGGATGAATTCATCAGTTCAAGTAGCCCTGAATCTTTGGCCCATAAAATATTTAGCTGTGTAAATAAAGATTTATTTTGGAAACTGCATTAAACATGATGGAAGTGCTTGGCTCTCCTCATCATTAGGTTCAGTTCAAAGGACTGCCTGACATGATAAGATAGGAATTATGGATCATAATTTATGCCAAATGAGTTTGAAAGAAGAATGCTGTCAAATAGAACAGTTTGGCACCTTTATTTTGGCTTGTGTGTGTGTATAAAATATGTATTTATGTAAGCATATATTCACATAGATATATGTATCTATTTAAAGCTTGACTTTTTTCAGTCTGTGCTGGTTTATGGTAAAAGAATAGAAAACAAAATGCTGTCTGGCTCCAGGGAATGACAAAAAATAGGCCTTTTCTAGATGTGGCTGCAGTTGCTGTTTCGAGCATGCCTGTGAGTCCAGGTACAAGTCAGAAACCTAATAGTTAATTCCCCCTTAGCTTACATGTGAAACTCAGTCCTGAATCCAAACTCTGCTGTATAGCAATGTGTATAGGGAAGCAGTAAGAAATTCTCTGCAAACAGTAAAGTTCCCTGCTTTTTTTTTTTTCTGTGTGTGTGTGTGTTTCCAAATTGCCTGTCAAGTGACTTTACAGATTCCTTAATTTTTGCAGTTTTCATCGTTTATACCATTAACAGTACAATAGTGGCAGTGTGTCTATTTTAGGCTTTCAATAAACAATTGCACATTGAAGAACAGTTTTGCAAGCAAAATCTCTGTCCATCTAATGACTTGATTATTAACCAAATTCCAAATAACTGACTGCGTGTCTTAGGAATTGCTTAGTTGTTCTATATACAGAAATGGCCACAGTGAGGTGTTCTTTCCAAATGGTTTCTGATGTGGGTTATTCAAATGCGTTCCCCGGAATTCTCAATACACAGAATTCAGTTGGTCACCAAAAATCATATGATACTGTTTCTGTTCTTATTTGGGTGACCTTACTTCTATAAATAGGGACAGGACAGGAAGGTATCACTAGGGATCAGGTTCCTGTTTAGGGTAGGGGGTTGGGTAGGTTCCTTTTCTGCAGTTTGTTAAGAGAAAAAAAAAACCAAATCCTGGGTCTTTTTACAAGACAGAAACCACCCTTAACATAAGTGCATGGCAGAAGAATTACTTTTTTTTTCCCCTTCCTTTTTACCCTTGAGCTTTGGCTCAATCCTTCAAGCATTACCTTAGCTTATCCTTCTGTTGCTTTCCGCACATGATGGAGGACATAAAGTCCTCCTCACGTTTATTGAGTGACTCTAATTGCAGCCACATCCTCCACAAAACGCAAGTTCATTGCTATACGCCGAGATCCCTGTAGGAACACGCTGTTCGGTACAACATCCCCAATTTAGGTCAGCGAATGCTATAAGCAGATCACGGCTATGAAACGACTCAGGTCTTGCCTGAAATACAGGAACTTTCAGAGGAGTACGGGGAACTGCCTGACTGCATAATGGCTATGGAGGCTGCAAGATTTCAAACTGTGCTATATCCTGTAGGTCACATAAATATTTATAGAAGGTGCCTGACAGCATGATAGGGCTCAGTAGTTCTCTTCCTCCTCCTTCCCAAGGGGTGGCTGCTTACTCCCAGCTATTGAATACCAAGCTCTGGTCATTGGAAAGAGAGAGAAATGGGAAACGCCATCAGAAATAAGTTTGGGAAACTCGCTGCTATGTATTTCTAGTTTCCATCATTTAAAATGTTCATTTTTTCAGAGGACAGTCCAGCTGGCAAACTGCAGTCTGGCCACATGATGATGATGATTATTTTTAAGTGCAAAGAGTGAGGGCTTGGGTGTGTGTCTCTGTTTTACGTGTTTATTTTTTTAAGTTATGTAAGATTTTGAAGGCGGATTTTTCCCCCTTCTTTAGCACATGTGCACTAAGTCATTCCCCTAATCCTCTGCTTAGCCTGCTTGTTAAAGCAAAAGAAGAGGGGAAGTACAGACTCATAAAAAGTGTCCGGGATAAAGGCAGGAATGTAGCAGCCATTTAACATTTTTAAAGAGATACACAGTTTAAAAAGGAAACAGGATATTATTTTCTTTAGAACAATAACAGTACAGCTTTTTACGAGGCATGGGCTTAGATGTCAAAGTCTGTAGCTCACAGTCGCCAGTCACTCCACCAGGTCCCTGCATGACGGAGGAGAAACGAGGTGCAGGTATTTTGGCCGATTTGAATTGGTCTCCCACCATCAAAATTTCTTTGTCCTTCTATTCCATACTTAAGGTGCAAAAACTTGTCACTATTTTTGCTTACCATTATGATCCTGGTTTTCTTTTCAGTTTTTGTTTTGGATTATATTTGTTGTCTGGCTTCCTAGTTCACTTGCTTAAGCTTTTCTCCCTATGTGTGAATCTAGAAATGTACTGCTGCTCAAACAGAGCAGCAGTGTCTGAAAATAACAGGAGTCCTGAAGCTGGAGATTTAAGAAAAGGATCTCTCACAACTCCCTAATAAAACTGTAAGAGTTGGCAGCACCTCAGCTGGCTGATGCAGAAAGGTTCAAAATTTTGATGCAGGGCAATCACTGGAAAATGGTGACAGGGTTAAGGAAGACAGGTAATAACTGCTGCTGGTAAAGGGTTTGCAGAATTCTGAATATTAGCAAAATAGTCAAATACAGATAATACAAATAAATTCAGATAGAAGGTGGTTATAACTGAAGCACATTCAACAGAGGCTCGTCCCCTTCAAATGCCTAATTTTAATACTAGCCAGAATGCAGCAGAATGACCAAGATTTCATTATTCAAATAGCGCAGTGCAGGAGAGCAGGAGCTTTCATCCCAATACTATTAATACATTTTTAGCTAACCAGGAAGACAATGTCTTTGCAAGGAGCCAAGTTAGAGGTTTAAGTATGCTCAAATGTACCATCTGGAGTTTCAGTGATAGCCAGAAAAGGAAGCAGTTGTCATGCTGACTGGAAATAAGTAAGTTTCCTCGCAGCATTCAAGGCAAACACGATGCTTTCTTCTTTCTAATTGCCCTTCTTCCTATACAGAAATGAGCTGGGATGGAACAGAGATTTGCCGTATCTCTGCTTTCTGTATCAAGGTCCTCTTATTGCTCGGGCCTCTTTTTCCCATGGGGGTGGGTTTTAGGCAGAGCTTGGGTCTGCCACACGGCCTGCCAGCGCGGGAAGCCGGGCCAGGTGGCTGCTCATGGCACGTGGTGGCCGGTGAGCGCTGCTCGACACGTGAATCGCAATTGTCTCACTGCCATTCCATCAGCACCTGCCTCTCCATCTGTCACCTCCCCGCTTACTCCAAGTGGCACAGCTTGCCTTTGGCAACCGCCGCTTCGGCGGTGTCCGCAGTGGCCAGCAAAGCTCCAGTGGGAAGCACCAGGACACGCTGCCCAAAAACCTAACAATGGAGCACACCCCATACAGCCTAATTTGGAGAGGGTGAGATGGGAGGTGGAGAGACAGTAATGTCACACAGGTCTTGGAAGAGGGGATGGTTTTGCATGGATGCTCTGACTTGCCCTGCTCTGCCTGGCCTGGAGCTCCCTGGAGAGACACGCACTTGCTTTTCTGCCCCCGGTTCCTTAAGGCAGCCCCACTTTACTCCTTTGTATGTAGAATTTTTTAGTATCATGTAGATCTTTAGGAAGAAGTCAAAAAAAAAGAAAGCCACAACTAGCACTTTAAAGTGCCGGTGTTAACATTTTCCAGCTTCTTGGGGTTTCAAAACAGGAAGTTTGGGGGCGGTGCAGTTGCACAATTTGCCAAAAAACTGCTGTTCTGTGAAGTCGGTGACACTGGGCTGTACCAGGAACTGGAGCCCTGCTGGCCACCAAGGCCCTCATTTTCTGGGACTAATTCTCAGTGCGATGCGAAGAGGTTTTGATGTGCCACTCCTATTAGTAGGTGCCTTGTGGTTTGAGCTCATCTTGACTTGCCAGTGGAGAGTTGGCTTTTTCTCCAAAGACAGAGTAAACCCCAGCGCTAAGGGGAAGTTTTCCCAGCCTGGCAGAGAGGAAGCGGGTAGAGATAACATAGACCAACGTCAACATGGTATAGCTAAAGACTGAAAACAAAGCATCGTGCTGCTTGGTTTGGATCTTGTGATGAAACTTGTGATGCAAACTTCCTTCTAGGTTAGAGTCCAGGTCTTTGTATCATGCACATACTCAGAGGGAGAGTTTGAATGTTTGTCTGAACTTACTCTGACTCGACAGCGATGAGATTTGGACTATACTATCCACTTAGCGTGCAAACAAAAGCACCCCCAAAGTTTTGTTCAAATATGGTGAAGCATCAGGTTGGGACTTGCATAGCCAAATCCATTCACTGTTTCAGTCCGTTTCCATCTAGTAGTGGGAAGGGAATATATCACAACTAAATCCTATGGTGGGCTCCACAGTAAGGCTTCACGGCCCTATCTGGAATTTAATGTTAAAGTTGGTCAGTGCATGAGATGGAACAACTTTCTACCAAGAGGAACGGCGATGATCAATATCAAAGCAATGATGTTTTGTGGTTAGTATGAATATCTGTTTGCCAGAGATGGAAGAGTTAAGATACCCATGTCCTGACAGCAGGACTCGGCAAACTTAATTTGGTATTCTTTGCACTAGTCAGTTTTTGCATTATTTCCTGCATTTGGAATAGCCTGTGTTCATTCTGACATTGTATTTTCGTCTGAAGCGGTTATTTTCTCTTCTTTATGGTCAATGTCTGTTTATCATGAGGAATCTTATATGTTGTATGTACAAATGGGGTCACAACTTTGCTGAAAAGGCAAACCTCAGAGAAAGAAAATGGGAAGTAGATGCCTAGCAAGAAGCTAACCATGATCTCACACCTAAAATAGACTCACGCAAAGCAACAAGAAGGAAGTCTAAGAAATGAAGGAAGGTGGAAGGAAGATGGGTGGGGTGCTGAGATAGTTGGGTTAAAGGCAAAAAGAGATACTAAAATAGCCTTCTGCTCTCGACAGCTCTGTTCAGGAAATTTTTTAAGCCTTGCTGTTTTCAATAATACAAATATTTCAAATATTATTCCTTGCTTACTGTTTCTTGCCGTCTAGATAGGACCAAGTTATGTCAATATTAATATTTGTGTGTGAGACCTGGTCAAGAACCCCAAAGTGCTGTAGCAAATGGGGGAAAGGAGGATTAATGCAGCAGATGATGAGGCACACTTGCCACTGACTTAAGGCTAAAACACCCCCCCGAACAGTGTTGGGGTTGGGAGTGCCACGGTACTAGAAGTCCCATCTTGGGGTGAGAAATTGCACAGAGGTTTCAGCCTCTTGCCTCAGAGATATTGAAGTGTGTGGTTAAACCAGTAAGCTAAAGCTAATGTCAAAGTTTCCATTAGGGGAAAAAGAAAAGAAAAAAAAAAAGTTAGTTAGCAAGCTCTGGTCTGAATTTCAATTTGGGTGACTGTATTTCGTCTCCTTCAGATCGCTCTGTAGTCCTCAGCCGATGTAAGTCTTTGCTAGTTGTGGTGAACTCTCTAAAGTAGTCGGGAAAACTCCAGTCAAATGAAACTGTAACAAAAACTTTGGTGGAGATATTTAAGTTAGCTTAGCTTTGGCTTGCCTCTTCTTGTTGCAAGAGGAGGAAATTTAAGTAAATGTGGATGCTTTTGAGGGTCCTGTAGGCTAAAGTAAAGTGAGCTATCCAAACTGGAATGAAGTATTGCAGCGTTGTATCTGTCCTTTACCAGCCTCAAGTGGCAGAAGCTGTAAAGATGCACAGTACAATTATTTTGCTGTTATAATATTAATAACAATGAGAAGTGATAAACTCTTGGCCAGAGTTTAAACTCTAATACCAGATTATACATTAAAAATGTCCCTTTAGTGTCCGGTTAAGTTATCTGGAGTTTCTACATGAGGTCTAGCCAAAAGTCTCTGAGTGGTTTAAGTAGTAACTATGGAAGGGTTAAAAAAAGCCACATTAAAAATATATATGTTTGAAGTCTAAAAGGGAACAGGAAATGAAGAATTGTGATAAACTGAGAAACAATGAGATAAAGAAGGATCTGAGAATGTAATGAGAAAACTTTACCACAGACTGGGAATACTTCCCTGCGTACTTTCCTGATTATGGCTTGTCAGTTCTAACTGTACAGTCTTTATTCCTGTATCTGATCATATTCTTGCCGAATAAATAAGTGAATTACAAAAAAAGAAAATAGGAAGACCTTAATGAGACCTGGATTTAGTAATTATCCCTACACCAGAGAGTGCTTATGCATATATTTAACTTCGAGCACATACTTACAGACTTCAGCGAGGCATATGCACACGCCAACTGCTCTTCTGCAAACCATGTGCTGAAAGGTTATTGCAAATCAAGGCTTTGGGTCTATTCTTTCTTCCAGCAGAATTTCTAAGGATTTTAAAACAAGTGTTTGCCATGATAAAAGTGACTTTTTTCAGTTCACTGAAAACCTGGGGAGTTGATGCTAGCAAGTAGCAAATGGATGTGTATTTGCTGGAGCAGGTCTGTGCTTAACACCCCCACCCAAACCCAAAAAAGCTCCAAAGCAGCATACCTGACCGAAGGTCTGTGCAACCTTCAGCACAGCACCCACATGGCCCCGCTCTGTCCCCTCGCCACGGGATTCTCCTTGACCCAGTTCATAACCTTCAAGTAAGGGCTCCCAAATCTACTGGGTATTGTAATGCACTGGTTACTCAAGCGCTCACTTCTGATGTTTGTGGAGGAATAACTTCACCTTGCTGTGCTCAAAGATGCCTGTTAAACATCATAAAATGCTCTCTGCAACCGCAGCACTCTCCAGTGCCTGGCACAGTGGGGCTCAGAGACGTCAGTAGGGCACAACCACAGTACAGATCATGAAACATCAGCTCAGCGGGTCTCTCACCCCATCATCTCAGTCTCTTCTGAGCCATCTGAGTAAACGCAAGCAGCGTTAGGTCTTAAAAAGTGCTCAGCTCACAGTTTCATCTGACCGCGAGGGATGGGAATTCCCAGGGGCTGAGCACTGCTCAAACTCTGCAAACTCTACAGTGCCGATCATAAAGATGCTCAGCTCCTATTCTATGCGTTGCACATCAAAAATCAATATGTGGATCCCACAATCTAGTTATATCTCCTTCCTTCTCCTCCTCTCAGCATTATCATTTTAATTTCTGACACCTAGGAAGTCAGGTACTGGGAGCAATGGACTGGAATTAAGTAAGGAGATAGTTCTCGCTCCTTTTGCCTGAGAAAAGCTCGTTGTGTATGTGTATGAGGATCAAGACATAACCTGGCCTGTCCTCTGCCTCCTCCATTCATACGCTTGGCCAATATGACTACTGATATTTTATGACTGCTTGGGTACTTAAATGGTGGGAGATTTGGGGCTTCCCTTTAGTGAAGAGTTTTGACCATAAGGATTCTCAGATGAGATGTGTTGTTGAAATACAAAGTGTTTTTTTCTCATGATTTTTCCTTTGACAGTCACCAAAGACAGCTATCACTTTGCCTTAGCACTTCACCAGAAGCATCTCCCATGTGGAGGCACACTTCATCCTATTGCCAGGGTTGTGTAGGAGGCCAAGTCTTGGATGCTTGCCTTGAAGACCTTGTTATCCAGATTGATCTTTTCAGGCAGGTATTGTTAGACAGACAGACACACATACACACTAGCATCACCTCATTTCCATAGTGTAGCTCTCCCCCGCGCCGGAGTATAAGTACTGGTGTGGGGGTGTATTTCTAAAATTATTCATGATGCAAATTTTTTACAACTGATCCCCATCTTATCTATTTTGTGTGTGTGTCTGATATCTTGAAAAGCATACTAAAAGTACAATTTTTTCTTAAATGCAGAAGGAATGGAAATAGTATTGCGGCCTTTCGTTCCATCACGCTGACGAGGCAGCCTGTCCTGTGCTGCATGTCACTGATCCACTTCAGCTCTTGGTAGCCAGGCAGCTGCCACTCACAGCAGCGTTAGCGAGTGCGGCACGTCAGCAGCGGTACCCTGGCAGAGCACCTTGCAGCACTGGTACTGCAAAATACTAGCTGTGCTTACTGCAAGACCCCCTCTCTCTGCCCTGTCAGAGTGGGGTCTTAGGGGATGAAATAAGAAAGAGCTATAAATTAAATGAATGGCAGGTGCTTAGTGTGGATAAGGATCAGTAATAAAGTCCCCTTGGCTTCAAAAGAGTACTTTGTTATGCAGGCTCGTGTGATTATGGTAGAGGGCCTAGATTGACATGAGCTTCCTTTGGTAAATATTTAAGAGCTGCCTTGTTAAAAGTAGGCAAGAAAGGAGAATACTAGGTATCAGTTCAGAATAATTCTTTGCAGTAAATTTCAGAGGCTAATAGCAAGGCACATATGGTAAATCATGCGTGTAAGTGTGCTGTAAGAAGTGGGAGAGCCCTTCTGGAGTCCAGAATCCCATTCTTCCAAGAGACAAACTCCTTCCAGTGGGTTTCCCAGGAACAGAAAGCTGCAGCCCAGCTTTTATCCCTGCCCAGCATTACCTTCTGAATGCAAATGCATTCAGGGAGCCACTGCCCATTTGAGGCACTGCCCTACAGTCTGCAGCCCAAGTCAGCTGCAGGCTTGCCATCACCAAACCAGGAGATGGGCTTAGAGATCCTCAGACTAAGGCAAAAAAATGAAAACACGAAATTTTAAGTCGAAAGAGTCGAAAAAATAGAACCCAGTTCTCAAAAATATCAAAAAGGAAGACATTCTTCTTGTATTTCTTCCTAGGTTTTAAAATTTGAGGGTACCCTGGGAGCACTTTTCAAGCTTTTCCTGGTAGTGAGGCCTTTCTTTAGTCTAGTTCTCAAAAGATCTGAGGCTTATAGGACCGTGCTGTGTCCATGTGTGTGTCTGCGAGTCTCTCCAACTTCCTATGATAACTTCTGAACCTGCTAGTATATTTAAACCCCGTGTGACAGAGACGTAGGGCTATCAAGAATATTTCATGTCTGGCAGCTTCTGTAAATACAGGTTCCTGGATAGCCATAAGTAACCTTAGGAGTGCACCAGCTGGAAAAGATTGTGAGGTGAGCTTACTTGTTATTCGACATTAGAGGGTCCTCACAGAAGCAAGCCCTAAGAAATGCCGCAGTCATAAGAAAAGCATCAACCATCAGAAAGACATGTGCACAAAACAAGGCTTTGTTGAGTTCTGGCATTCCCGGAGCTGGTTGTTCAAAGACAGTGAAGGTTCAAAGGCAGCTACAGCATGCTCTACACATTTTTCTGCTGTAGATTCATCAGGGTAGGCAGGGCTTTTGTGCAAACAGTGAAAGCCTAAGTGAGATTGGGACTGGACAAGAGTTCAGATCTGAAAGTGCATGAACTATACCAACACGAGCACATTTATACTGCCACAGTTGCAGATATATTGAGAAAGTTTTGCAGAAGGGGAAATCCTGGGAAAGCCAAAAGAACAGAATGTGTGTTTCAACAAGACATACGTGTCTGATGGATCCCACAGCTCCAGGAGCTGAGGCTTAGAGGAAGTCACCAAATATTGCAGGATGATGGCCTCCCAGCTGCAGATCCGCAGGCTCCTGCGCTCCCAGTGCTGGCGGCTGCTGTTCCATGTGTATGCAGGCACATGAGATAACCTAACCTTTCCTCAGTCCTGCCCTGTTCTCTGAGCAGACCTGCTTCTGCTAGCCTCTTACTGCTCCTACCTCTCAACAATTTCACTAAACACCCTTGGGAAGGACAGATAAGGAGGTTCCACGAAATATGAATTATTGTGTGCATGCAGGGATTTTCTCTCTCTTCCTTTCACGTGTAGCAATACATGATTTCAGGCTGCAGCTGCAAACAGACCTTCCTCAGTGCATTCCTCTTTGCCCCTTCTGCAGTTTAACATTTAACACTTTATCTCTCCAAAGCATATTGGCAGACATGTTTCTATATAGGGCAAAAATAAACTGCATGGAGTGAGGCTAAAGTGAACATCAGGGTAAATTCTGTTGGTAGGAGACAGACCTCGGTACTATTTTCTGCTGCTCAGCACCTACTCTTTCCTGCATTAAGGTTTTGGGATGTTTGCGGATGCTAAGCCCAGTTCTGCATGGATTCCTGTGTGGACAGACTAACTGCACAGAAATTACTCCATCCTGCAAGACAGATAAACATGCAGTGTACTAAACTGCATCAAGACCACGAGGCTTTCAGAAGAGCTCAGCATTAGCCTAATTTTGCTCCCAGTGGTATTGAATGAGGCAGAATTAGGCTAGAGCTGAGCTTCTGAAAGCTGTACCCTATCTTCCTCTTGCTGTAGTTCTCTAAAAATAAGGAGTCCAATTAAATCAACAGCAGTACAAAGTATGAGGGAATGTATAATTAATTAAAAAAATCAAAGTCTGTCTTACAGCACTGATCAGCATTTAGCAATCCTGCCACCAGCTCTTACTCTTTTCATTCTTCCTTTTTAATCAGTGATTATTGTTGTAACTCCTTACATTACGGTCACATATTCTGATAGTATTTCAATGTGACTGCGTTCCCTGGGAGCAGTAATCCTAGTCACAGGAGGAAAATGAGAAACTCCATTAAAAAAGGAAGGGAAAAATCTGTTACCATCTTCAGTCCTGCTCCTGACACCTAACTGTGTTGTCAACTGGAGCCCTGATATTGGTGAAGGATAAAAATTTGCTCACTGTGGTAGTCAAGGCCTTCATTTGCAACACAGCCCTGACGAGAAACTAAAGCCCAAGAGATATGAAACAGCATGGCCAAAGTCATCTGTCAGAGCTATTGCTCTCCCTATTGCTACTGTTCTGTATCTAGCATTCCCAAATACAAAGAATTGGGGTTTTTTTTGGTCTACCAAGAGAGCATAAGATGGTCACCTGTAAGCACAGGGCTTCGCCACCTCCCAAACAAGTGTTTCACACTTTTACTCTTGCAGTGCGGTTCGAAAGGAGCTGGAGAGGATGTGTTCTTCTCAGTTACCCTGGCAGGAATCCCCAGAAGCTGTACTGGATTCACAGCAAATCTGGAGTGACTCCATCTGGGTCGCACAGAGCAGAATCTGGTTTATGTTTTGAGTGCCAGCTGTTAGTGGGAAACAGTGAGACAACATGGAAGGAGAATCTGTATCATCCCGTTCTGGTGGCTTCTCATCATTTTATGCCTAGATTTCTCCACCTTTCCTTTGTCTGGCTGCATTTCAGGTTGAATCTGTTTCTTTGTGGCAGTAAATGTGGACAGTTAAAAAAAGCTCATGATAGGGCAGTAGGGTAAGGATGGACTTTTGCCTCAAGGAAAGATTGAGGGGGATTCGCTCCATCAAACCAACAGCAGTGGCACCAATTGCTCACTTTGTGGGTAGTTTCAGGGAAGTGAATGAATCTTGTGGTGGTGGCATCCTTCCTTTTAAATATAGTTATTCATACTTTAGATACCTGCATCTAGACTCATCTTTACAGTCAATGGAGGCACTTGTAGGGCATGTTTACTTTTGGCGAGGGTAGGCATTTAAAATAGGTCAGATGACTCATGCTCTGTAAGTGCCTGTTTCTCCCCACTGCCCGGAACAAGAGTGAGGCGACTGGTCCAGACACGGGCATCGCCTCCTGACACGTAAGGTTATGTGAAAGTACTCCTGCCCTCTGTGTTTCTGTGCCTATTCTCCATCTCCTGTCGGTGCGCTCTGTCCTTTCCTCCTGTATATTTAGATCACGAATTCCCCTCAGCGCTGTAAACTCCTGGAACGCGTGACATCAGCGTGACGGTATCTCGGGATCTTTCAGCAGTACCATCACAAAAATAACAGTACAATACTTTCCAATTAGTACAAGCAGACAGGGAAAAAAAAAATCGTTTGTGAGAGACAAACTATGCATAGCGTGGTCTCTATGCTATCAAAAGAGCTGAGGGGGAAGTTCTTTTACCTCAAGCCGTGCAAGCAGCTTGTAGGTGTGACTCACAGTTTCTTTATCCTCAGCTAAATACCCCTTGTGAGAAGCCTGATAGAAATTATTAGTAAAAGAGCACCCATCTCTAGGTTTCAGTGAAGTTTAGTAGCAAGTTACATCCCTGCTGTAGACTGGTGTAGAACAGCTCAAGGAGGACTAAAAAGGATCATGTTCTTGCAGAGCTCTCTGAGATTTCAAAGCGACAGCTTTAAGAGTCGTATTTGTACGAACGTCTGCCCTGGGCTGTATCATAGTGGTGTGTCTGTTAAAAAAAAGGGACTCTTTTTGGTTTGAAATATAATTTCAGATAGTTCCTGCATTGTTGGGTCACGTATGAAGGGAGAGTTCAGTACTGCAAACCTGGCTGCCCCGCACGCAAGCCTCACTTGTGTAGCTTGTATCAAGTATTTCTGAAGGATCACTCCCTCAGATAAGTCCTTCAAATAGATTCCGAATTCCAGGATACAGCCCTGCTGCTGCCAGATTTAAAAATAAAGAACTCTACCAGGTTTTTTTTTGTGTAGGGAAGAGCCATTTTTACTCCTCTGCTGCCTTTGCTGACTGGGCACTCGTTTCCAGCTATAGGCTGCTGCTCTGAACTGCGCATTTGAAGTTATTTTTGAAGTGCGTTATTACCCGCAAGTTGCATCTCTCCCTTTTTGATGCATAATTTAGATTTTAGCCTCTTATGAATTACATGCCTAAGGAACTGATGATGCTTCTGGGAAAAAACAACAATAATAAAACTGTACGAAGTATTCTTTGTGGAGGCTGTTCTGGATATAAACACATTTATACTTCTCTGAGCTTTCCCTATTTTTGTCTCTGGGGGCATTTACATGAATACACAACTTCTGTTGTTTGGAAATTCACCAATACGTATGAGAACTCATGAATTCCGGCTGCACATCACCTGTGTCATGAAATCACAGTTCTTTGTGGTATCCTGATGGATGGGTGGATGAGTGGGTGGATCGATGGACAGACTATGGATGGAAGAGAAATTAGAAGCAGCTTTTTTTCTAATGGAGGAGCTTCTTCAAGACAGAAGAGGAAGGCCAAGCAAAACTCAAGGAGAAACATGACTATTACAGTTGGGAGGGAGCTTAAGTAGCTAGACCGAGTGCTGGATGTGGTTCTCTTTTGCTGGTCGATGTTGGCAAATCTATTTATTTCTGGGTGCATTTTATACTGCGCCCAAAATAGAGGTAGTGAGGTCTCTGTCTGCTGCTTTAGGTTACCACAGATTTCTTCCAAAATCTGCTGAAGCCCACAGAAGAAAATCCCAGTGGCTTACAAAAGCCTTTGGGACTTCTATATAAATCGGTCTGACTCTTTCAGGATGGGCGAAAGGATTATTTTACGTGTGTGCTCCAGTTCAACACGGCTAGACGGAGGGAGGGAGCTGGTTCTCTGCATTTGGTTTCAGCATCTGTAAGATGGAGGAGGGTTTTATAATCTGTGGGCTGCACAAGGCACTGTGAATTTTGATTATTTGGGCTTACTATTTCAAATGTCAGTCACTGAGGTCAGGCATGTCAAATAGGAACCTAAACAAAATCGCCTTGATTTTCAAATGTGTTGTTAAAATCTGTGGCTCTGAGGACCAACAGGCACTCAGTATTTTTGTCAAACCGGGTTGTTTTTGTTTTGCTTTATACGGATGTTGCTGCTTAACTTAACAAACACAAGCTTAAGTGTCTTTGGCTTTAATATTTCTAATTAAAGGTGTAGGCATTTTGGATAAGATCCCACAGTATATGAAATGCCACTGCTCCCTACTGAACCTGGCATAAAATTAGTAGTACCATGTCCAAAGTTAATTAAAATCACAGAAAATAAACCTTTTGTTGAAAAACAACTAGGACTGGAGGTTTAAGATGGCTCTGCATTGTATGTGATAGCTAATTGTAACGGAGTTCATCTGTGCTGCTCCTGAGGTTAAAAAAAAATAGAAAAAATGGCTGAAATTATCTATTGAGTTAGAATTGAGATATAGTGGGGGATGGAAAAAAATCTAAAATGGGATTTTTTTTCTAGAGTATTGGAGGCAACATCAGCAGGTTTTTAAGTATGTAATTTATAGGGGAAGTGACTCAAATGAAATTATGCACTTTAAAAAATCAGCAAAGCGTTGAGGGCATAATAACCTTTGAAGAATTTTAAAAGCCCTTTCATATTCGTATTATTAGAGTTCCTCAATCCTGTAATTTTACTTCCTTTTTTTTTTTTTTTTAATGGCACAGCTCCTAATATCAAGTGATTATTTCAGAATCAATGAATTTCATTAGAAAAAGCAAAGTCAATCCATATCCTTCCTGGCTGGGGAGAAAAGCTTAAGAAAACAACTGATGTGTATCTAAAACCTTAGAGACCGTGACGAAAAAATTTTCAGGCTTTAATGTTCTGGTTATTAAATCTCACTGTCTTTAAACCAACCTCATGAGCTTCTGTCCTTAGTCGTAAGCCCTGAATTTTGCAGTCCTCTATTGGAGTAGGTGCAAGATGGAGAGAAAAAGGGCTCAGAAACTCCAGTTCTTCCATCCGTCAAATTTTGTGGCAACTCCCCACAGGAATTAAAAATATATAGCAGTTTATGGAGAGGAGGTGGCTAATTTTCTGTATCCCTCCATCCCATTAACAGGAAGACCTGCAAGAGCATTTTTGGGGCAATCCACTACCATTTAAAAATCTCACTATATTGAAGACCCCATCATTTTCCTCGTGTCTTCTCTCAAATCGAGGCGGCTTGAATTAATTCAGACATTACTCATATAAAAAAGGCAAAAAAGTCTGCACTTGCTGAAAAAACCTTCTCTGTAATAATTTTTTTTGTTTTTATTGCAATATTTGACACTTGACCTTTGTGATGCTTGACCAATGTTATATTAGATCAGATAAAAGGCCCTTACAGATCATTATTTTTTCCCATTCCGTGGCCAGCAGTGAGTGCTTAAAACCAGTATAAAAGCAGGCAGACAGAAGTCGTCTTCCTCTGCTCATACCTTTGTGCTTTCCCAGCATTCAGCAACTGGCAGTTTAAATATTTCTTGAGCCAAAAAGTGCATCTGAAGGATCGTGATAGCTGATCTCTGAACCCACTTTCGCCTTCTCCCTTTACAACACCCTGCCCCTATGACTTCTACATTGTAGTTATTTGCTGCCTGAAAAAATTTCTTCCTTGAGCTTCTTTTAAGCCTTTTGCCTCCTCTACTAGCTGCAGGGCCCAGGCCGCCTCTTAACGTTGCTTTTGGCCAACGCAATGTGTAAAATGGTATCTGAGACCGTCAGTATAATACAGTAGGGAGCTGCAGATCAAGTGATAGAGGACCTTTACTAAGACCAGAACGCATGATCCTGGGTAAAAGCCAAGTAAGTGACAGCCTCACACCTTGTCTGTTCCCATGAGGAGTAAGCATTTTATGTAGAAGATCAAATTTTTTTTTTCTGCCTGAGAGCTGTAAGTTTGCCAACAAAACATGCATTTGCTGTTGTTGTTGAAGAGAGCCGAAAATGTTCTGCTTTCAAATTTATTTTTAGGGAATGGGTTTTCTGATGCAAATAGAAAATTCTGATAAACTCTTCTACTGAACATTCCAGCTTTTTCTTGCCTTTATAATAGAAATTATGGTTTACTAGGGGTTTCTGAGGGGTCACCTGGAGGCAGGTTGATTTTGTTATCCTCCAGGCTATCTCTGGTGGAAGAAAGGTGACACCACTGAATAAACTCCCCTCTGCCTTTGACCCAAAGATTGCAAACACCCTTCACAAAGGGGCTGGAATTTGCTTCAAAAGGAGTCAAACAATAACCTTTCAATGAATTCCATCACTTCCGTAATAAACAAAACACGATTCCCTTTCAAGCTTATCTGTGTGCCAAGTTCTGTGGTTACAATACAATAGCTGTATTGTTCTTGTATGCTGCAGGCTAAAATGTATTTTGGTAACTGCTGCTCTTTATAACACAATTGTCTGATGACAGTTATTCTAGCAAACCATTAACTCCTTCAGCCCGAGAGGACCTTTTCCAAGCTGGCCGGATAAGCCTCAAGAAGTCCATTTCTCCCACTGAGCATTGAATAGAACAGAAAAGTAACATAAACTTGGGACTCTCAGTGTTAGATAACATGTAAATTATGGTGACTCATAGTGGAAAATCGTAGATAAAAATTACACAAAGACTTATTTAACCACCAGCTTATGATTTTTTCCCTGTGCATGAGTGTGTGAGAGATACTCACACGTACTTCAGGATAATGCTACTATTTGTCCACCCCCCTGCCCTGCAGCTGTCTTGGAAGATATGAGATACAGAATAAAAATGTACATACATATTCATATTCAGCTCACATTCCCCATTGAGGCATGAATGAACCCTGAAACAGTTCTAATCACTGGTGCATTTGTTACAAATACGCTAATTCCCACAGTTACACTCTCATGAAAGAGCTTGCCGGTTTTTGCTAGAGTGCCTGGGTTACTAATGGGATATTCCCATTTTACAGTGCGGAAAACAGGTAGAGGGGAAACGCAAGAAGTTAGAGGGTGATCCTAAGCAGTGAGAAGACTGGAGACAGATTCAAGGTGATGGTTTCCGAGGCTTCCCTCCTTGAACTGAACTACAAGAACTGCACAAGGCCTACAAGAGCTGCTTGGAAAGGCCAGAATGGGCAGAGTATCTGTCTCCTCATGGCAGGAAACACTGAGAACAAGGGGGGTTTTTTCAGTGTGTGCATGTGGTATTTTTGTAATTCAAGCTGAAGTCACAGGCAATCTCTGAAAACAAACCAAAAAGAAAAGCCAAATATGTTAACATGAGTGGGAGATCAATTCCAGCAGCAAATGAGAGTTTAAGGACAGGAGATATTTCTTTCTTCTGTATTAGTAAAGCCCATCCTAAACTATGCTAAGGAAACGTGCCTGTGGGGAGAGAAAACAGCTTGGCAAAAACAACAAAAAAGAGGTTTTAATTTCCGAAGGACACAGGTTCATAAATGTTAGAAACTGTGGCTGGATTTCTAGAGAAAGGCTGAAAAAGTGCATTATATTGTAGAGAAGGAGTTTCCATATTACTCATCCTGCCCATCTCCCAGACAGCACAGAATTCTTCCCGGTAGTATGGTCTCATTTACTTTCTTCAGCTCAGTATTCAGAGGCTGAAGGAACAAGGCCAGCCGACCTTACAATTAGAAATGTTCTTCCTAATATTCCGCTGTAATTTGTCTTTGCTCATTTTCGTGCATTAGCCTTTATGAACTTCACGAGGCAACCTTAATTGCATTCCCTTCTGGCTGCTTAAGGGAGGACCTTTTTTGCCTGGATTGAAGGCAGGGTTTGAAGCCAGGGTCCTCGGAGCCAGAGCTTTGGCAGTCACTGGCAGTGGAGCGTCCCCACTAACCAGTAACAGCACTGGGCTGTTAGTCCTTCCTACCCACGACTTCCCCAGCATGTGATGCTCCAGCAAGGGCAGGAGGTTCACATCCCTGTCACTCAGCCAACATATGTTTTATTCCCTCCGTTCATTCATTGCATCTTTTCTCTGAATTTCCTTGCTTTGTTGATTTTTTTTTTTCTTCCTGTGCATTCTGGAGCACCTGAGCTGGGATTTTTACAAGCACCCTGAAGTGTGAGCTTCCCAAAACAGCTTGATTTTACAAATCACCTTGTTTTGCAAAGATCTAAATTGCTTAACTTCTTTAGCCTCCTCTGAAAACCCCATCTGTGAAAGACTTCGTAAGTTAGAGCTCATCTATAACGACCATGCTGTGCATGCTGAAATGCATCTCAGTGTGGGGCCAGGAACTTGCAGAGGGAAATGAATTGCATTATACGTACATGGTACATTACAAGGGCTAAGGTTTCTGTCTTTCTAGGAAGTCCTGCACTCCCATTTGCCACACAAAGCCCATCTCTGTAAAGGATGATGAAGCGGGCAGTCCTTCTGTGCTACAGTCCCCACCTGTCCTTGCATTTTCCCTGTCTGTATTCACACGATGTTACCTCTTTGTTATTTAGGTGGAGCTTTTTGTAGTAAAGGGCATCGATATGCAATGTAGGAACAGTGCTTACTAGCTTGTGACCTTGATGTCGGAAGGAGGCTTTTTGTTTCTACCAGCATATGCATTATTAATGCAAATATCATCACAACTAGCTGTGAGGAACGAGAATTTTCTTCCCTTGTACTATGGTATATAGAGGATAGATCAAGCGGCTTCATTTGCTGTGTCTAAGCTAGAGCTCCTTAAAACCCCGGCATTTTCAAAACTTCAATAGATGTTCTTATTAACTTGAGAAATTACTTTTAAAACGGTGAGCATTTTTTATGTCCTGTCAACAAAATCTGATTGTGGTTGTGCTGTATGGGGACTAGCAGATTGTGGAGAACGACAGAAAATGTATGCTAGGCTCATTTTAGGTTTGAGGGAGACAACTCATAAACAAATACACATGAAGAACCATTTACAGGAACGATATATTCAGTTTTCAAGGTGTCAGTGTATGTGCCTGTCCTCAGTGCGTGAGTCTCTAGTTCCTTCTCAGTCCAGATCTCAGTCAACTGCAACTGTATTTTTCAGTCCTGTAGGAACCTTTCTGATCAGTTTTTTTCAGTGGATCATTGCTTTTCATCATCTTAGCATTTCTGTGTGCCTGATTCTCTCTGAAACTAAATCCTGTTCATACTAAATCTAGTGGCAAAACTAAAATTTTTTTTTTGTTTGCTTGTTTAAAAGAAAAAGGCCAAATTGCTAAGAATTTTTCCTAACAATTTGAGTTAGAAATAGAAGGTAAAGAAGTGTGGCAAAATGGAGAAGTCAGTGTTGAGGTTTGTGTAATTTACTCCATCCCCTCCAGTGGAAACATTTGTACCTGGGTATTGCAGTGATTAGACATGTGATAGATGGGGAGAGAAACTGGCACTGAAATTTGGGTTCATTAAGGACTGTAACTCAGGCATAGGAACGGGCTTTGAGTTTTGGTCGCAGGCAGATGAAGTTTCATGAAAAAAGCCACTAGGATCCCATGGAAATGGTATGTTTTAATCCTTAAATAAAAAAGTATAGAAGCCAAGAGCCTGACGAGTCTTCTGAAGCGTGAGGAGTCCTTCCTGGCCTCTCATCGTGTCACTGAGGGGACAGCGCGAAGCTGCTTTTGTGTTGTTGCAAACCAACATTTTTAAGGTGCATAAATAGGCCTGAAAAAACTCCAGAATGAGAATAGCCTCTCGCAACTCCCCCAAAAGTTTGACCAAAGCCAGCTCAATTGTCTGTATCAGAGAAGTTAAAAAACAAAAAAACATACTCGTGCAAAAGCGGGGAGAAACGTAAAGGCTAAAGGCTGCTCTAACCACTAAATATCAACTTCATCGCCCACCCACCGCCCACATACAACTAGAAATAACTTTAAATAATTTATTTAAGCGTGTCTGTATTGCAGTTACATATTTAATGACTTAAAGGAACAGTGTTTCTCTTCAGAATAAATTTGAATTTTCCATAATTTGAAGGTAGGCATTACTCCTGCACCCTGTTTTCCGAGAATTTCAGAATGCTTTACAGCGCTCAGAGGATTAAACTCTACGCTGCCGTCTCAGGTAGCCATTACCCTTATTAACAGAGAGAAAACCACGGTGCGAATGCGTTTAGTAACTAAACCTGGAACACGGTAATTCAGTGAGAGAACAAAGAACGAGCTAATTTCCCTGTCCCGCTCGCTGAAAATTAGAAGAATAAAAATATCTCTCATCTTTCTTCTGCTCCTATTGTTTGTTGCCTCAAGAGTTGTCTTTTCATAGATAATAATACATTCGGGGACTTAAGGGCAAAAAGTTAAGCGGGAATGTTAGTGGTAGAATGATGGGGACATTTATACAGTAAAAATATCGTGTTGGAATTATCTCAGCTCATTAGCGGTGAAAACATCTGACTGAGTCATGTTATGAATTTTATTAATAATGGTGAATAGTTCACGTCTCCGGAATTGTTTGTCCTTTTCTGTAAAGATCATCGCCTTGATAATGGTCACGGTTTGTCCAGCTACTTCCAGGAAATTTTGATTTTCACGTGCTGAGCATATCAGTACATTTGTAGAAATTAATTGGGATTTTATCAGCATAGAAATAATCCCGAGTGTGAGGTTTTTTATGGGCTCCCAGTCATTTTGACCTTGCAAATGGGCAGGAGAGCTGACAAAACCGAGATCTGGCGTGCTTGCTTTTTTACCACACCACGTAGACTGATTTGGAAGAGAGAAAAAAAACCTAAAAACTGAACAGACTTGGTTGGTCATTTCTGTGCTTGCAGCTTGCTAGGGACAGTACATCCCCCGAAAAAGGAGAAGACTTAAACTTATACTTCTGGCACCATTTTCCCTACCCCCTGGACGAGCTCAGTGCCCTCATGGTGGGATGCTGCATTCCAGCGCAATGAGGCACCGCGGAGATATCGCAGCACAGATAACGTCCCAGTGCAGTGCCACAGATGTGTCCTTCAGTCTCCAGCTGTGGCTGGAGTCTGGCAACCCTCTATGGAAATACCGAAAAGCACCACAGTCTAAACACGCAGATATTTATAAATTCAGGCAAAGTTCCTCAAATCCTGTTAAATTCCTCTCTCCTTTATCCAAATGCTGCCCCTGCTCACACCAATCCCTTTGCATGCCTTTACCAAAGCATCTCTTCTTTCTGCCAGCAGTGAATCCATCTGACTTGTATAATAAAACCTGGTTCTTTCTCCCTTCTTCTGCCTCTATGCTTAGATTAAGGTCATTATGGAATAGGCGCTGCCCTTGTCTGTAGGCTGGGATATACTCTGGGCGTCCCCATATGAATATAATTCCCCTCAGCCTTTTGGTCTGGACCCAGAGTGTGACATTTGGGGACTCTTGCCTTGGTGAGTACGTCTTTCTTGTAGTTGTCTAGGAAGTACTCAGAGAACCACTTCCTGTGCTGTCGATGGGGCGAGATGAACGGTACTGCTAGTTTTGCATTCATCCGAGCCCTGAAAGACTCAGCAAAGAGCAAACAGCACGTGGTACAACCATTTTGTTAACAGAGGGAAAATCATGATCTTTAAAGCACCGTTTTCCCCTGTATAAATACATGGTACAGAAAAGCTAATTATAGCCCCAAGGCTGACAATTACCAATGACAAACACAAACCCCCAAACAAACCCAACAGTTTCTCTTTTTCAAGAACTTATAGAGATGCTCTTTAATGGCACACCTGAACTACGTGTCAGCTTTCTTTTCTGCCGATGCTTACCTAGACCGAATCACTGCTTACAGGGAAAGCAGAAGGCAAGGAGGCAGTCGAGCCCTGGCAGCTGTCTGAATCTCAGGCATCTTGCTTTAATTTCCCTTTCTTGGTGGCAGATGGTAGCTTTGCAGGGGTGTTAAATCTGCTCATAACTAATAGGGTGTTGTTTCTTCGAATGCTCCATCTATTTCCACAGGAACAAACCATCAATTCTCACTATAACGTAGCACAACCCAATAGTCAAGCAACTATGATTTGACTGGGAAAAAAAAAAGCATATCACACCACCTACATCCCCCAAGCCCCTATCAAATAAAGAGTACTAACCCAGTGTTGTTTACTATACTTTCTCCCTTCTCGTGTATTCTGTTAGTTTAAGAGCTGATCCTGGTGTGCCGTTCCCAGAGCTTTCGCAGCCAGGCTCCTCAGGCATGCTAAAATATGCAGGCTGAGAGAGATGCTTTAACTTCCTTCAGGCCCCGAGGTGCTGTTTGTTCAAAGGACAAAGCACAATCCCTGCCCTGAAGGACTCGCAGCTTAAACAGAGAAGAAAGAGAATGGAGTAAACAGTGTATCATCCTTGGGACCTCCTAGCATCAAAGAAGGAGCAGGTCAGGTATGTTGCATAGGTCTCGGCCCTTCTTTTACTAAGCTTCCCTTTCACTAAGCAGTGTAATTTCTGCAGTAGCACTATCATTTCGGTTATTCCCCTTCCACATAAACTAGCACAGCCCTTGGCTGTATCTGGGAGCGTTCAGCTGCCTAACAAGCCACCAAATCGGTAAATCCATAATGGCTGAAGTTGCTGCAAGGAACTGAAGGCAAAGCTTGCAGCGCGCTTACGGACCGGTCAAGCAGTACTGTAAAATGCTCTGAGGCTCTTACATAAAATACTACTGTGTCAGTGGAATCACTCTCAACAATAGGTAGAGGGACTTTATATGGCAAATATTGCGACTTATCATCTCTCAGTACAAACATCCAAGAAAGTGGGCTATGTGGTGCTGTAATCAATAGTTTTAGCTGCAGGCTGTAACAGAAACCAATGGACTAATTCTCTGCCTCCAGTATTTCCCCAAACTGTAATCCTGTAGACTTTGGCAGGATGTGTGACTGTGGTGGGGGGGAGACAGTGGTTATAAAACTGCCCAGTACTTGGTCATTCACGTGACTTTCAGCATCACCCCCGAAGTGAAAAATGACCTGTTTGTGTGAAGCTTTTTCCATACCGTCAGCAGCCGAATCTCCTGTCAGCTACAGCCACTGCACCTGCTAAGAGCAGAACCACCAGAGATCACAGCAAAGTAGCTTTCAAACGCTGCTCAGCTTTGAAGTGGCCCGTGTTTTGATTTTATTCTGCCTTCCTAGGACCGTAGGGAAAAGTTTCAGTTTTAATCCCAACATCTGGTGTGCATTTGGTTGCAGAATAAAGGTTCATTCATACTACACATGCAGATTTCAGTCTTCACTGTCAAAATGCTTCCACTCAAGCTCTTCTGGGTAGAGTCCTTATCCTGGTCCCTCAACTGTCCCTCAACCTTTTGGCTCTTTTGTTTTGCCAAGGATCATCTTTATCATGCAAACTATGGTCAGGGAAAGTCCTCTTGCAATTGAAGTGACCTGTTCTGAAGAAAGAAGTGTAGAAGTGCAGCTAGCATGAAGTCACCAGGGGTTATTGCATGATTTCATGGCCTTCGTTGCGCTCACCTGCAGACCCAGCTGAGGGTCCACGTGCTGCCTGCTGCTCAGGGGACACGCCACGGCTTTTAAAGCAAGCTCTGTTATCAAACGTCCAGGACGAAGGAATAGACAAAAGAGACACCAAATAGAAGTAAGGAGTTTTCCCACCCACATAGCAGATACAATGACACCTTCTTCTGCTACCCAAGATAGCCCAGCTGTTTATTAGTCTTAGTTGCTTTTAAAATGTAGAGGCTGTGACCTTCCCATTCAGGTTGAAGGAAATGGAATGGCAGGGATCCCAGTGATTTCACAATTTGGCTCTTGTTCAGATTGTAGTCTACGTTAACTGCAAGACAAATTGCGAGGCCCTTCCAGTTTCTTGGTTGTGCAGACGTAAGGCCACATGGGGGTATTTTCTTCTGGATAAACTGCACAGACAAAAGGGGCAGACTTTGCTTCCTACTATTCCTGTATCGTTTCCCCCCACCTTCAATTAACCTTTATCATCCGTGCAATAATAAGCTCAGCTAAGAATCAAAGGAATTAGGTATTGGGATTTGCTTATATCACACTTTTACATGATTCTGTAAACCGGTTTATAATTCTGTTCATCCCAGAGCTGGCTCAGAGAAGAAACACATGACTGTTTTGCCTGATACTGGCTTGCTCCTGGTCTTGCTGATGAATTTCTGGGGTGGTCAACCTAGGCTGAGTTCAGAATACTTTAATAGTGAAGTATTACACAGCGCTTGTTGCAGACTGCAGAATAGGGGAATACCGAGCAGCAGGCAGGAGACAAGATTCTCACGCTGAAACTTTGAGCTCATTTTTTAACTGAAAGGGAGAAGGGGGATCTCCCACTTCTACTGGATGCTTCCCATTAAAAGAGAACGCAGCTGTAGAATAATAGCCATCGATCTCTGTCTGTACTCTTGCAGTAACTTGCATCCTCGATTCTCTCCATTTCCTTCAAAAATCAGTAAGATTGGACTTTTCTAAACTGTACTCACTATGATTTGATTACAAGTCAGAACTGTGCTCCCGTTGATTTTCACGTAGCTTTGCAGTACTGCCTTTGAAATCTCTCCATGATATGCTCGTGGCCTCAGCGTAGTACTTGATGGAGTTACAGCAAGCAGATGCCCAGCCCAGACGAAGGATGGATTTGTTAATGCACATTGAAGGCTAGGATTAAAATGGATGTGACCCAATACTTTCTGTGCTGTCAAAACTTATACTAAGATTAATAACTAAGTTTTGTCAAATGCATTTAAAAGAACTAAGGGCATGCCATGTCCGTGTTTTTTCCCAGGTCTATCAATTTCAAAAATATACAGGCAGCACCCACACAAGTCGCTGAGGAATAAAGGGCTTAGATATCTTTGGGGAGATTGGGAAGGCAGATGTTTGCCTTTTTTTACCAGTAAAATTCAGTCCTCTCTGCTGAATCTTTGTTTGCTAAACTCAGGGTTGGATGCTTCTCACGTAACTAGGTGAGTTTAACTGAGACACCTAAAATAAAAGCGTCGGAGCCTTGGGCACCCTCTGGAGTTGATTTAGATGGTTATTCAGGCAGCCCTCGATCTCAGCTAGAAAGAGTGAAGGTCTTTTGTACTTAAAATCATAAGCAAACAAACTCAAGTGCTTTTAAGATAATGCATTGGCGAGTGATGGAAATTACTGGCACATAGTGTTGCGGAGGTTAAACTATAAATGCATTAAGAAAAGGAAATATAAATTAGGATGGGCTTAGTGGTGGCTTTCAAGCATTTTGGGCCAAATGCAAAGTTTGGCTCAGGAATTTTCCAAGTTGCTGACTGGCACAGACCAAGAACAGAAGAACTGCTTAGTGGCATATTAAACTAAATGAACCTTTCATCTAACGGGCTGTGCAAGTTGTATTTTTACGCGTGCGCATTAGAGGAAGGGCAAGCCGTTATTCTTTATAGTGTGAACGAATGATTCCTGACATCTCTCGTGTGATAGCAGGCCAGGACTGATCGCTGAGTTCAGTGTGATAACCGTGGTAGAGCCCACTGGCAGCAGAGGATTTGGACTGCTCATTTATCACCGTGCAAATGTGATCAGAATTAAGCCCATTCATTTCCTGAAACCACTGGCTCACATCCTGTACATGTTCAACCATGCAATGGTGTGCATCTCTTAGATGAAACCACAGAAAATGAGGCCTTGCAAGACAATATAGACACACCACTCTCCCCAAAGCACTATTCATCTCAATAAGGGTCTGAGTGTCCTGTTCTTTTTAAGCCCTGTCCCATGTATTTGTTTGACAACAGCTGTTAATCCAGGCCACAACTTGTAAATCATGGGTGAAATAGTAATGTAATATGTTGTGCAAACGTAAGATTTTATTAATCAGGCATCAAGTTCCTACCAGTGTGGTCAGGAAGACATACCTCATCAGAACAAATATGTTGTAGGACAGGTTTGTGTTTCTAGTGCCAGCCCTTGCGCATACTTTGCTTGTGGTCTGAATCTCTGGTTAACACTGCAGACCCTCCGCGATACTTGGCTGGCCGGTTGCGATGTGTCGTTCAGCTTTTGTAAGCAGTGTTTGTCGTCAGTCTACAGGTTCTTTTCTGAACCAACAAGCTCTCCTGGCTTCTACTGCTAATTCTGATGGTTTGGTTTGTATTGTAGAGAGAAAAAAAAAAAAAGAAAGAAAACCACATATTTGCCACAAATTGCTGCCTAACTTCAAGTGTACATACCCTGCATACTTCATTGTATATATTGTAGGAACATATGCTTGTGTATGTGTATATAAATGTGTGCATATGTCTGTATATATATAGTAAGTAGGTATATTGCTGTGTATTTTTACAGCTACTAACCCTAAGTAATCTTGGGGATTTTTAGCATTATAGACATGTTGTATTTGAATAGATATGCAATTGCCCTAAGATGTTTTGGGTGAGCTTGATAGTTGCAGAAGGGTTGCAGAGATGGAAGAAGCCCTTTCCTTTCCTTCCCTTCCCAGATTCAGAAATACACAGGAGACATAGTGCCTGTGCTGTGTCAAGACAAGTTCCCCAGGATGGCAGGGGAGGCAGAGCAGGGACCAAACCCGAGTACCAGTGTTTGGGTAGAGGAAGGGACCTCCAGTATCTTCTAGATACTCTGTGCTCCTGTTATGGCTTGTAAAGATTACGGAAATGGGTAAAAGTCAGAAGTGTTCCAGGGGCTGCGCTGGCCTTGGCAAGAAACCAGAAAAATACGAGTTATAAAAAGTCATAGCAGTTTTAAACTAGCAGAGTTCGGGGGGGAGAATTATTGTTTCTCTCCTTTGAGTTCATCATAAAGGGGAGGGGAGAGGAAGACACAAAAATCCTGTATTTCAACATTTCTTTTCACCTAAGGTGGGCCAGCAAAATCACCTGTCAGCAGAGCATATTTCTGTAAGCAGAGCTAAAACCAGAGATGGCCACTGGTGCCAGATTTACAGCTCCAGATTTCTGACCTTTGTTTCCTGCCCAGAGCAAGGACAGTTGCATGCTGCGCTCTGTCCGACGCGCCCCTGGGAGAGGGAAGGGATGGAAAGGAAGCCAGGGCCTGTGTTTCTGGGACGCGTTCAGTGCTGCTTTGCTGTGAGCGATCACATCGCGGGAACAGGAGATATTCTGCAAAAGCAGAGACCCCGAGAAGGGAAAATATAGGCACAATAGCCCCAGCAAAAGCTGTCGCTGGAGCACGCCTGGAAAGCGTTAGCACGACGGGGAGGAAAGGTTTGCCACGTGTTTACAGTAATGCTGAACGACCTCTGCGGGGAGGGAAGGCGGTGAGGGACAGGCTCTGCAGCTGGATGGGAGGTCGCGATGGCTACGGCCCTCTCCACATCTGCACTTCTTGTTTCCCCAAACGTCGCCCGCTTACACGAACCTCTGCAAACATGTCAGCTGGCACTGCAAGCCCCGGAGGGGCGAACATGGCACAGAGCTGGATGCTCACTGTGACTCAGAAACCTCCTAAAAGTCAAACCTGCCTGTTACTACGGTGCCTTCTGAAAACTCCAACCAGTACCAGTAAAGCACGCCGCGCTCTGAAACCCAGAGGGCTGGGTTTCCTACTGCCATTTGCTTAACGCAGCCATTTTGAACACATGCAAAGTGGGGGAAGGACTCCCACTCTGCCAGGCTGCCCGCCGTGTTAGCTTGCACAGGGAGGGGGAGAGCAAAGTATTTCTCTCCCTCAGTCCATCCCATTCACTGAAATCAATGGGATGTCAACATGTGTTTAGGGCTTTCTTGAATGGGAACCTAAATGTCCTTCTCTGCACGTCTTAATAGATCCCATTCAGCCATCAGCATAGAAGATTCATTGTCACCAATTATTGCAAACATTTACACGTTCTCTTCTCAGCCTGGTCTTCTGACCAGCTGAAGCCATGCCAATCTCGCTGGCCAGGCGAATCTCATTTCCTGGCTGAAGCTGGTTTATAGATGACTTGGATATCCCTAGCACACAAGTGAGGGAGGAAAATCAATGCTTACAACCCGATTCAAAGGCTGCTGAATCCAAGGGAATGATTCCTCTTCAAGCCCGCATGCTCTGAATGAGGCTAGACAAAAGAAAGCTTTGATAGCGATTGATTTTTGAGGGAAAGGAGCTGCGTCTTTTGCTAGGCTTGAAAATGAGTTGTTTAACAGTAAAGGCAAAATCCATGCTGGCTTGGGGAAGGTGATTGTGGCTGTGCAGAGGTTGTGATGATGACAGGCAGGCAGGTTCCAGTCTCTAATGAAGAGAATTGAGAGGGGCTGTGCTGGATATACAGAAGTACTCTATTGTGAGAAAAGAGACGGTGAGAACTGATAATGAGAATGAAGAACTTCCTTTGATTATTGCGTCTCATTTCCTATAATGCAATCTACATCTTTAAAGAAAGCTCTTCTGTTAGATGTTAGATCCCCTTGCCTCCTCCGCATGATTAGATCTTAGGTGCTAGTATTGAAAAAGAAAGGTTAACCTGAATAAGGTAGAATATAAGCCTCTTTTTCTTCCGACTTATGTGCCGCATTAATGCAATGTAACACCACAGGTATGAGTGGAGCCATTTCAGACGTACAGCAAAATCTGGCAGGCAGGAAAGTGCAGAACGGTATGTGGTAGCAGCCAAGACAGTGCCGAGAGAATTGCTGAGAACGAACAGGAGGTGATGGCTGAACCCATCCCAGCTTGGTCCTGGGTTTCACGTGGGGACAAGGGCAGGATTGTACCTGCGGTTTCTTTTAAAAAAGATAGCTGGAAAAGATGGAATTATTGTGTGTCTAAATGCCTAAGTACTTTTGAAAATCTAGCCCTAAATCAATTTTGAAAATAGCTATTGTATTCACAGATTATGTTAGACACGTCATACTAGGTTGTATATGCAAATTGGACTGGTAGCTTGGCTTTCGACAAATTACGTAGACTCAGTTTGTCAAAAGCAGGTGCTGGTTTTGAATGCTTCCATTTCAGTTGTGCAAGGATTTTCAAAGACGGTGAGCATGATGCATCTGGGTTTGGATGTGTGAGCGCTCACACATGCCTGTTTTTACATGTTTAAAACTGAAAAATTGAAAGCCAGTTTTGAAAACAGAAGCTTAATCCTTCTGTATTTGCAGTTTCCATATCTGTGAAATGGGGACGGCGATAACACTTATCACCCTGCTGATGGCAAAGCAAGCTGCCGGAAATTTCTCTGCCTTCCTTACATTGCAGTGGGCGGCAGAACATTCACAGTTATTACGGGGCAACGTCTGTACTTGAAACCCTGTTCCTTCAGAAGCAGCAGATCAGAGGCATGGGCAACATCATGGGCAGCGGGTACAGCCGTAATTAGAGCCAAATAATGGAATTGCACATTTCAGAACAAACAGGATGCACACAGGCACATAAGAGAAAAAACCTTTTTGATTAACACCCAAGAGGAAATGAAATTAGAGAGACACTAATCCAGATAACCAAATCGAGCAGTTCTAATGTGGGATGGCAGTTAGCTAATGGTAACAACAGCAGCTAAGGACTATCAGCAAAACTCCACCCTGCACCACAGTATTTAAAAACAAAATTGTTTCAAAGGCCACAAGCTAGCCATGCAGTTACGCGCCTGAGTAATCTCAATTAAAACCAATGGAATTATTCATGTGTTTGAACTTGAGCAACACGTTTGGATCCTTTGCCAGGTTGGCACCTAAATTCATCTCGGTTTCCTCCTTGAACCTGTGGAAACCTGTGTGGTTCCTCGGAGCGCGCTGTTCAAAGGATGACGTTCCCTCTGCCTAGCGTGCTGCTACAAAGCTCAGCTTTGCCTTAAACCTCGAAAGCCGCAGGGATGTTTGTATACCAGGCATGCCTTAAACTATTCTTCAGCAGTGGAAACAACTCTGCCCAGACCTTGCAGGGCGTAGACAGGACGCTTCTAGGACTCGCCATTTGTTTTCGTACCGACCACCGCCAACAATAACAAAAAAGCCGTAGTTTTCAGGAATTTTCATTCCAACTGAAAACTTGTCTCTGCTTTGACACATACCTTGAAGCAAAGGGACAATTATCTAGTCACAACATTCAATCCCATTTGCATAATCTCATCTAAATTGTTCAACTGCTTCAAATACTTTTGTGATTAGAAAGATACTCCACAAATAAACTGACTGCATGTTCCTGACACTCAAAACTAATGTGTTGCAAGTAAGGGAAAGATAAAGCGGCATGGAAAAAGGATTCCTTCCTTACCATTACTTACACCCAACCTAAGAAACCACAAAATTTCATGTCTATTACTGAAATGAAAGTAACATCAAAGGTCCTGTAGGACCTGGGGATATGCTGCAGCAAAATTGAAATAATATTTAGTAGGTGGAAAGTTGAGCTAGATGCCTGAAACAGTATCTAACTGGCACATAAGAGTACATTTCGGTGTTATTTATGGCCTGATGGCAAATCCAAATCACCGAGATCTAAACCCAGTACTGCAAGAGACTCTCTTTGTGTCCTCAGGTGAATACCTTATAATGCTTTCATGCTTGTTGGGAGGTGTTTAATTTGCAGAGACACTGAGCATCAGTTAGCCAAGATTTTCCAAAGTGGTTGCTGACTTCAGGTAATCTGTTTTGGACCTCTGAAAAGGGCTTGGTTTCCAGACACAGCAAAGCACTCAGGGTTCATAGTTAATTTCTTTTGGTGAATCAACTCTCATTTGCAAGGAAAAAAATCCCCCAAACCCAGCAATGCAACTTTCTCCCATGTGCTGCTAAGTAATGTTTTTTGGTTTTGTTTCTTTTTGGCTTTTGCTGATCTGGGGGAGAATCATGCCCTTTTTGTGGTCCATATACAACCCCTGTACCCCATCGCTATCATAGCTCACACCGTTATATTCCCGATCTTTAATGTATTTATGCTTAGAAGCCCGCGTGAGACATGGAGTTGCTATACTCCTCCACCAATGGGCACCTGAAGCCAAAAGAAAGCGGCACCTTGCCCTTGAAGCTGGCTGTGGTGCAAGGAACCGAGGCAGATATTTCTCCTCCTAAGGCAGCAGCCGGTCTGCTGGGTGGGCTGCTCTGCAGCGGCTCTTGCTGCGTTGCTCGCTTCAGCTTCCTGTTAGATGGGACAAGGTTTTCCACTGACCTTTAGATGTCAGAAAAGGATGATAAACAGACCCTGGTGGCTCTGTCCTCTCCACTGCCCCCCACTCCCAGAGACGTAAGAGAGGGTGTTAGGTGCTTGGCTTGGGTTGCACGCTGTGGTGTACACTGCTCTCATCCCATCCCGTATCTGCATAGCCCCACTGGCCATCAGGAAGGACTGAAATGACATATCTGCCATCCTTCTCCCCTAGAACAAGCTGGTGACAGCAAGTATGTAAAATTCTTAAGCTGTCGTCCAGGGAAATCCTATGACACCTCAGCAAGCTCCTGGTCCTATGATTGAAAAGAGGCAGTGGCAGCAGCAACAGGGGGAGAATTTTATCTCCCTTTGTCATGCAGACTGGTGGAGTGGAGGCGGGGGACGGAATGGAGGGAGGAAGGACCGTTAAGACATGGCAATCCTGTTCCCATGCTAAGGGATCTCTAAGCCTGAAGGAGACCAGTACCTCCTTCCAGACGGAGTTCTGCCAATCTGGCCCCAGGCTCTTTGCAGCCCATTTCTGCATCATCCTAAAAGACCTATTCATTTTTTCCTGCCTGTTGTCACGTTTTAGCTGGGCGGCCTTGGCTCTACCCTTTTTAAAGTTCACTTTGCAGCAGATGGGCCTGTCTAAACACCAAGCGCAAGCAAAGAAATCAGCAGCTGGTCACAGAAGTTTCCTAGGAGAACATGAAAAGGATCGCAGCAGGCTGCCCAGCGCCCTTGGTGAGGCTGACTCACACAAGAAGCCTGGCGAGACACGTTCCTTGGGCGTTCGAGTCGCTAAGACACAGCCTAGGCTGAAATCACAGGGGCGATGCCCCAGCAGAAGTTTCTCTCTGTGCGATGCACTTCCCTCTAGAGGAGTTCAGGGTTGTGCGAATGAGGGCTGTCAAATGCTGACAGGCATATGAGAATCAAACAAAACCCCAGTCAAACCATGCACTTCTGACACACCATTCTCCCCCTTAGAATTCCCATGTCCTTTGATCCCGATGAGGATCAGCAGCTTTGGGGCAGGAACTGGTGGAAGCTGGAAAGACACGTTGACCCCCAAAAGTGAGGGTATCCATAGGGAGTTAATTCCTCTCTCAGAGATGCCATCTGATGAGCTTCTTTGGGAAGCTGGATGATGAAATAGAGAATTCTTATAAAGGCTGACCTTCCCATTTGCAAGTAGAAAATTTTACCCCGGGGAGAAAAGAGGGAACACCACAGGGGAGTGGGTCAGTGAGATTTAAAATACTCCCATACAGCTGGTTTCAGGTTGGTGTAAGAGGTGCCAGTTGTGCAACTCCCCACACACGGCAGGCTACACATCAGGGCTAACTCTGAGAAGGGAGAGGGTTAAACAGCAGACATGTATGCTTGTGGAGCAGTGAACCCGTAATCACTGTAATATTGGAAGGAAACAGGCTCAGCTGTGCTGCACCATCCCAGCACAAGCTATCTGCCCGCTGCGGGGAACGTGCATGATTCGGGTCTCAGTGGACCCATCCTGACTCATCCCCTCCCCAGCCCGCCACGCTTGGCTGACGTGTTTCAGACCCAAATAATCAGGATAACCTGGGGAGCCAGCTGCACCCGCGCTGCCCGGGAAAACACGGTTACATGCACCAGCTCTGGAAAGCGCCGTGAGCCCCGGTGCTCCCCCGGCACACATCAGTGAGTCACTGGTTATAGAAGAGTCAGCGGCCCCAACAGATAAATGCGCTGTGAATAGGTGAGAAACACCTGAGGTTTATATTTTTCTCCCGGAGGCTTTGGTACTGACTCTTACTTACACACAGGCTCTTCACATTGCCTGAATGGTGTAAAAAAACTATGTCTCTAAAGGAAGCTTTTGTAGCTATGAAAGTCGGGTTATTTCTGGGTAAGATCCTCGGCTGGTGTGTATTAGTGTCGCTCCAACAAAGTAAATGGTGCTGGGCTGATTTACACCACCGGAGGCTTTGCCCTTTAGAACATGAATGTATTTATGATACAGCTACGCATTGGGAGGGGGTCAAAGAGACTGTAAAGGGAATATACATGTGTCTTGTAAGGTGCAGCTGTAAGTTACATTTATTCCAATGCTTGTTTTCGTTGCCCATGGACTAGTGTGAATATGAACCAGATCCAGTTCTTGTTTAGTTTGGGATTTCTTTGAACGATGCCTGGGAGAACTGACTACAACTTATCCGTGGGTAATATATTGTGATTTGACACTTGCTAGGACTTGGCAGCTACTCTCAGAAAGAAATATTGATTGTGAAGAATAAATCCAATATAATAGTGGAACAAGGGAGCAGGACATCATTGACACCATTTACAGCCTGCAATTCTGGAGTGCCCTTTGTCTCGAGTGGATGGCAAATGTTAATTAAGGTGCCCTCTCTGGCATCAAGCGACTTGATGTATTGTCTCATTTTAAATTTTTCTGCCTGTAAAATGGGAATGATACTTATTTCAAAGCCGCTGTTCACAACAGTGCCATTCTCATGCAGCTGTGAATTTCACCCATCAATCTAACTCGCAGTAACTACGGGTAACGACTGGGAGTGCAGGATTTTGGAGGCAGTGTTGGGATCACTGCCTGTCAGCAGATGATGATAATGTCTGCTTCTTTATGTGCCCTCTCCCTATCCTGCTCTCTGGAGACATGTGGTCTTTCTGGCTCCTATTTAGATTGCCGGCTCTTGGAGCAGGGATGACGTTTTCCTTTTCTGTTTGCACAGCCCCCTGCACAACAGGACTGTGGTGCATAAAAATCAGGCGTCTACTCACTGGTGCCGTACAAGGGAAAAACGATACTAGTGCTTCATGTCGGCACAAACTCAGGGCTTGAAATTTGCGTCACAGAACTGATTCAATCGCTCTCAATAAAATGCGGAACAGCTTAGAAGAAAAACAGTACCACTTTATCTATTTCAGGTATTTCCAATGCCATCTGACGCATCCCCCATCATGCTGGATAGAAATGTATCGAACATCTTGATCGCAGCCGTTCAAGAGCAGCATGTGCTCAAGGGCTTTGCTGAATCAGGCCATTAATGAAATTTGTATCGTGTAAGAACTTGCTATATTTCACTAGGTAGAGGAGAAAGAAAATAGTCATTTTTACCAATCAGGAGATGAGAAATCTCTCTGAAACACACCCGCCTCTACACTGGCAATTATTTCACAGTTACCGACCACGAATGATTAATTCTGCGCTATCATGAACTGCAGAGCCTAGCTAATACTACGTGAAAGGCAAAAAAGTGGCACTTGCCTTGCATTTGCTAATAGCAGGGGGGTGATGGGTGTGGGTGAAATACAGTTAAAACCTCTTTCAGTGTCAGGCTATGGAAGGCCAGGGTGTTTATCAGTTACCTATCTTTGGGTATGCCTCTGCGTTTCTGGCACGGAAGACAGATAACCCAACGTTTACCCAGGGCTGCTGTTTGCTCAGCCACTTGCGTAACCTTTCGCTAGCATTTCCATGCTCATCTCCTTCTGACGGGGACTGGCCACCAAAGTATTTGTGCTGGCAATGACAGGAGACTTCGGTCCCAAGGACCTGAATCTGGTATCTGGGGAAAGCAAAGACATCAGACACATCTCCTGTCGCTCATTCCAGGTTCCAGTTTATAATTGCTTGCTTTCTGTTTAAATATTACGCTGCTGCTTAATGGGTGACAGAAACCACTCACGTCCTGACAATACCTGTCAGCATATTGTCATATCTGCACATGCAACTCTGCTCTCCATGCCTATTTTTATTCTTTTGGGAATCCTTGTGGAAAAAAAGGGAAGGCTAAGGCTTCCTGGGGAGCAGAGGAGTGATGGCTCCTGCTCCCGAGGTCTGCGAGATTGACATCTCGTAGCTGCATACTGAGTTGTGGGTATTTCAGGAGTACTTTAAAAAGCGCCTTTGGCTGCTGGGACTTGTCAAAGCTTCAGGAGAAATATTGGGCGAGTGGACTTGAAAGGGCAGCACCTGTGTCTTATGAACACAGACAAGAGTTTACAGGATGTCTAAAACACTGTTTATGTAGATTGTCAGCTGCTTCGTTGCGGTGACTTTAGCAATTCCCTCAACCCATCCTGTTATTTCTTGCTGTTGTTTTTTTTCCCCTCCACTTTATGCTGCTCTCTAGATTCAGTCTTTGTGCACGACCGGGCAGTGTAGGATATGGTGAGGAGAGAATAATGCCAAGCAAAGCCGAGGCCTATTCTTTTCAGGTCTGTTTATATAGGGGGTGAGTAAGACACAGGCGCCGCGGCGCACACGATTGTAATGCACAAAGCCTGCAGCCAGTCTTGGTGATGGAATCCAAAACGCTGTCAGCTGCTAAACTACAGCGCTTTTGATGACTCTGCTTGTTGAGGATAATTAGACTGGTGCAGTACAGACACACACACGGATGTCTCTATTCTTTTTGCAGTTGCAGAGCACATGCTGTGAATCCACTATGAGCGCCAGTTAAAACCTAGGGCAACGTTTTCAAGCGTGAGCAAGGCTCGGGAGTCTAAGATTCACTTTCAAAGGTGACTTAAAAACGCAAGTCTCATCAGGAGCCAGCAGGGTTAGCACTTGACATTTAAAACCACCAAATTTTTTGTTTTGAAACTTTTGCTCATGATCTTTCAAAAGAGCGGGATTCCCCCCTGACTTCTGTCAGTGTATTTACTCAGGAGGTCCCGAGGGCTGTCAGCACCCTTTGAGCATGGGCTCTTGCATAGCGAAGTGGCAGCAGTAATCTAGGGGTAAACTCCCAGACCGCTTTCGAAGGAAGTGCTGCAGAATTCTGCAGAAACAGGCCAACACACTGTCACCAAGCCTCCGAGGGGGAAGAATAATCAGCATTTTATGCAAACAAGGCTCCATTCAAATAGTCCATGCTGGATATCTGAAATCATGGGTTTCTCTAGTGAGTCTTTGTCTTGAGAATCTTGTCAGTAAATTTAGACTAGCTCCTGACAATAGTATCAGGTCTGTGAAGTGAAGTCTGCAAAGGGACAGAAAAGGATAACAGTGGTATCTGTATCACCCGGAACTGATACGTAGCTTGAAAGGGAATTGCATACTAAGGATCAAGTTATTAACTCCACGGGTTTTTGACACAGAGGCACAAAGTACATTTTTTGGGCTCTGCCAGTGACACATGGGGTCTGGGTCGCACTTTCTGAAGCTCCTCTCCTTCCTCGTGTAGAGGGTAGGATCAAGTTCAGGACCTTTGCTCCAAGGCAAAAACATCATCGAAGAGACAGAAGCACAAGCAATTGTTTTCTTGTCATCGTGTCACTTTAATACCCAAACGAGCTAAGTACTCGGGGACCAGGACACTTTCTGACATCACTTACAGTGTTTGCCAAAGTTAGATAGCCCTGAAAAACACATCTCAGAAATCCAGGGATTGCCGTCTTCTGGCTGACTTGCCACTGAACCAGGAACTCACTGCTACTGGTGATGCTACTTAGACAGTTAAATATGAGATCCCAACGAAGCGCGGTGTGTGAAGGCACTATAAAGGCATAGTTGGTGGGTTTTTTCTCCCCTGAACACGTGCAAGCTTGCTTTCTGGGTAGCTAGCACTTGAGCAACAAGCATTGCAGTGACTCGCTGAACTTGGCTCTACTGTCAGCAATCTTTGTATAGGGATGCTCAGTCCTTAAACAATTTTCTCGATGTTTGTGGCAGAGGCATTTCCTTTGTCGATATCAGACCCGAATATCTGATTGTTCCACTTCTCCCAAATATCAGATATGATTAATGGCAGTTCTGTGTACAATATCCCGAATCACTGAGGTAATACGGAGTTTTACTGCTGCCATTATCATTTTAGAGTGTGATCTTATCATAGGAATGACTTCTTCAGCCTCTGATAAGAGACGGTCTCTCTCCATTTGAAAATTTTATACAATGTCATGGAAATAGATGTTCTACTTAGACTAGATATCTAAGTCTTGTGATTAAGCTACTAGACTGAAACTGTACAGATTTAGGTGCCAGTGCCAGCCTAACTACAGATTTGATTCGTATATCTAAGCTTCTCTGTGCCTCAGTTCCCAGACTATGTAGTGGAAATAAAAAGCCCTCTATGTTTTATCACTTTAGATCTTTAATGTAAGGAACTATCTGATAGAGATCTCCCCCACACCAAACACAATGGAGCCACTGGCACGTAGCAGTCTGAGTACTGCAGTAATCATCTCAGTCCCACAGCAGAAATCTGCAATAAAGCCAACGTAAAAAAAATAATCCATAAGAAGAGCAGCCACGGGACTCAGTCCCAAATGTATGTTTGCTCAAGCCTTTCTCCAGTGCACCTTCCTGGCAGCTGCTAACTCAATTGCAGTATCCATGTTCCACGGCGCAGTGCAGACCTGTTGGAGCCCTTCCAGCACAGATGTACAAAATTGTTCAGAGGCCTCAGTGCTGAACCCAGGAATTGCAATACGTGAACTAGACCAGTTAATTGCTCAAACTGTTGCTTAAGTTACAATGCAGACTCTCATCCGTTAAACCCCGCCGTGGGCAAAGAGCTGCCTGCCCCACCACTTCTCACAAAAGCTTCGACAGGCACATAGAAAAGGGAGGGTCACAGTAGGGGAAGCAGGTCTTGTCCAAGTGATCTGCCAAAGGATTCACCTCCAGCAAGTTCTTCCTCTTGTACTATTTGTAGAGTGTGAATAGGTCACAAATGCTTCCTACGAAGCTCCTACTTAAAAATGTCCATCGGTCTGATGGCCGATATGCAGTACCGGATATGGAAGTATTTTGCTTAGATGGTTTCTCCACTGCATGATCCAGTGGCTCTATCCAAGCCCGAAACCCACTGTCTTCAGTCATGGGCACAGACAGATCATTAAGGGAAGCTTTTGCTAAGCCCCTGTGGCTACACCACCTGGAATTTCTATTCGGTAGCTGAAGATTTCCTCCAGTGCTGTTAACAAACTTGGATATCCTCTTTCAGTGTAGCCCTCTGAACTGCTGCTTCTAGAAACATTTCTATCCATCAGCTGCTTCACTTGGGATGGGGTTTCCCTCCCCACCCCAGGCACAACACAAGTCACTGAATCATGAAAACCCTTCTAAAGCTTGAGCTTAAGTGGGACTTACGGGATGCCTACGCTTTGGGCTGGTCCTTTGTAGTAGGATGAATTTCAGCCAAGAGTATTTGCAGAAAACTAATACCCTGAAGGCAAGGCCGTGAAGGAACAGAAACCACTTCAAAATCGAAAGATTATCTGCAGCACTTTTTTTCCATGCAGTATTTTCCCAAACCCAGCTCAAACCCTAGAGGAATGAGAGACTTCGCAGCCTTTCTGTGCTGAAATACTGCTATGTTGCTAAGTCTGTTACTAGGCAAAACATGTTTTAGCAGCGCTGAAAACATTTTCAAAACACAAGAGAAGATTTTACTGTTTGTAAACTGGATCTGAGCTTCTTTTCTTTGAGAATAATGAAACTCTTAATACTCCTAAATTCTCATAGTTACTGAGAAAGCAAACCAAAATCAGGCTGGCTTGGTTCTATTCAGGACCAGGGGAAATGTGGTACAGCTTTGTGAATTAACTTCTCTTCATGCCCACGAACACAGAGTTAAACCCAGGTGGTCTTTTTGTGGGAGGGAGGAAGGAGGAAATGTGTAGCACAGGGGAAGCAGTGAAGTTGATTCATGGTAAAACTTATAATATTCCTGTCTATCCCATTTTTATGAGGGGAAAGTGTTTGCAAGTATGTCTAGCGTCAGCAGATTCACCCCGGAGCACAGCGTTACGCACTGACCCAACATTGTGGACCTGTCTGTAGAAGATGGTCCCACTTTTTCAGGCTGAGATGATGGGAAGGAACATCAGTTTAGTTTTGGAAAGCTTTGCCACCCGAGTCAAGAACAGCGCTCATCTCTTAGGCTTATCACACACAGCATGGCATCCAAAAAAGCATGATGCCTCTAATATAAGTGTTCTGTTTCTGGACAGTGATTTACCCAGTTTGAGTAATGACAGAGGCCAGAGAATTATCTTCATTTTTCTACATCTGGATCTCTCATAAAACAGTACCTCGGGGCTGTGGCTTAAATTCAGAACTGTATACCGAAACTCAAGTAACGTTTTAAATTTTATTTATTTATATATTCATGCACATATACGCACCCAGAATTACAACAAAGAAAGGAGGATTTTGTTCTCAAAGTAGAATTTTAACTTTCTGTTTTTGAGGATGTTTTGGAGGAGTTTAAATTCTGGCATAAAACTTTAAAACTGAATCCCTGAACTTGCAGATTCTGGAGCCACACAGATTTGTGTGCAGGCTAGAGGATTTCAGCAGCTTATTCCTATGTTAGTTCCAGTAACTTTAGTTTGGTCAAAGGCCTTCTTCCATCCTGAAAAAAACAGCAGTCCGTCACTAAATATTCCTACGTTTAGCGTTTTACAGAGATACATGTTATGCATAGATTTTTTAAATTGCTTGTACACGCGTAATAGTTTTAAGTGATCCCCTGTGGTTTCGATGGCCTGTAAACTACATTGTGCCTCCCCTTCCATTTACTCTCAGGAAGGCTATCAACACCTTTATAGGGATGATCGCACAAGAATGAGAGGTGCTGGCAGTCAGGTTAGATCTGTGGGTGCAACCACTGCCAAGATGAGGTACAATATTTCAGGGAAACTGGGAAATAACAGTTGTGCAAAATCTTTTTCTACAGGAAGCCTGTTCTTGTCTTTAGGTTCTTGAGACACTGGGGATCTGGTTAGACTTTTGTATGACCCCGGGTAAAATATTTGTCTCGGTGCCCAAATTGCAAAATGGCAATTGTAATATTGTCTTTGCCTTCCTTATTTAAATCAGAAACTACTTGGGATAAGGACAGCCTCCTCCTGCATGACTAGACAGTACATAAGATAATGGGCTAATTGCAAAAAATAATGGTTGCGTGCTGACAAAAAAAACCCCAAATAGAACAGCTCTTCACGGTCATAGTCCAAAGCGATGACATACTACAGCGGTTTCAGCAATTGCCATCCACAGGTAAATGCATCCAAAGGTGGTTTGTACATCACTGCATCACCATGTAATTTAGAGTAGCCCAGCTGAATTGAAGCTGTTGCTGGGAAGGAGGAAAAGAGGCAGAGAGACGTCTGTCTAGGAGCACATGGCAGAGCTGCTCTTCTACCTGTGCCGACAAGGACTTCAGTGGGGGAGTGGGGAAAACCTCCAGGGTCTCAGGCTGTGTGGTGGGACAGCGATGTCAGTGGAGCTCTGTTAGTTTCAATACCTGCTCTCAATCTTATCTTAGTTCAGAAAGGAAAGATATATCCTTCTTTGATGGACCCTTTATCCCCAGTCCCCGTAAACCACATGCAAGATGGACAAATAAAGGCTTATTTAATAACGCCTTGATTTGAACAAAAGATCCATGGCAGTTTTGCACTTGATACCTGAAGCATAAATGCCTACGACATCCTCTCTTGGTTTCAGCTTGGCTCATACTATTTTCTACCTTTAACTGAGCTAGTCTATGCTAACCCTCCAGTAGTACTTGGGAATCATATCTAGTCTTTCACCTTTGATTATTTTAGCTTACGTAGGGTGGAAGTGGCTTGCCCAAAGTAACACAGAACCAGGAAAATAAAATGAACACAAGAATCCTCAGCTCCTGTCAGCAGTGCAAGCCCAGGATCATCCTGGCCATTTGAGCTCTTATTGCTGTTATAAACTGTAAGCATGGATATGTATTATCAAATAATCAGTGATTTCTGTTTTGAAGAGACAAAAGCTGACCTGTCCATTGGTAGGGGTGCGAGGCACATGAAGTTCCTCAAACTGAATTAGAAGATGAAAGTTAGGCAATGTGAGTACTCCCCAGGATCTCGGTACTGTCTCAATACCACATCTGAAAACAGCACTCTCGTGATCTCCAGGATAGCTCCTGTGTCTCTTACCCTGGCTTCAACAGTCCTCTCTGTCCCCTGACCCACTCAATCCCCCCGGCTCTGACAAGAAGCCGGGAGGCCACTGATGCCAACAGCGATGGCATTTTGTGACATGCCTGACAGACTAGTCTGACAACTCGGAGCTTTGTTTTGCATAAGCCATCCAAACAGATGGTCACCACTTTTTAAGTATCAGCCTGGCTTGTATTTGTACGCAGCATCTACAGGCACAGATCTGAAATCTCCGGTTTCACTGAATTCTCTGTCTCATGTTGTAACTGTGGCTTTGGGGTAGAAAACAGGGGTTGGAGAGTTTTGGGAGAAGACTCAAAAGGGCTCTACTCTAAGGCTACTTCTCAATAACATCTTTGGGAGACGGAGTGTTTTCACCTCCTTGGTAACTCTGTGATCTCTTTCCTTCACACTTGCAGAGTAATGTGCCACGAGTTGAAAATTAGCTCCTGGGAAGCAGTGACCTTTAGGGAATGTCCTTTTGCCGTGTGGTCCTATCTCTCATGCTTCCGAACCTGAGTGCCGTTCCTTAGTGTGCCCTTGGTGGCAGTACTTTGGGTTTGGTTTTGATTCTGTTTTTCTTCTTATCTGAATCTTAATGATGAATTATTTGTAGTATTTCCAGCAGGCTGGAATAGAGGCACTAATTGCTACTTCAGATCGGGAAAGTGGTCCCCCTCCCAGCAGACAGCTGAAGGGTCAAACAGGGTTATATTATATCACAGTATCTTGAATTTAGAACCAAGACAATTCTACCCGTCTGGCTGGTTATATTTGCAGTAAGTATTCTTCGCAGTTGGGGATTATTTTACCTCTTTCTCTGGCTTGCTCCCTGTGTTTAACATTCCCTGTCTTGTATGATGAAGCTTTGGGTCCATTTTTGTCAAATGTTAGCATTTTCTTGGGCAAGAATATGAACCATAGACATAGTTCCTTGGTTAATGGTTAGGTAAGACCAGGGCTGACTGTCAGCCTTGATGGCACTGTTGTACAGGTAATAACTAGTTTCATTCATAGTATCAAGCTGCTTTTTTTCTCTAGCTACAACTGAAAGATGCACATCTGTTTTCCCAAACGCACAGAGCATGAAGTCACCAGTTTCCTACTATCTCCGTTTGCTGGCATTGTATATAAATGCTGTATGTTAATTTTGGTAGATAACTATAGATCACTGATGGACACAGGACAATGGAAAACACACTAGATTTTCTGTATGTGCTAGTGGATCTGAGGGAATCTCATGAATCCACTGATGACATACGTCCTTAAAACTGCATGTGTGTATCTCTACGTTTATAAAAAACTGCACAAAGACAGGCTGCAAAAACACTGAGTTCTGATTGGTACCAACAGCAAAAGGAAAACTTAAGCAGATCAAGGAATCATCCAAATCCCCACTGGTTTCATTTGCATCCTGAAGCGCACAGTCCCACTTCAGGAGCCACTATGTTTAAAACTGTGAGAGTCATTATGAAGTTATCATTAGGTTGCTGCCTAATTAATTTAAAGCATAAGCACATGCAGGGAGATTACACCAGGGCATTGCTAAATTGGGCAAGAAAAACCTACCACTTTGGACTATGGAAATTTTCTTCTATAGCTCCGTTCCTTTTTTGGTTGACTTGTACGCAGATTAAAGAAAATCTCCCGGGTGACCGAGTTAGCCACAGCAATTGCGCCAAAGGGCTCCTTATTTTCAAAGCACTGGGCTTTGATTTCAGTTGGGGGTGCAAAAATTTGCCTCCCTGCCGATCCCAAACTTTGGTTTGGGATCCAAACCAAAGCGGTTTGCTTGCCGGGCGGTGCAGGCGGGATGCTCCGAGGCCCCTCAGCACCAGCGGGCGGCGGGGACGGGACCACGGTGCGCCTCGGGGACGGCACCT
>VYZM01011673.1:151853-195298 GCA_013398915.1 Dromas ardeola | reverse complement strand
GGGGGGGGAATGTCCCGGTGCCCAGCCGCCGCGGGAGCTGCTGTGGGGCTGACCCACAGAGAGGGGGCGGATGCGCTGAGCGGGGCCGCGGCTGGAGCAGACGGGAGAAATGAAGGCTTACTTTAAAAAGACAAAAGCACGTGCACAGTTATTTTGACTTTTGTATTTAGTTTGGGTGGGGTTTTTTTTGAGAAAAAGCTCTGTGTGATAGTGACCTGACCACGCAGGGGAGAGAGCAAAGGGAAGGTAGGGTGCTCTGCATGATAACGCTGGGACTTCTTCACTCTGAGGGTGGTGAGCCCCTGGCCCAGGTTGCCCAGAGAAGCTGTGGCTGCCCCATCCCTGGAGGGGTTCAAGGCCAGGTTGGACGGGGCTTGGAGCAACCTGGGCTGGTGGGAGGCAGGGGGGTTGGCCTAGATGATCTTCAACGTCCCTTCCAACCCAAATGATTCTGTGATGACTTCAGGGGCTGCCTTGTCCGCCGCTTTGATGTGGTAGCACTAGTGGTTAAAGTAGATGTAGTTAGAGGCGAAGGAGTTGCGCTCCAAAATTTCCACCTAAATCTTGTGTTTCTGCATCCTTCTCAGCCCTTTCCAGGCCGTCACTTGGAATCGATGGCCTCAGAGCCTGTTGGTTCCAGGGCAGGGACTGCCCTGCCCAGCGTAAGGTCTGCTGTGACACACAGCTCTGCTCCTCTCCCCTGCTCCCCTCCCACGCAAAAGCTCCATGTTCCTATGGGCTGGGTGGGACAAATATTGCTGCTTTCTTTCTAGTTGCATTTCAGTTCAGTCTTCAGTTTGGTATGTTTGGGATGTAAACCAAGGGGTTTAGATGTGGTCTCCTCCTTCTCCTTTATCTTTTTTTCTGACATCCCCTTCTCCCTCCTTCATCACACACCCCACAGCCTCCCTGCTTTCCCCTTCACTTTTAAAGACGAGCAGATATCACTACTGATCTCGCCAGAGCAGGCCCAGCTCGCAGGGCTGTGGAGAACAGCACGAAATTACAACCCTGCAAATAAATAAAAGCCATTAAGAGACATTTTTTAAAAGTACAATAGTTTATGTTGGGGAAGGAAAGCAATGTTGGCAATGACAAATCTATCACTACAGTTATTTTTATAAGCATTAGGGAAAACAAACAGCCCATTTCCATTTTGTTGTATCAATGAAACCAGAGATGGGAAAAAATCCCCTCCCAGCTATCTGCTTATTCTCCTCCCGTGCCAGTTTATTTTCTGCCGCTTTATCCAAAGGCACGATGAGAAGCGGCCACATGCTGCAGTCAGCGCTCCCGTGCCACACTGGGGTCTGTGTTCCCACAGGGACAACAGCCCGGCAAGTCATCCTCGCTCTGGCTGAACTAACAAGCGCCATGAAAATTCAAGCTCCAGAAGGACGTGGCACAAAGCGCTACTTGTTCGTTTCTTGAAGTCACTTTTAACTCCTTTGATGTTGCTGAGGCACTGATTCTGTCGTTTACCCCTACCATTAATTGGCAAGAACTTCATTAAAGTCAGTGGGTGAAACCAAGAAGCGTTTAGTCATGGATTTCAGCTGCGTTAGCCATTTCGCAGCCGTGAAATCAGGATCAGGCACCCAATCTATTCCATTTTAACAGAGGAGGAGAGTAAAGGATTATTAATAACAATATTTGCACTGAAACATATATTGCCAGAGCCCCCAGAAGTGTTCATCACCGACGAACTCATGCCCAGCCACGCAGGGAGGACCACAAAAATACAGCTAGTGCTGGATCTGTGAAAGGGGAAGATGAAAATCCCAGATTAACGCTGACCCCACCCTCCCACCTCCCGAACGAGCACAAGCGGGCTGTTCTCAGGAGAATCTGATCAATGGGCAGGGATTTGCAGCCAAGAGAAATCTGCGAGGATTGTTGTGTTTTGACTTAACTCGATATGCTTCACTCGTGCATGTTTTTTTTGCTCCAGCTGTATTACTCAATCAGGAAATAACAATAAAAATGTAATTTGCTATGGAAGTAGCTTCCAGGGACTTTGCCCAGATGAGAATCGCTTTCCTCTAGCTGTGACAGACTCACATGGGCAATTGAAAAAAATCCACGCTATAGGAGTTATAATATTGAAGTTTTGTTGGTTGGATGAATTGCTGCAACTGACTCCACTGGAAGCATCAAAGATGTGACAGCAAACAAGAAGGAACAGAAATAGGATGTTTACACATCCAAGCTAGCTGAGTGTATAATTCATAGTTCCATCAGTGAAACTGGATGCGTACTGGCTTGAAATGATTTTCCAAGCCTGCTACCAAAACCGCCTCATGTCCTTGTAACTTCAGTGAGTGCCTCTGCATTTGATCTGTCTGTGCTTTTTTACATTAAAATCCTTTCATTGGGAAGCAGTCCTTTTTTTTTTTCCCCCCCAATAATTACATATGTGCCTTGAAATAATGCATCCTCCCACCTTATTTTTTGATGGAAAGCTGAAAATGGAAGCTGTCTTACTGATCAAGTAGGAAAAAGCAAAGAAAATAAAAGTAGAAACCAAATTTAAAGAAAAATAAGCACCCAGAAAATTGTGTTTCAGTCCCTGAAATTAACAATAATTTTAGCGAAAAAGATGATATATATGAAACAATTGTGCCTATATGAAACCTGTTAAAATGCTGTCAGATTTTCACTTAAAACCTTTCTCTTTTTTTTTCACATGGCCTTCCCTCTGCTGGCCTGGTCCTAGAAATTTATTTCTGTGCTTAACTTATTCCTGCTAAACTTTTTCTTGACTTCAGTGCAACGGCCTCCGGGTGCACGGCGCCAGGCAAGTGTGCGAGTTCCTGCAGCAACAGGCTTGTGTGTGTTCTCTGTGCCCTTCCACTTTTCCTGAGTGAAATTTAAATATTATCCCTTTACCTACAGGAAAATGTGTTCCTAGGGGATTATTTATATCACTTCCTTCAATGCAACACAGAATTAATTTGGGGGATGGGGGTGTAAAAATGCCACACTGGACAGCGAGTGGGAGTATTGCTATATACTTCAGTAGGAAGAGGTCAGGCTCATAAGGAATTTGAGCCAAATTTAGCCATCTTTTCAGGCTGATGCTACCTCCTCGTGTTCGCATGCAAAGCGTTTGCTCTCTAACAATGGAAATATTCTGAAATAAACAGCACAACAGCAGGAAACCAAGCAGGGGTTTTGCTTTCCTAACTTCCCTCCCGTAAAAAAGGGGTCAGTTGCTTTCAGAAAGTCCTTGTTCAAGACTCTGTTTTTGAATTATTACCAATTGAATTGCGTTGTTGCCCCGGGGGGGAGGGAGGGACGGGGACAGGATGTGGAGCTCCTCCTTGGCCAGCATCTCTTTCGTAGGAGCAGCAAAGGAAAGACTGTCCCTTCTCCCTCCCAACCCCAGAGATGCGGAAGAGAGAAGTCTGCCATAAGGCAAACGCGGAGTAAAAACTGAGCAATGAAGGACACAGCAAGATCGCTGTTTCCTGGACTTTGAGCCTGATCTTGCATGGATTTGCATGCTTCTGCCATTTTACATACACGGGCACTCCTCATGGCAACTCCAGGCCCATCGGCAGCTGGGGGAAGGAGGGCTACAGCCTTCCCCCTCATCGTGCTTTGGCAAGTCCATCCTTCCATTATTTGCCTGCACGTTGAAGTGGTGTCAACACACCTTTGAATGCATCTGAATGCACTAAATGATTAAAACTAAAATTGAGTCCACCTTCAGCACTTTTCCCCCACCCTCAGCACTTTTCCCCCTCTTTTTTTTTTTTTTTGGTCTCCCGAATGTCAAGAAACGGTGATTTATCACTGAGAAAAATGAACAGCTGCCTCACACTTGATTCAAAACAGCATGGAATTAGTCAGAGTTTTTATAAAGCTAAGACCAAGGAAACTTCAGCAAACTTTAGGCCATTTCCTATGTCGCGGGTAATTGCTCTGTGGGCAGTGTTTTGTGACTGCTTGGGCTTTGTGTTATAACACCCCTCTAAGCATGTTTTTAACAACTGCTGTGCCTTGCTGAAAGTGGAAGAACAGCATTCCTGAAAGCAGCTTAGTCTTAAAGCCTAAAACACCTTTGTCCAGATATTTTACCTGTTTGGGCTTCGATAATTGAGCTGGAATGAGCATTTATTTGTGGCTCTGTCCCGCAGGGATAGTTTCCTTCCTTTGCTAAGCATCCATCTGCCTAGGTACTTACACGAGCCTCCTCTTCTCTCATCACCGCAATATTTGAGTCCCTCCAGAGTATTTAAAAATAGAAAGAGCAGCTGGTTTATAGGAGAACAGGATTCTGCATTTTGTCCAGAAGGCCGTGAAAGGACTTTCTCACCCTTCACCGTATCCACCTCACCTCAAACCCCTGCCAGGAGATTCGGGCTCTGGGAGGATTCATTAGGGCTGCAGAGCACTCCCTAAGGAGCAGGGATTTTTTATCCATCTCCAGTTTTTATTGCCCTGAGGCCGTAAGTGCAAGCCCCGCTGCAGCCGTGGAGGTGTGGGGGTGGATTCGGGACTAGCGCTGGTCACAGCACTGTTGGCTTCATTAGAGAGCAGCTGGGCCTTGGGCCTGGAGGATCCGAGCTGGCCACAGGCACAGGAGAATGTGCTTTTCTAGCTTGGATTTCTTTCAAATTTGGAGTGTATTTTCCTCGTTACAAACAAAATCCACTTTGAGTTCATCATAATCCCTTCATGTGTGCTGTGGAGTCGAGCAGGACCGTCAGGTATGAGCCAAGAGGCAACGTGTCCTTCAGATATTTCACTCTGAGAGCAGAGGGCAGGAGATGACATCTAGCGCAGCTTGCCTAACTTTCAGGCCCAGTTCTTAGTGAAAAGAAAAATAAAATAACATCTGTATTTTAAAAAGCTTTGAGCTATTTTTGGTTAGAAGGCAGGAGGGGATTCTGTGTGAGGAAGGACTCCTGGCTTTCTCGCTGGATGTGCCTGGGAAATGATTTACTGTGCCAGTTATTCTCCTCTGGAGGCCCTGATTCTTTCGATTCGGTGGCCCTGTGGAGTGAGGGTGCTCAGGGTACACGAGAGCAACATTTGCCTGCCGGGAAGGATGGTGGCTTCGTTTGGCAGTCTTAGCAGAATGGCCTTTCACGGGTCATTAAAAAAGGTAGGAGTAGTGAGTAGCTGAGGCTTTGCAAAGACAGACTTCACCCTCTCCTAACCTGTGCAGTGCTGAGTTCTTGCATATATATGACAAATAGTTGCAGGCAGCAAATCTTCCTTTTGATTTCTCCTTGCAGACTTGCTTGCTGCAGCAGCGCAGCTGATTGGGGAAGTGCATGTACGGTGTGCTGTGAGAAACGCTTCCAGTCCCTGCTCAGTAACGTAGGTGGGATTGTCAAAGGGAACTAAAGCCTCTGATGAATTAGCATATCGGTATGAAATCCACTTACGCTGGGCCCGAGAAGCATGGTTAGCTAGTTCCTGCCGTGGTCTGCTCGCTGTAATCCTGCTCTTTGTTAGTGCAAGAACAGTTGAGCAAACGAAAGATTAATAGGCTCCCAACTTCTAGCCCATGTGCAAGAAACATCTTGAGCATTGGCTATCTTATCTATTGGATTTTATGTCTATTTCTGCTACGCTTGTATGAATCTAGTTCATTACAATGATTATTTATTTGCTTGGGAATGAGCCAAGAAATAACATGATACAATAGAAAGCTGCTGGGATTTCCCCAACTCCCACACAGTAAAATATGCTGATCTGCAGGAGGTTGTGTAAAGTCTGCAGCATTTTTGCAAAGGCCTTTCTTTTTGACTTTTGCTTTTCTTGTCATTGTTTTTTTTTGTTGTGATTTGTTTAGCTGCATTCCTGTATCGTTAATGGGAGCCCTTGTCAGATTACTTCAAGAAAAATGCATTTGTTTGATATAATATTGAAAAGGAAGGGAAGGGGGTGTTTACGGTCACTTGAAATCTTCCTAATTCTTTTGTAGAATTGTTTGAAAAGATATGAAGATTGGTGATTTGGTTTAGTCTCAAAGACAGGCAGTTACAAACTAAAAGCAGTTGAGTGACACTGAGGATTGCTGTGGTTCCTTTTCTCATTTTTCTTTAGTTATTTTTGCTTTTTAACTTTCATCTCTTCGGATACAGCAATAGCCTTTGAATTGAGAAGAGAGTGAAAGTGCTTACAAGCAAAAGTGAAAATGATTAATCAGGTTTCACAAAGTTCATTGAAATAGAAATAAAATAAAAGAGCAACAAAGCAGGAATGGTAGAGATAAACAACATTTGAAAACATGTTTCTAATGTAGTCATCAAATATGCTTAGGAGCATGAGAGACCAATTTTTAATGTTTACGGTAAGAATTTTATCTGGAAAACAGCACTTGAATAATACAGGTTTTTATTACAGAAGAGGATTGTTTTACATGTATGTGTATGTCCATAATAGACACATAGAGGAACTTAAAGATGTAATTTCAATATGAATGAACGTCATCCAACATCCTGCTTCAGCTGCAAGTGTTTGCAATTTATTTCATATTTAAATCTTCATTATATGAATGGCTAAAAGATAGAGGCTGTTCTCTGTAAATTAAATTCCACCGTATGTGGCTCCATGTGTAACTCTTTGCAATCATTTACGAAAATGTTACATTCATACTTAGAGCATAAATTTCCATGGTGCTTTGATTTCAGCTGCTACTGTCTGTATATGACTGAACGATGCAGCAAGTTAAATACGCTCAGTCAAAACTTTAATCTCTACTAATAATACTTAGCATAAACCTTGCTCTTGTCATCTGTGAAAAGTGTAATTAAGATTTACTGGTTAAGGCCACAGTCCTGAAAGTGTACACATATGTTTAACTTTACTGCTCAGCATAGCCTCATTGTACTCCCAGCAATTAAATTAAGTCCATGCATCGGCGTCTGCTGGACTGGGGCCCAAGGTAAGACTTGATGCCTTACTCAACACATCACGTAAAAATAAAAGTGTTGCTTTGTCAGTGCTTTGTAGTTTTGTTTATCTAGCTCTGCTAGTATGGAGTAGCTTGCAGTCGTATTATCCTACTTGTGTTTCTCGTTAGGATTTTGAGGGGTAAACAAAACAAGGCAGGCAAACAAGGAAAGAAAAGAGTTCCTGTTTGCAAATAATTTCCCATCTGTTTCTCATTCTGTTTGACTCTGGGGAACATTTCCACACTGTATACGTCTCATTTTAAAGAACACAAAGTCTGGATGAACGCGTTGAGCTTCCTACTTCTGAACTGGATTCCTGTTTCACTCATGTCTCTGTAAATGGCCCATGGCCCTGCAGGAATCATAGAATGGTTTGAGTTGGAAGGGACCTTCAAGACCATCTTGTTCCGTGAGGGACTTTCATCTTCTGATCTTCGGAGGGTCTTCGGAGAACTGTTGGAGTTCCTAGAGTTCAGTTGTCCTTTGGGGTTTCTGGAAAGGCAAAGGGAACCTGCAGAAATCCTCTTTACAATTTAAAAATGGAAAAAAAAAAATTCTCCATCATTAGGATGGAGAATTGTTGCGGTTGTGTTCAAAGTACAGTCTGAAAGCTCATTATCTCCATTAAATCTGGTAGGATTTCCCGTGTCAACCGCTGAACTACTGAAGACAAAGTCCTAAGCGGCTGGATTCAGATTCCTGCTCTGGGGTCTTGTAATGTTGTCTTTTTAGAGGCATTCTGTCAAAGAGTAGCTGATGAAAGAGTTGAGTTTAGACAAGAAAAATACGGGTAATTACAAGTGTAATTTAACCTTGTGCTTAAATGACAGCGTTTGCAGAAGTAGTGGGAGACTGTGGCTACAACACATCTTACACTCAGCCTGAGCTTCCAATGTTGTTCACTAAAATGGCCTTCTTGAAGCCATGTAAAGCAAATGAGGTTCTTCAAGGGTCCGGGCTTCAGTACAAGGGGAGTGGGGAAAAGACTCTACCACGAAATGACCCCTCTTCTATACCATCGTTCCCCAGCGTGCAAGCACAAACCTCTCAGCCGAGGAGGAAAGCCTGTTGCTCTTTCCCCGCGGCGGGCTGGATTTTGGTGCTGCACTTCCCTCTTGTGTTTGCTGATAATACTGTATTTCCTCCCTCCTGCTTGCAGGGCAAGCACTCCTCAAGGGTGTCCCCCCAAATCCTGGTGAATGGTGAGCCCTTGCTTGATTTTCTTCTTTCCTAAGAGTTGCTGGAATAATTGAATTATTCCCCATGCCATTTTTGATTTGTTTTCGTGAGGCAGGAGCCCTGGTTTTGTGTGCTGAATATCGCATGAGATAATTCTGGCCAGCTTGTGTACCATATGGCTGAGGTCACAAGAAGAGGAGTTGCCCTGGGACAGTGACATTTTGACTTTTTTATGAAAGAAAAGTCCATTTAAGGGAACACTGATTTCTCCCAAGAGGGCAAGGTCCTGCCTGTCCTTTCACACTCCAGTCCATGGAGTTTAAACCAGCCTGTCAACAATGGCAAAATCAGGATCTGGTCCCAGAGCTATTAAGTCTGAAGTATGATTATATACCCTGGCCTTTTTTTTAGACAAGAGATGAAGTGATTATGTGTTCTATCAGCAGTTGTGTCCCAGCACGTTTTTCTAACTTTTGCTTTAAAGAAAAATTAGTAGTAGTGAAAACCCCAGAACTACAGTGACTCCAGTAAATTATTTCTCACCAGGATGAATAAGGAGGTTGGAGCTCCTTATTTTAGTGTGTGTAATAGTGGTTTTTTTCCTGGTTTTGCTGTTCCTGAGCTATTTGCCAGAGGTTAAGGTCTCAGACCGGCAGTAATACAGAGGTATTTCAAAGGGGGGAGCTACCATGGCATCTATGGAAATTCTGCTTTATTTCTGGAAGATTTCACTGCATTCTGCACAATGTTTGGGTACTTTTTTGACAAATCAAAAACCCCAACAAATCCAAATGCATCGTTTTATAGCAGATGGGGCGCACAAGATCAGGCATCCTTAGAGTATATACAGACAGATGCCTGTCTCCCTCCCTCAGCTCTGTATTTGACACCATAAGGCAGGCAGATATATGAGTTGGGACCAGCTTCCCTTATTTAACTATGCTGAAAGGGACTTCTAACACTGAATATTGTATAGAAATATCTTCCAGTCATGTCTTCAAGGGACTGGGATTTGCTTTGCTGAAATTTATCTGTCTGTGTGGTGAGATGCAGTTACCTGTTCGTCAAAAGTTTCCCGAGGGCATTTAAGTATGGACTTTCTTTCTATTCTTCCCATACAAAGTAGGTTTGCTTGATGCTATTTAGTGTGCACCATGCTGCTCTCGGGTATTGATTTGGAGCAGGGCCGAAGAGGAAGTTTCCAGCAGGTCAGGTAAAGAGAGATAAGAGCACTTGATTTTAATGTAGGCCTCAAATGACTTGTTTCCATTTATCCTCCTCCTTGAAAGCCTGGCAATTATTTATTACAAAACAAGGAGGGGAAAAAATGAATCGAGGTACAGTATCTGCAGGCCAAATGTGTGATTGAAGATGAGGTTTTCAGACATGACGTGAGACCTTTAATGGGACTGCATTAGTATATTTAGCTAGAATGAGATGGTGAGCCACATGCTGCCTCTGAGAGTACTGCAAGGTGCTTTGGTAGCGGTGGAGAAAGGGTTGCGGCTTGTTAGCGATGAATTGCCATCCTTGGAGGTACACGAGAGCTTTCAGCATAGAAATAAGAAACCCAAGCCAGTCTGAGCCACAGGCAAGGCAAACCAAATTAACTGGCTTCATTCATATGTGCTCAGATTCAGTCTGCGCGTTAGCGTTCAGCCTCTTTGCCAGTCCCACTGACTCTGGACTGAAGATTTCTTATTCCCAGCCTTAAACCCCTATTCAAATATTAGCATACTTCTGACCAGGAGCAGCTGCATTTTGATAGCGAGACGTACGGGATTACAGTGAGTTGACTTGTTCTATTTTGGGTGCTGAATCAGGGTTTTCTGTGAAAACGGGTCGTTTTCAAGAAGTCGTTGAAAGTGATGAGTCACTGCAGGAGGAGGGAGAAGGCATGAAGCATGTTGAAGGAAGCAAAAAGTTAACTTTTGTGCCAGGTTTTGCACAGGTGTTCAGTATAACAAGAAACAGGCAATCAGGCACCCAGCAGAGACCAGAGCTGTGCTATAAAAAGAGCTACAGGGACACAGCAAGTGTTTTGGTGAATCAGATCTTCCTGGCTTTGGAGAGTGGAAGCTCACAGTAACTCAAACTGAGGTTTGTTTTTTTTTTTTGTTCTTGGAGCTTCGCCAATTTTTATTTCATTTCTTGTAATGTGGTCTCATTAAAGCATAAAGAAGAAAAGAAGCCTTGTGAGGTGGGAAAATGTCGTTAATCGGCTGGTAATTCTGGGCGTGGGTTGATGGCCTTTCCATTGGAGAGGAGACTGTGGTGATTAGAAAGCTCATTTGTAGTATGTGGTTATAGCAAATACTGACATTGTTTCGTTACGTACGGAGTGGGGTCTAACGTCCACGCCAGTTGTGGCAGGAATTGCTAGGAGGAGCGATAAGGGATGAGTGTGCTTGTAAAGCCTTGGTTTATAGGTGCTGAACAAGGGTACTGGTCTGGGACTGTGGGGTTTGGAATACGGAGCAATTGGTAATGGGAATTCAGCCTGCAAAACCTACCTGAGGTATCACGAACTTCATCCTCCACACGTTTTCCAGGAAGGTTTTGGGAAAGGACCCACCCAGTGTGTTAGCAACCCAGAGCTTCCTTCTGGATGGCCCATGGGAGATCAGTGGAAGTTTTTCCGTAATTCTTACTCATTTCTAGTGGGCTTTGGATCAGGATTCTGTGCTCTGTGTTCGTGGCCTCACCACGTCAATGCGTCATTTGCTAACATTGCTGTGTGTGAATTCCTACGCCCTAGAAGCATAAAAACTAGAGGAGGTTGCTTACTTTGGAAGCTTGTTAGTGCAGTATTAGTGAATATATGCAATTTGTTCCTATTCTGTACCTGAAATCACTCTGACTAGAATATAACGCCCATTCTGTGAAAGGCATGGTTGTGATGCCGAAGGGGGAGAAGGAGAAATGCAGCTTCCAGAGCAATTGCTTGAGGCAGATGTCCTGATCCCCCCCGCAGGGTCATCAGTGTGAAGCTGGTGCAGTTCCACAGGGGTGAACGGAGTTACTCCATAGGCAGCACAGCTGAATGCAGGGCCCAGCCTAAAACACTTCCTAACACAACATTGGCTGGACAAAAGGCTCTCGTATGACCAAAGCAGCAGGGCCTTAAAATGAAGGCCACGGTCCAAGCTCAGCAAATGGTTTGGTGCATTGAGCTATGTAAAATGCTTGTGCAGGAGGGAAATTTTTGGCAGGGAAAGCGTTAACGTCCTTTTGTTTCTTCTAGCTACTTTCAGCTTCTTTGGAGCTGAGGGTTTGCGTGGGGTTCATGGCACTGACAACACGCTGAGCTGTCAGTCGGGGCAGCTCTGTGTCATGGACACACGCTTCTTCAAAGGATCATGCCCTTCCTTCCTCTGCAACGTCCCCCACATATCGGCCTCATCAGAGGAGCCCTTTCCTATGCGATGGCTTTGACGTGGAGGCTAGGTTTGGCTGGGTTATTTAATTCCTGGCTGTAGTAATTCAGGCCTGACAGGTCAGCCTGTATGCGGGGAATATGGGGGCACAGCCAAGGTGCTGGGCTGCTGCAGCCTGGAGCAGTTTTAGAAGTGAAAAAAGCAGTTTAGTGCCCAGAGCTCTTTTTGCCTTGTTCTTCCCCCTAGTTGGATGGCCCAGGTGAAACTCATGAAAGGAGCACCTGGAGAGCTTGCTTTTTTTAATTTTAAACAGACTATAGCTTTTTGCCCCATCTAGTGGGTGCACTATGTATTGAACCTGGAATTGTAGTATTTTAATTCCAGCATTCAATTTATCTAATGCAGCTCTCAGTCCCCGATTTTAGTTTTGCCTTCTGGCTGTTTGAGCAATACTTGTGCATGTTAAATACACAGAGAGAGTTAGTTCTCACACAGATAAATAGCTGAAGTATTAGTAAGGAGTAGTAGGAAGTAGTGAGCAAATAGGGCACATTTTTTGTCAGACTGAGATTACAAAACGAACAGTTTGGAAAATGTCAAGATTATCTAGGTGAGGGTATGGGTTTAAAAGGATGAATGTACAGAACTGGGAAAGGACAAACCAAAAGGATGCTTAGAGAATATAAAACATGTGCCATTGCAACCCCGTGCATTTCAGAGGAAGAGTTCTCTTGGCTGGATTTGTTACTCAGGAATGCTGAAATGACAAATGCTTGGTGGCTCTGGCTGTAACCTTGCCGGGGTGGCGACGCTCTGGTTTGTACCACAGTTGTATGTGTTCTGCTTTTGCAGACATAAGAGTTTGCTGTGCCTCAGAGCGAAAGGCAAGACAAGGTGGGGAAAACAGGGATTTACCGTAGGCACGGAAAGTCTGTTACGGGTCTTTCCCTGCCCTTCTGCTTGCAGGGAAGATGAGAATTTGGACCATGAAGCCAAGACCCCTGTTTTTTGACCAGGAGAGTGACTGTTTGACCAAGCAGGGGGTGTGCGAGCCTTTCCATGTTGCTGACCTCTGCTCAACTGCGACGGAAGGGCAGTTGTGAGCTCTGATGGTCCCTTGGCCTTGGCAGAGGTCACGTGTGACGTGACTGTCCTGTTTACTTACTGCGAGCACGTGGCCTGTCGAGGAGGAGCTGGGACGTCCCAGAAGACCTTAGTGAGGGACAGAAAGGGGAGAGGACAAGTTGATCATGTCCACTGGAGGCAGCTCGGACAGGGTAGATGTTCCTGGGCTGCAGCTTTTGTAGCCTGTTTTTTGTATCAGTCCTGCATGTTCTCCCTCGTGTGATGGGTTGGAGAGGTCTTTCCCCATCCACGTCCCTTTTCCAGAACAGCTATTTCTCACGTGGAGGAGGTCCATCCTTTAGAAAGCTAATGCTAAGGGCTTATTCGTGTTGCAAGGGGACTCCAGTGTGCAACGGGGCTATTCTTGGCATTTATGAGAATAAATAAGAATGAAATAGTTTTCTTAATTGTTAAGCTAATTCACTTGGATTCAGGGTAAAGTATTAAAATACTGGCACAAAATTAACCTTGCTTTCTTGGGGATGCTGTAAATGTGCTTAATGTCTGAAATGCCCTATCTGACCTCAACATTGTTTGGTATTTTGCAATACCATTATGGAATTGACATCTGAGACCTGAGGGCTCCTCCCCATCTTCCTCTGTGTCACTGACTCCCTCCAAACTTCTCTGTGAAGCTTGTAATGGTCCTGTGCTCCAAAAACCCCTGGCAGGGCCAGCCTGTGGTGGTGCCAAGATGGGAATTATACGGCAGCTCTGCCATCTGCCAGGATGGGAGAAATAATTTTCAGACCTCAGTAGAGAGAAGGATATTTCTTGCAAGAAATTTTGTTAATGCATTTAGCTCCTGGCCCAAAGAGGTCAGTTGGTACTAAAGGGCCATCTGGCTTGAGGGTCAGTAGTGGATTTTAAATGGAAGAAACTGCGTGATCAGTGTGGTGCAAGGGCTGAGGGTAGTGACTGTGGGTTAGCAGTACAGCTTCACTTCCAAAAGCGTGTTAAGGACCCCACTATCATGAAAGTAACATGAACTGCAAGGTATCGAGACGCTCCTGAAAACAGAACTGAAGCTCGTAGTTCAGTTGTGTGCTTTCCAAAGCTGCTCTGCTAATGACTCAGTAACACTTGCAAATCGGTCATGTTTCCTACCCAGCAGAGTGCATAGAGGCATTATGTACAGTGGCTGATCCCTTGTCTGATTCCACCAAGTGGGAATATTTCCTACCTTATAGAGATTGAGTCTTAATTTAATACATGTAAAATATTATTACAGTTTTTGGATAAAAAGTCAGAGTGGTAAGGGAACAATTATTATTTCATTTACTCTAATATGCTAAAACAGATAGTCTTCTTTCAGGCATACTTTTAATCTGGTTAAGTATTGGACACAATACAGCATAAGGGTAATAACAGTGTTTCAAGTAGGAAAGAGCTAGAGGAATGAGGACTTACCATTATAAAGATCAGTAACTCTGAGTTTGTTCTGGTTATGTTAATCTTTCCTTGCTGCTTAAGTCACCTTCCTCATCTTTAGAAAGCAGTAATTTGCTGATGATGACCTGTGCTAAGGGTAGTATGTTCAATTGTTGCCTACAGGAATAGGGAACGGAAATAACAACATTAGGTCTTTAGAGGATGAGATGAATTTATACATAGACCTTGGACACGTCCTACCTTTCCCTTCTTGGATCCTGTGTTCAATTTTCAGTTGCCTGAAGGCTGATTATTGGGAAGGCATGGTGAACATACAGCTAGAGTGTCCCCATTCATTGCAAAAGTGACATAAAACTCGCACACCATCCAGCATTCTAGTCCACAGAGTGGAGAGCAAGATCAGATGAGAGATGAGCAGCACCAAGAGAGCTGTTGTGTTTTCCAAGGACCTGAGGAGCAGCCTTGCAAACCCATTCTCATGGATGCTGGAGTCTGGACCATGCCCTGAGCTGCTCCAGCCTGGAGAGGGGGGCATGCACCTCCCATTGTGCTGTTAGCTGGCAGTGGAGTACAGGGGAATGGGGCTGCTTCCGTTTGACTGGGTCAGCTCTCACCAAGGGGTCAACTCTCACCAGCTCTCAACTGGGTCAAACTCTCACCAAGTTTATTGCTCGGTGAGAGGGACTCTTGTCAGATTCCCTACGTGCTTATTTGTGGCCGTGCCATGTATTTTCAACATACAAAGTACTTTGTACTTTGGTTACCTACCTTGCAGGGGTCTGAGAGCAGTGATTAGTAAGTGGTTGCAAAGTGCTTTGAGATCTCGGGATGGAAGGAGCTATAGAATGCAAACTATTATTATTTTCTAGGTCAGGGGAAGAAAGCAATTACTTGTAGACCAATAATTTTCTATTTTATCCTTGCAAATAAATGTGAATAGAGGACAACAGCAATTACACTGATGAGATGGAAAAGGGCTTTCCAACTTCTCTTGGACTATCTGTTATTTTTATTTTATATTCACTTTGAATTTCCTTTGAGGTGGCAAGTTTAGTTTTAACCTGGTGTAACCTCTGTCTGAGAAAATCCTTAAAGTGACAGTGTCCAAAGCTGGAAAGACAGTGCATGGAAGGATCTCCCATGAATACCTAACTATTTTCATGTACTGGAAGTTTGAGGAGGGGCAGAAAATTCTGTCCTGTCTTAAGATTGGTTAGCAGTAGCTGCTGGTCTGTGTGTGTTAGGATGTGTTAATAAGCTGTTCACACATGGGTGAATTGCAAACCATCATCGATTGGAAAAGGTGATAAACATCTATGGTTGGCTGGAATTCAAAAATGACAGGTTGCTTAAAAAAGCCTGAGATTTTATCACTTTCTTCCATCCAGATGTGAGGCTAAGCCTTGACTTTTAGAAAACTTTCATAGGGAAATGAGACTCCTTGAACAGAGTAGCTGCTGGCCCAGTGGGCCGGGTTCTCACCTGGGATGTGGAAGGCTCCAGTCCAAGTCTGAGTCAGAAAAGAGATCTGAACCTAAGCATGGCGTTTTCCAAATAACAGACTCAATCACAAGGATTGATAAGGATTGATGGATAAGAGTCAGTGTCTCCCTGAGACTATGAGCTGTCCTGTGGTTTGGTCCCAGCAGAGAATATCCGACTCAACATCCTTCACAACTTTTTTTGTTCTGACAAACTAGTATTTCTCAATGACAGTTGTAACAAAAAATTCAGACCAGCTGCGATAGCTGATGCCAACCACTAATTGCCTGGCTAGTTTTTTTTTTGATAGGGACACAGCTGCTAACGGAAAAAAAAATCCAGCAAGGGAAAAGAGGCTTGACTATTGATTTGTATTTAGCTGGAGTCTGGAAGAGTCATTCTGGATTTGGACCAGTTCTTATATATTGGTGGACAATGGGATTCAGGTCACTAGAGATATCTGTTGGGATTTACCCAAGTATTTGGTGCATCTTTTTTGTCATTAGACATCCTTGTGAATCCGGGCCATTGCTTCCAGCAGTTGCAGGGGGCATGAAACCAGATAGCAAAGAAGGTTACAATAATAATAACAAAACTCTCTCCGTTTCGTGGTCTAATAAAACATACAAGACTCAAGGGATCTCCTTGGTCAAAGTTCAGTTCCTCACACTTACAGTCAACTCTAGGACAGAGGAGTAGTTTAGAGGGGCTTCACAGAACATCTTGGTCATTCCTTGTCATTAACAAAATATCCAGTAACAAACTGAAGAGCTGCAGTAAAGACATGAGAAGTCACAATCATAAAGCACTGCGCACAAAAAAAAAAAAAAAGGAAAGGAGGAAATCAATGCTATTGCCAGCGTCCTAAGGTCTTTCCATTGATGGTATATGTATGAAATAAAGTTCCCAAATTATCACAGGAACTGGAGCATGGTCTGAGATGGAGATGTCATTAACACATTAACATAGTACTGGAATAGTATACCTCTTGTCTGTACAAGCAGCTATATCGAAAGCCTGCAAACTTGAAGAAAACAGCAGAAACAGTAGAAAGGAAATGAATTCTCTGCCTCGGAGCACAACAGATGGGTCACCTCTGTTGTAGGTCATTTCTCATATTTGTGGCCAGCATGAAGCAGACTTAGAAATGTCAGGTAACTGTAAAACTGTTGCATGCAACCGCAAATTCTTTTGTCACAAATGTTAGAGGTTTTCATTCTGTCTGTCATGTGAGATTGGAGATCCATTGTAACAGGTTTTCTTGCAGTGTATAACAAGAGATACTGTCTGTTCTTAGGAAGTTGAATATAAATAGCTCAGAGAGTGGTAGGCACAGCAGAAGCAATAGCCTTCAGTAACTGGTGGATAGATGAGGAACACAGAGGTGGCTAAGGGTTGCCACTTGAAAGATATAACTGTAGATACCTTTAAAGCATGGTCCTCAGGGATTTATTCAAGGTCATGCAAGGAGTTTGTAGCAGAGCCAGGGCCTGCATCCAGATCTGCCAACTCTCAGCGTGATGCCTTAAGAATAAAGGCTATCTTTCATCTAAATTAAAACCCCACAATTTTATAGAAGCTTCAGGGCCTCTGTCTAATCTGTGCACATAGCATTCATCACCATGGCATCTAGGTGCCAGTCTCCTCATCTCTTAACCTTGCCAGAGTCTATCATGAATATTCTGAGCATCTAGATGGGTTTCCAAGTGAGCTGAACACGCTTTTCCGCTCTCTGCCTCAACTTTCAGTTTACACAGCCAGGCTGATAAACAACCCTATCCATTACAGCCTAAAAAAAAAAAAAGAAAGAAAAAAGACAAAACACCAAGAGGATGTCCAATTAGCAAATATCGCACTTAGCCATATTTTGGAGCAGCTCATCTCCATTCTGCATTAGAAGTTATGCACTATAACAACACGGCCTGTCACCGCGCAGCCCGCCAGCTGCATAAAATCAAGGCATCAGGCTTTTTTAATTGAATGCATAATGAGTTGACTGGCAGGTTTAATTAACAAAACTCATCCTGTGTATGCACCTGGAGGTGAAAATAAGTTTAATCAAGAGGAGTTGGCAAGTGCCAACAGCTCTGTCATGGTCCCCCCCGGCCTCTTATTTTGGTGTGTTTCAACCAGGCTTTGTATTTGCAAAAATGGCTCTGGGTGCTGATTAATTATCTTTTGCCCAAGATTGATGAGTTGTTGCAGCCTGCCTTGTAATGAGAACTACCGCTCCTGGAAAAGCTGCACTGAAAGCTTTAATAATCAGTCTGCCTTAGATAAACTACTTATGGCAAACATTCAAGGTGACTGAACATGGTCCTATCACGGTAACCTTTGAGGACCTCATCCGTGTGAGGAAAATGTGTTCTTAAGATGCATTGGCTGACATTTCTAAGAGAAGGCAGATTCCTAGCAAAGATGGTGGTGCGTAGCTTTCTCAGAAGTTACAAGATTAAGACAGAAACCATGAGAAATCTACTTAGGTTGAATTACTTACATTTTGAACCAGCAACTATAGCATCTTTGGTGGGACCTCTGTGTTGGTTAGCAGTCGTAGCTAGAAGGTAAGACAATGCCTTCCCTCCTCCTGAAGACAAGGCTAGAGGATGTATTCTCATGCATAAGGTCAACCTGTGCTGTCATTCCCTCTGTCTGCAAGATCGGACATTCGCACTATTTCAGACGTGCGCTTCGGCCCTTCTGAGTCCAAGGTAAAAGTGCAAAGCCGGGTGTGTGGAGATGGAGAGATGCACCCCAGAGGTGGCTATGGGTGAATGCGTCTTCCCTGCCTACCAAAACGGGCCCCTGGACACCTGAGGCCTCTGGGACTGCCTGCAGTAGAGCTGCTGGAGTCCCTCGCTCCTCACCCAGCATGTGGAAGGTACCTACCAAGCCAAGTTCTAGCAAAGGTTGTGGGCGTTCTGCGGGGAGGTTAATGCATTCAAGCTGTCAAAATATTCTTCCTGCTATTCACCCAGTTAACATGCCCTCTCTTTCTTTTGCCTGAAAAGGCATTTGCTATGGTATTCTAATACATGGTCTGTGTTCAAGATGTTAGTGACAGCTGTTGTATGACTACAGGAAGGAAATTATGACTCCCTAATGATAACATGTCACGGCATGTCTCTTTGCTTTTCTTTTCCTCTAGACGTACATTTCTTCTGCCAATGTCTCCGTCATTGCACACATGCAGTTAATTGTGTATCAATGACATGTATACCATGTGTTGAGAACAGGGCTTTAAAAAAGAATCTTCTGAATGCTTCCACCTTGTCTTTAAATAATGTGGAGCTGGCAGAGAAGATGCCCCATGTGGTAACCTGATCTTTTGTATTTTGGGATGCTTCATATCCGAACATCAGTATTGCCATCCAGCTTTCCTTAGGGGTGATGGAGCTACAATATGCTCAGTTAAGGATCAAGCATTCAGGGTAATCAATGTGTCCACTCAGGTATGCTGTTGGTTTAATCTCTTACGTGACTTTTATGGCTTTACTCTGATAAATTCTGGAAGGGCTGATAGCTGTTGGGGAATGAGCCTGTTAAACACATGGAGGTGGCTGTCCGGATGGGCCACCACAAGCCCTTCTCTGCTGTGTTTCAGCTGTGATTTAACACCTCCAGCCTTTGCAGGGAATCTTATCATAAAACTCTAATGAAAAGTGACCAAAAAAAGTCTTTTGCATCTGCTTTAAGGAACTTACTGGAGTGACAAGTATGTTTAACCTAGTTTTTAATTCCCTCGATATGGGAAAGTTTCTGTGCCCAGGCAGAAGGCCCAGAAGGGTTATGCATCATTTACAACCCAGTGTTCAAAATGAGGGGCAAGCTGGGGGCAGTGGGAGTGAAAACGTAGGTTTATAATTCTCAGCTCAGCAGGAGCCACTGCTCTGCACCAGGGCAAAAACCAACTGATTAACAGCTTCTGGCAAGGGCAGCGGCTCTTGGTTCCCTCTTGCATCCCGCTGGCACGGCAGAGAAGGTGCCCTTTCACTGTGGCAAGTTACTGCTGTCAGCGGCGCGTACCCTCTGTACAGCTTCCAGGCCGTTTCTGCAGGACCTTGTTGGGTTTTGGGGTCACCCAGAGCGACCCAACAGGTATAATTTCGCACTGTGAGACACAGTGGTCCCTGCTGATTTCCCGTTGCCTCTAGTAGGCAGCTGTTTGTCTTTGAATGGTACGTTGCTGCTGTTCAGCATAAAAGTCTTCCAGTGCCAGGCTGTTTTAAAGAGGATCCTAGAATATTTGAGACAAGGCAGGGACAGCAACAACAAAAGGTGTCTGGTGATATCTGGAGATAGTACACTCTGTAGGTAGTCAAACTGTGGTTTCTGGGAACATGTGTGTGGCTCCTGTGAGCGTGGGAGTGGGGCAGTACAGGGCTGGGTGCTGCTGAGCATCCCAGAGGGTACCCGAGAGCATGGCTGAGGCCAACATTGCCTGCTTGTGTATGGCTCAGTTGTGTAGCCAGGCTTACCATAGTCCTGAATGGAGAAATTCTCTGGGGGGTCTGCTGTTATCTTCCTCTGCAAGGGGATCCGAGAGCCCTGTTCATCTTGGGCTCTCAGAGAGTTGAGGCATGTGTCTTGGGACTGTCGTATGGGGGTATTAGTCTGCTGCTGAGAGGCTCTCCTCACTCCCAACACGCTCTGTGGTGGTGCCAGCCAGAAAACAGAGCTTCTTCATGAACAAGCTTGCTTGTGAAATAAGGCAGGTAATGCCATGAATGCAGGCCAGACATTTTTTGAGTAGAACTGAGATTTTGAAAGTGACCTTTTAAAAGCACTTGAATTTGCTGTGGGATTCCTTGCTTCTGTGAGCTCTGAGCTGCATGGTGGGTCAGCATGATTCCTCAGGTGCAAACTCATAGACAACCTGCGTTTGTCTCCCAGAAGGGATTTTCATATTGCCTGCGGTAAAAGAGCATAAGCTTGCAGGAAGAGAAAACAATGGAAGTTGTTTCAACACCTGGTAGCTGTGACAACCATAGAAACCCGAACAAGCTGCCTTCCCGCTCTATTGCTCAGAAGAGCGGTGCCTATGGGAATGACTGTACATCCTGGCTTCCCCAGACCCCCTCCTGACACAGGCAAGGTGCCATTTCTGTTTCAGTTTAGGCAGCCGTGAGAAAAAAACCAGAAATTGCTTTAACGTAGCCACTGAACTGGATGCTACTGGATGGAATTCATCTGTTTGTAGATGACTTCACAAGGGCCCTGAACGGTTGCAAGCCTGATTTTGTAGAAATACATGTCTCTGTCCCTCTGCCAGGGACTCATTTTATCTCCTAAAGGTAGGTTTTCTTTTGGGACTGGCGCCAGGGGTTGAGTAAAGGCCAGCTTTCCTTCATCCTCTCTGTGGTGACAGACAGATGGAAGATGACACAAGTAGAGGGATGAGCGCAGAGGGAGTTTTTCAGCCCCTTTTGCCCAGACAGCCTAAATAAGGCGGTGGCCGTGGGAGAAGGGAAGAGCTGTGGGTCGTGGCTGAGGAGCGGCTGCCACAGGAGGTCAGTGTTGCACTGTGGATATGGCTGCAAAAAGGCGGCATGGCCTTGGAGGAAAACTTGACCCAGAAGGGAGGGTTAATTCGTCTTGGGCACTTCTGGGTAGTTTGCCACCTTGCTTTACTTCTGTGTTCGGCAAAACCCGTTGTTGGTGAGGAGTATGTTCCTGGAAGGAATGGGGATTTGTCGCGAGTGTGAAAGGAAAACCGCAAAAGGAACGCGGTTGGGATCTGGGGTCTTGGCGGAGGCAGGGGGCTGGGAACCGACGCTAGATGGCTCGGGGCTGAATTGGTCCTGGGAGCTGCAGGCTTCCAAATCATTGCCTTGTTTTTGGCCCAAGCTTTTCCTTGCAGCCTCACACAGCTGTTTGGTGGAGGTGGAGGGGTTTGGCAGACGCAGGCCAGCTGGAGCGGAGGGTGTCCAACACCCCAGCGTGCACGGCTGCTGCGCAGGTGGCCAGCTTGTCGGCAGCTTCGCTCCAGTTATCAAGGCTGAAAAGCCCTCTATGCCTGATCTCAATTCCTCTGCCGGCAATTCATCCTTCCAGGGTGGTCCGGGGGCAGGTTGGTGCAGGAGGCGTGAGGGATGCTTGCACGGCTACTGTCAGGGTCGTGGCTGGTTGCTGAGAGAAGATTTGCATTCCAGGAGCGTCCAGCCACTGCCTTCCCCCCAGGGCTCAGTGCTCTGAAACATGTTCTAAGGCCCATTCCTAGGGAGCTCTGGCAGCTATTTGATGTGGTCGCAGTGCTTTTGGAGAATGGCTGGGACAGTGACAGAAGTGAAACTCAAATATTCTCCAGTAGGCTCTGCGGTTCCTTCATTAAAAACAGACAGATAAACAAACAAATTACAGCACATTATGAGCATGTCCTTCAATTCCTCTTCAAACAGTTTTTCACTGTTTTAAAAAGCCTTAAATAAGGACATAGCCTCCTGAGTCTTGGCTGTAAACTCTTGGATTTAAGCTTTCCTTGTGCCTCTAGGTCTGTTGCCTTTGCTGTCTTCTAACTGTCTGATGTGAGCTTTTCATTCGTTTGGCTTTTCCTGGTGAGAGGCTTCAGAACAAGATTCCTTGTGTGCAGTCTTTGATGTTGCACCACAAAGAATCTCCCCTTTTTCCTAATGCTCTGCTGAACCCCATTAAAAAAAAAAAAAAAAAGAAAAAAAAAGTTTTATGTAACTAGGTTGAGAGGAAGTGGGGTGACCCATGCAAATAGTTTTTGTGTCACTTACAAAGGCTCAGACGCTATGGTGATGGGTTCAGCAAAAAGATCTGAACTCATTTAGACAGGGCTGAGCTGAGATGTCTTTGCATTGCAGTGGCTGAAAGGCAGAGGAGACACAGCTAGGGATAGAGCGGGGTCCCTGCCAAGCTGGGCTAATGCAGTCCATCCTTTCGAGAACAGTGTGCAGACCTGACCAGTTTGCTGTCTCTTCTCTGCATACTCGTGGGTATGCTCTGGTAACGCTGATTTTAGGAATGCAAAGCACCTGCAGCCCCCAGTCTTGAAAACATGAGGTGAAATACGCTGTGGAAATTCAGGCAGCATTTTTCTTCCTTCAAAAATAAATGAATAGCTGTTTTGCTTCATTTGACACATAGTGACTTCTGCTTTATTGCTTTGTTGACACCAGGCTCCTGATATTAGGGCTCTGTCCTTGTTCTCCCTCTCTTACATCTTCTAATGCCTTTGCATTTGGGCATCTCAGATTCTTCCCATGCACAGCACTCTTAAACCTGAGGGAGAGGGAAAACGATTGTCTTCATCATAGATTAAAATAAAGCTTTTGATTTTTATAGTTGGTGTCTTTGCCTTTGCAATCTGGATTGCTGGCTGAGGGCATGGAGCTTTGGGAGTATTTTGTTTGGGCCCCTGTTTGTAGTTTAAAAACAAAACAGGTGCCACTGCTGTAGCATGTGAATCTTCAGCTTCATGAAAAGGCTTTGTTATAAGTGTGTTTTTGGAGAGGAGAAACCTATGCACTGACCCTTTTCAGTATCATCTGATGCATGCACCATGATTAGAAAGAGTAGGGGAAGTTAAAAATAACCTGTGGAGGAGGCATTCTAATGAGCAATTATCATTCCTTTCCATTGACTTTTGCAGCAAGACTCTCCATGTGTTTAGTCTTCTCGAAAGAACATGCCAGATGTTAGAGTGACTTGTTAAGTCCCTGAATACTATTCTCACTGGCGTATTGAACCATTGTCGGGGTTTTTTTTTTTATAACTATTAAAATAATTGGGCCCTGAACATTCTGACCTGATAACGTGAAAGAATCTTGGCTGGCTTTCCTAGGGGTCACGTTTGTGAATAGAAAACTCAGGGAGTGTTTGCCAGAACAAAGAAACGTTTCTGCATGCAAAGATCTTCAATAACTTAATCTGAGGTGGAATCATCTGGCTTCAGAAATCGTGCCTCCTGGCAAAATCTGACTTTTGCATTTCAACATCCTGAACTTTAGTCTTCAAGGAAGCTTTTGTGCTTGTGGGGCTCTGCTATTCTCCCAAAAGAGAGTTCTTTAGAAATGATTGACGACAAGGCCAATTTCTACCTTTGCAAAATTTTAATATGGGGAAAGCAATGAGGAAAGCAGACGTCTCTTTACAAAGTGACTGAAGCCCTTTGCCGTCCCCGCTCGCGCATAGGAATCTTAATTGGATTAAAATACAAATCTGTATATTGTGATTTTGCATGCTATGGATCCCACCCTCTTTTTTTTAGCCACATTGGCCAAACTCAATGAAGTGCACGGTCAATGTTTTAGCTTTGCCTTTGGTGTCCCTCGGTTGGAGCTCATTAAGCATTTGGGGAATAATAATTCTGGGACTTGAACTTTGATCTGAGGAATCTGGGAAAGAAAGGGCCGGAAATTGCAGCAGCCTGATTAGCTACCCCAAGTTGATCAACTTTTCTGCCAGATGCAGGCAGAGCTCCCAGAGGCTGAAAGACAATAGCGCGAGCGAGGGAGAGCTGCCTTTGCCGTGTTGTGTCTGCACTCCGATCACATCCCATTACTGTCTCTAACGCAGATGGCAGTTTGAACCACTTCGCACGTGCCTGCAGCCAACCAGAATCTTTGTCCAAAATATCTACTTGGCAGAAAAACAGTAATTTATTTTTTTTTTTTAACCCTAAGTATTTGTTTGCTAATTTTCACGCATTTTGGAGTGGTGTGGTTTCATCTAGGACTGGAAACATCAAAATATCTTGAGAGAAGCTCAGCCAAAGCTCTGAGGGAAAGGGTGTCTCGTGTCTGACTCTGAACTTGTGGGAATTTCAGAGGGACAAGTTTGAATTACAGCGTGGTGAGACCAGGATAGACCATGTGTACCAGAGTTTTACATGATAAGCAGTACTTTTACTCCTTCTAGATTGGAGTATAAAATCTATTGGAGTAGATTTACTTTTAGATTGGAGTATAAAAGCTAAAATGCTTATATTCAGAACAAGGCAGAGTTTGTCATATATTTTCATTTTCCAAAAAATATGATGAGAATTTCAACTCAAATTCAAATACATGTTGTGACAACTCAAATTCAATGACAAACCAGCTTTAGCACTTGGCTGCGTCTGACTGGAAATTTTCTGACGTTGGCGATTGAAAAATCCCAGCTGTAATTGAGTGAAAAGTGAAATAAAGTTGTTCCTCACAAAGCAGAGTTTGAGACTCGGATACCTTTCTTCTTGTGAAGTAGATGGAAGATGTACCTGCCACCATCACAATACCTTGAAAATACTGAAATATTGCACCCTCCATCTTTGGAAAGCTTTCCTTATCGTTGTCACTTTATCTTAAAACTTTTTACACTTTCCATTTCTGTCAAGAGGCGCATCAAATGTCTACCTCAATATCTAAGGGAAATAAATACCCACAAGCAACTGCTGCCTAGTGCCATGTTTCTGAATGCTTGGCCAGCTGGCACAGGAGGAACGGGATGTGGAGCTTTTCCAGAAGAGCTTCTGAGGAAGAAAAATTTTTTTTTGTTCCTGCTAGAAATCAAACACTAAATATTGTAGTTGAAAACCCAAATGATTTAGGTTCCAGAAATAAGACATCATGGTGTCTTATGAACTGTTATTGCAATGCTTCTTGGTCCCCCTTTATATGGGAGACACTTTGCTCCTTCTCCCACGATGCTCCCCAACCTCCTGTCTCACTTTGAAATGTACTCCGGATGTTTTTCAGGAGGAAAATCACTGTCATTGCAAATAATATTGTTTGAAAGAAAGTTTCCTTTTCAAACAAAAAATGTAATATAGTTCTGGCAAACTCCCATCTGCCTTCCATTCCAGATATTCCATGTTATGGTTTTGTGTGTGGTATCAGAAACTGTCTTTAATATGATTTTGGAAATTCCGTGTCAAGTAACTGGGTCTCAGTTCTCACGATGGAGAGGTGTCCCCTTGTCAAAGAACCAAACGTTCTGTCAGATTTAAAGTCTTCTGTCCCTATATGAAGCTGAGTTTTAGTTTCAGGCAGGAGGCACAGAGACTGAGGAAGCCGATGCTATTCCAACATGTTGTTCGTATCCTGAAGTCTTTTAATTTCCCCTGTCTGCTGTTGCAATAGCACCATTTCACTGAATAAATTAATCAGAACATAAGATTTGTTGAATATGAAGACTCAAAAAACAGGTTACACTTGTGATTTTGGTAAAGCCGCTATAGTTGGTGGTTAGTCATTATTTTTCCCTCTATGGGTGAAACGGTTACAAGAACCTCCACTATTGTTGCTAGAAAAAGTGGCTTCCTGTGATATAAAGTAATTTTTTTAAATAGGAAACATATGGCAGGTCTCTAACAACAAAGTAATATTCAGGTGCTGATGGCATATGCCTCCAGTCGTATTGCAGGAAGCTATCTGGGAAATCTGGTGGCAGAGGCTTATACACTAATTTTCAGGAAGTGGGGTGGGGGGAAGGAATCTGAAACTGATACCAGAAATACATTTACATTTTTAATTTCACTGAAAGTTCTTTGCTATTCTCACTTTAAAAGTCTCTGATATTCATTCCCAGTTAGCTGTAATGAACAAATACTGTGTGAGGTCTGCATTGCATTCCTCATCTGAGGAAAAAACCCAGCAAATTCGTAATGAAAGCCCCTCTCAGGACTTGGTGTCTCTCATGATTTCACCTGTCTGTACGTAAGTTTGCCACCTCTGCAGAATGGAGGAGTTACAAATTGCTTTATAATCATAAGGTTAGCGGGGATGCTCTGCAGTCCATCCCCACTCTCCAGGTCAGGGTCAAAAGGCCCAGATTGTCCCTTGACAGATGTTTTCCCACTAGAGTTTTGTTGGAGGCTCTACTGAATCCCTTGGTGAGCAAATTGGGTGCACCGTATACTGAGAATAGGAAAACTCTCGTTCTAAGTGATCATTATTATCTTCCTTTTTGTGCCACCCTTGTAGGTGTTTGCGGTCCCCTCCCATCTAACTAACCCTCAGCCCCCCTCTTTTAAAAACAGTAAGTCACCCATCTTTCAATCCAGCAGTAAGTCACTCAGTCTCTTCTCATGTGTCGTAGCTTCAAGAGATCTTCTCTTCATGCTCATGTTGACTCTTTCCAATAGAGTCTGTGATTCTGCCCTAGCGGTGGCCATTGTGGGCATTCAAACCAAAGGTTGGGTTGTTTCTGTAGCATTAGCTCTTGGTTTGAATTTGTCTGCCTTTTTCATAGCTTGCTGAAAGCTTGGAGGGCCATTGGTGGTTACCAAGCATGTGCTGAATTACATTGCTCTTGTTGGGGTTCTTGCATTAATAGAGCCAGGCTTCAGGGAAGGAACTTGGACTGGGGATTTTATTTTTATCCTCCTCTGCTGGCATTTTTGCCTACCTGTTTGTAGTCATTGATAATATTTACCTTTGTTTCCTTAGCACTGAAACCTGAGCCAAACTACAAACTTTTTTTGCCCTGGGCTTTGGCTGAAAACTTTAGGCTCCATCACAGCCCCAATATTTGTGTCCCTTCTCAGCGGGAGGCTTTGAATTGGGCTCACAGCCCAAAGTAATGTGGGACAGCAGAACCTAGGATGGATCTGGAGATTTGCCATACGTGTCGTTCTAGAGAGATGTGGCAAACAAATGAGGGCCGTATGGAATCAGCCTCGCTGGCGGCATAACTCTCCTTGAGCTCAGGGAGAATTGGATGTGTTGGGTGTGGGGCAGTGGCAAGCCACTAAATTTCATTGTGGTTTTATCTTCATTCACAGAATCTTGCACTTGCAATTGTTCAGTATACTGCAAAAACCCCTTTCCACCATCCCCTGTTCTTGCTTTCGTTAGTGTTCAGTTACCCAATTAGTGCACTCACACCTGCAGCGTGGTCTTCATCTACAAATGTGCCATTGCTTTAACCCTTTGGAGGGTCACGGCTGGAGAAATGTCAATATGTGGGAAACAGATCTCTGGATTTGGAGTGAATTTTGTGTGAAGAAGGGACATAATTTGTTTTATCCCTATATTTGGGGAGTTGGTGCCTAAGCAAAGTAGGGAGTGATTTTTATTTGGCAATGAGCTCTTCTTAGGGGGTAAATGGCACTATGAAATGTCTTAACTTTCAGCATTAGAAAATGCATAGACAAGCAGGAGTCCTAAGGTTTTCTAGCGATGACTCTGAATCATGTAGGAATCTTCTTTGGAGTTGCAGCAAGTTGCAAACAGACATAACAGCTCAGCAGGATTGATTAAGTGTCTACAACTATGCGCCTAAGATAGTGCTATAATAAAAGTGACAAATGAGGAAGAATAGTGTGTCTGTTAGAAGCGTAGCATGACTGAATGAAAAAAATGCGCAGTGTAATTTATTGTCAATGAAGAACCATCAGCAGGAGAGAGTGAACCTAATTCGTCCCGATTAATTAGGTATGGGACTTAAACCTTGGTCTTCCACAGCTCTAGCCACAGAGTCACTTGGTATCTCAGAGGACTTTGGACTCTTGACTACAAAATCTTAAGATGAATTTTAATTTATTAGTTCAAATGTCTGCCAGAACGATAACCAAGAAAAACCTTCCGAATGTACGTTGTGTGGGAATGTCACCATTATCAGCAGTTTCCAGAGGCTTCACCTGGGCATTTTTCTGCATGTCCAGGGTGATTTTAGCGCTTTAAATAGCTTGTGCTGTTTAAAATAGCCATGCTTTTCCTTGGGGGAGGCAGGTGGGGTCTGCGTGGCCTGTCATCCCCTCTGACACAGGCAGTGAGTGTTTGCCATGGGGCTCTCCTTGGCACTCGCAGGGGAGGAGACGGCCAGCGTGGGGTGAAACAGCCTTCTCCAGTGTGAGGCTGGGCAGAGCTTTGTGTCACCCCACGATGTGACTGCCGTCCACCCAGACTCTCCGCAGCCCCCCCACCAAAAACCTGCAGGTAGTTTAACAACCGTCCTCCCCTCCCCAACCCAATAAACTGGGCGTCCTGCTGCTAACAAAGAAAACTGTAGTCATTCCCCAGGTAATTTTCCCGTCTCCCCAGCCTTAGGAAGCACTAAATCTGTGTGGGATGGGGAGGGGGCAAACAGTAGCACCTTTTGCATGTGTGGCCAGAAAACCCATTCTCAGGCATAAAGCACAAAAGGAGATGTTTTTATGAGGCTGGGCGAGGCTGCTGCGCACTGAAGGGATCCCACCACGCCGCCACACGCTGATAAAAGGATAATTTTATGTGATGTAATTCCCAACATGGTCTGCACTCCGCTGAAGCTTCAGGCAAAATCAGTGTGGTCAGCTTGAGGTTGGAGTGGCTGGGGGAGAGCACAGAGGAGGAGGGCATCCCAGAACAGGAATGTTTTTACAAATAAGGGAACCAAAAAAAAAAAAAATCCACTAAAGCTCTTCCTCCCCTGACAGTTTGTCGGCAGTGCCTGGGTTATGTGTGCAGTCTCCGCATGAGCCAGTCGCTTGTCCTACAAAAATGATTTGTTAGACAAGTATAGCCAGAGTTGAGAGCAGGGGGAGGTGGAAGGAGTCGGGGTGGAGGGGGAACCTTGGAATGGATTCAGGAATGACTGATGGACTTGACTGCAAATTTTATCCGACTACTACCTTGTGGAGGGGGGCAGAGAAGTGGAAGGGGGGAGAAGTGAGAAAAGGCAAATGGAGAAAGGCTGGGCTGTCTGCTCTAGCATCATGGTATTTTATTCTTCACCACTAAATGCAAAATTGATTTTTTTTCAGATGTATAAAAAGGGGGGGGAAGGACCCTCTACCTCTCTCTTATAATTCCCAGACAAAGGAAGCTGAAGCAGACACCCCAGACAATGGATAGTCCTTTCTGCCTTAAGCATTTGCCTTTCTCAGCAGTTAAGGTTAAAAAAAAAGAAAAAAGAAAAAAAAAAAAGAACCAGAAAAACCTCATTGAAGGAATGAATTAAAAAGATGACCCCGGAAAATGTGGCAGCCTTTTTATTTGATGAGGAATCAAGTTCATAGAGTGTGTCACCAGAGGTGCTGTGATTTGGTCTTTTATTTGTTTCCTGGCAATAAGAACATTCCTTTTTAGTCTGATATCACCCTCTCATCTGCTCCCTCCCTCTTTCTATTCTTCTCTTCCTCTTCTCGCATCCTTTTTCCTTCCTCCCTTTTTTCTCTCGCACCCTCCTCGCCCTTTTTTCTCTTTGCTTGCCAGTTCAGGCATTCTCACATACATTACCCCTTCCTTTCATCTCCGGAATGACCTGAAATGACCTTTTGCCTGGCACTAGACGTGACTTAACTGATAATAGCAGATACTTGGGGGCCTCAAGCGGTGGCTTGTCTGAGCACGTAGAGGGAGGGGGAAAAAAAAAAAATCCCCCTTTTTTTTTTTTTCATGCAGAAAGCATGGGTTTCTCTTTGTAGCAGCATTTCCTGCAAGGTAGCAATTAATGACACTTTGTGCTGCTTATTGCTCGTTAGATAAAATCCCTCAAAAGCTTTCCGTATAGTGTCTATCCCAAAGCTGTTATACGAGCGAGGGAGGGGAAGAGAAATCTGTCTGCAAGTGGTTAAAAACCCCACACCGTAATTTTTATGCCACTGGCTACTAGTGCTCTGCATTGCGTCTTCTCTGCCTTTGTGCTCCCGTCTCAGCCAAATACTTGTTGGAACAGCACAAATGTCCTTCTGTCTTAAATAATCGCCACTTTTAGGTGACTAATCTGGGCAAAAGGTTGTTCTTTTGCTTCTTAACGTCCCTCGAAGCCATCGCGGTAAAGATAAGATTGCAGTCAGAGCCACTGGGTTTCTGATTTTATTTTTTAATTTTAACTATTTATTTGGATACTCGGTGAGGCTGGGTGAGTTACCACAGCAACGACTCTGAGTCTTGAACATGAAAGGGCTCTTATTGTGCCATGTGGTGCCTCAGAGATATAGAGAAAGAAGGAGGCGGGGAGGAGAATTCCTCTTTAAAGAAACAATAGCGAGACATTATGTGAACTTTTGGGGCTTTATAATAAAGTTTGAAGGAAAAAAAAAAAAAAGGGGCTACAACAGTCTGCGGCGAAAAAATGTGCTGACTTACAGAACTTTGGAAAGAGAGGTGTATATGTTTATGGAAATATTAATTAAGTAACTGTTAAATAAAAGCTTAATATATATACACGTATTTAGTTCTTTTCTCTGACAGATCATTTAGCTGGTCGGGCTGTCGGACTGCCCAAGCAGATCAGAGCTCAGGGTCAGAACCCAAGATATGTTTTTTATTTAATTTCATTTTTTGAACTTTGTTCTGCCCTTTCTTTCAAGAGAAAGGAAAAGGGGGGGGTGTTAAAATGTCAAGAAAGGTACCATAGTGCAGACTGTTTTCCATTGTCCGAAATAATGGGGCGACTGAAACTCCAGACAATGGGAAAACGTGGATAATAGGGTTACTAAAGGATGCAGAGCAGAAATACGTGAATGGCTGCATGTGGCAGCAAATTAGGTGCAGGGGAGCCGATTATTTCAGATTTTCCACTACCTTGACCAGATCCAGTCTGGGACTGAATGTGGTGCCACTCGAGCGTCCCTGTGTTGGGCTCCCTGCGTTCCAGAAGGGTTTATTTGCTCCAGACCTATGCTGAGCCCTGTGGCTGGCTTTACCCTACCAGACCTGTGCTGGTATGGGGCCAGCTCGAGGTGTCTCTGCCGCATGGCACACTCGGATCACCACTCTATATGAAACTGGGAGTGACTGTGTGCAAATGTATCCCTAAATATTTAGGTATTAATTTAAGTTTTTGGGCCAAGAAGGAGTTTCTCGCAAAGATCCCCCGTTCTGTTATGTACAGCTGTACCTAGAAATAGCTCCTGCTCAGAAGAGCTTACCATCGCCACACCTTTTGTCATTAAAGTAACCCTTCCCAGATGTGCTGCATATAGAAAATACATGTAATGATTTGTAGTCTTTCAGTGAGGAGTCCTTGTAGTGGTAGCCCCAGTAAGCAGGGTGGCAGAATTTTGCTTGGGTTAATATTCTCTATTTTCTCTTCCCCAGCTGGTTTGAGTATGTGTTGCAGAGCTCATGAGCACTGGCACCTTGTCACCGGCTGTAACCGAGAGATAATGCATTTCCTTTTCCAAGACAAGTGAATTCAGATTTTTCTCCCAGGTATTCACTTCAGCTCCAGGCATTGTCAGTATTTGGGGCGAGGGCAGAGTGGTAGGAATCTGTAAGGCGGGAGCAGGGATGGACCTGCTCAAGGTGATATCTCAGCAGCTTCCTTCACTGTTTCAGCTTACAAGACTTGTTTTGCTTAGCGTGGGTTGGCAGTGAAATGTTAACCATTGGTACTGGACAAACCTCAAAGCTCCATGTGAAACTTGTCCGTATCTCCCACGCTTTGATATAATTTATTTGGAGCGATCATGCAGCTTGGCCTGAAATTCATGTGCTTTCCACACTTCAGTCATTACAACTGAACACAATTCTCGGAGTTCCCCTGAATTTTCAGAGAAATATCACCTTTTGACAAAGGAAAAAAAGGAGTCACGGACTTCACTGAAAGTTAACATTAGTCTAGCAATTTTATATATCAGCCATGTGTCAGTTGTACAATGCTTCCCATTCCTCTTTGCCTTGTGATATGCAAATCTTAGTGTATTAATTTGTAAGTAATGTTAACATCAAATGTAAAGGTATAAACCTAAAATGGCTGAATTAATATTGTGGTAGTAACCATGTCTTCGTGAAGTCTTTGACTCTGGAGTGCTTAATCTTATAACCTTGTTACCCATTTGTGTGTTTATTGTGTATCCATACAATGTTTGCTGTCCTGGAATATTTTTGTAACAAGATTGCTTTTCCCCCCAGCATTGTAGTTTAGAAACTTTAAATTTTGAATAATATTGTGTAACTACTTAGGATTACTTTCCCTCTCAAGTACAAGTTCAAACTCTATTCTTAATTAATTACCTGGGTTTCCAGCTCTTCTTTTTAGAGGGCCGTTGCTAAATTGAGTGAAGTGGATTAAATTACTGTTGCAGGTGAAGGACAAGGCAAATCATGGTTTATTGCCTGAAAAGCATGACTGCCTGAAGTGATGATGATTGTATATTCCTAAGGATGTTAAAGTGTCAGCTGTCTAAGTGTCTCCGGTTGTGGTATCATAAAAGATTTCTGGTTTCTTTCATATGTAGGATGCCTGGAAGTTAGGCTGAGATCTGTCAGGATAATATTGGCACTAAACCTTCCTCTAATTCTCAAAAGACATGTGAATGCGACATTAAGAAAAAAAGTTGGGTTAAATCTCTAATCTCTTTATCAATAAAAAACCCCGATGCAGTGAAAAAGTGAAGTGTATTTGCTTTTGATGGCTGGTCAGGTTAAGGAATAATGGCATATTATGGGTTAGCAGGCGATGGAGTTATGCCTGTGACTCAAGTGGCAGTGGCCTCTGCTGAGCGTTTCAGGTTCAAAGGCCTTTAATGGTGCAAGAAGGGGCCACAACACAAGAATACCTGTGCTCGCAGTCTGTGGCATCGGCCCTGCACCGGAAAGGTCAGAGCCTGTGTCTCACCACTGCCCATTACAGACACGGTCTGGGCTGAGGTGCAGCATGTGACTGACCGTTCCCACTGCTAATTACACTTTGTTAAATACTTCGTCATCGTCTTTGTCTTCCCTGCTCCTCTTCTTGTGGTTAGGCTAAAGGCCACGTTTAGTCACCAAAGCTAGTGTCTTCTGTTGGCACAGGTTCCTCTGAACACCTGAAGCCAGGCAAGAGGTGACACTAAACAAAGTGGATGTGAGGCCACGTGAATATGACTGGTAGTCTTTGCTCCAGAAACTTCCAATCTGTTTTTAATTCTGTATTTGCAGAGTATCTCTCACAGTAGGATAACAAACGCTGTGTAATAGGAATAATAGCAGCATATAGTGTATGTCAGAAATGGTTATAAGCAACAAATTGACCTGTTAAACTCTTTACTACTTAATATAGAAATGCTTACGTATACATGGAGCTTTATAAACCGGAGCTGTTCTCTAGCCGTAGAACATAAAGGGAAAGGAGCACGGTGTCCCAGCAAGCTGATCAGAAATGATCCTCCCTGTCTGCCCAAGCCATGGCCTCTCTGTGGAGACCACAAAAAACCTGCTGCTCTCTTCTTTTCTGATATGGACAGGAACTCGCTCGATACTCTGAGACCTGGAAGCTCGTTTCATATCAGACACCAAACAGTTGTTTCCTCTTTAATCAATTGCTTAACTTCTGCCTGTTAACAAAACCAACAGTAAGGGATTTAGATAAGCTTGGGTTATTAGGAAATCTTTTTAGAAACTGTGGAGTACATCAAGCATGTGGAAATGGCTGTTAAAAGCATTTGTATTACTTAGTAATTTGAAAATAGAGAAACATAAAAAGGAAATGATGTCCACAGTGAGTTGGATGGTATTTGTGCATCTCGGGAGACACGAGCTGGAAACTGGAGCGTTACTTAAGAGTTTTGACCCCTGAAACTTGTGTCTCCTTCCAACTGGCAAGCGAACAGTGCTAACCATATAACAGCGCTGCGTCTGTCTTGCCAAGTTCTCCAGCGGTACTCTGCTTTCTGTAGAGAAAGGAGAGAGGAAGCTTCAGACCCCTCTACCTCTTCCCTTCCTGCGTGTCTTATCTTGACCGTGCGTGCCGCCGCACGTGTTGCACTGTGGAGTCTGTGGGCCTGACTGGTGGTGGAAGCTGGGACTCCTGATTTATGGTCTCATCTCTTCTGTTAATTTCAATGCATAACCTTGGGCACATAACTGCAAAATCTCATTTGTGAGTGGGAGTGGATGTCTTGAGGTGAAGGCTCCCAGCTGTCCGTGTATTCCTCTCGCCTGGCCCTCCGGTATGCATGAGCTCCCTGCTGAACCGCTTCACTTAACAGCAGAGTGTTGAAAGCTGCTGGTGGTTGACTTAGAAAGGCCATGCTGCAAGCAGTGACATTTCAACACCGGATGCTCCACCAGCTCAGGTGAGGGGCAGGAGCCAGCCTGAGCAACCCCGGGAATTAGAACACTCAGTCTACACGTGCTTTAATTAGCCAACTGGAGATGGCAAGTGTTCAGGGAACGCTTTCTTAACTGAGGCTTATGGAGCAGGCTGCGATCTGCAAATTGCAGGTACAACTTAGGGGCAAAACTTGTGCTGTGTGCGAGAGGTCTGCATCGTTCTGTGCTCCGTAACGTATGTGGGCACTGATCTTGTGAAACAGTCGGGGCATTCAGATTGAAGGAGGCTCCTTCAGGAGACAATTATTTTCCCCTGGAAGTTTCAAACAGAAGGAAAATAAGCTGCTCATAAAGAAGGAAGGCAGAGAGTTTTTTCCTGAAATTCTTTTTCTTTTTTTAGAAGTTATTTGCAATGAGAGCTTTTGGCTTGAGTTGACTCAGTGCTCTGCCTGCCTGCGGAAGGTGTTGTACTCTGCAGAAGAGATTTTAAAGGTCACTAATCCAGCTAGAGGAAATGTGACTCTTGAGCTGAGTGCTGTGACACTCCCCTGGTGAGGGGGAATGCAGGTGCCAGTCCCTGTTCCAAGCACTTTGTCTTGGTTTTGTCCTGTGCCTGTTTAATGCAAAGTAAAAAGAAGTATTGTTGAATTAAGCCTACTGCGTTTTCAAATATGTATACGTGATGAATATCTATCTTTAAAGGCACTGCATTTAAAATGTATGTTCACTCTATTTTGGCAGTTGTGAATTTCTGCGTAAGTTCATAACAGAGATCTGTTTTAAACCACACAGGTGCGTAATAGTGTGTACTTTGTAAGTTGTTCTTTCTTTCATGTGGTTGCTACTTCTGAGGTACCTAGAGAGTTATCACGGGTCAGTAGACAGGTAAACAAGAAAGTACACTATAGCATCTCCTTGTACCATGGAACAGGAATAGCAGAGCACCATCTATTGCTCTTGCTTTTTTATATTAAAATTGCATCTTAAGTAGTTGGGCTTTTTCTTCTGATGTATAGGTTCTATTCGTAGGCAAGTTTCATTAATGATTATAATTTAATTGCATAAATTTCTTGCATGCTGATAGAAGAATAGGCCCCCTGCATAAGTATCTGAAGCATGCTGGAGTGTTTCTTCCTCTCCTGCTCCTAGTATTATGACTTGTTTCTCTAAACATTTTTTTTTATGTAATTATTTGTTTAAATGTCAAAAAAGCTACAAATGCTGCAAACACTTACCACTAGGTGTAGCACTCAATACCAAGAGTTTTAGTCCTGCTGACTTTTTTACAATTATGTATTTATGACAGGCGTACATTTTAAAGTGGTTTCCAAGTAAACACAAGACAAAATTCTGCTCACATGAAAGCTTTACTGAGATGCGTATGTATTTATTGCATTTACCTCTGTAACAAATGAAAGGCTTTCACTTCCCTCGCGGTTACCGAGGTAGTTACTTCAAGGTCTGTAGTGATATGGGGATACGTGAATTCACCCAGACAAGTTAAAAACTACTAAATCACTAAAGGGGCTGATCAAAAGAAGAACTATTATGTGCAGTGGTGTAGCGCACGGTTAAAGCGGTGGTGAAAGCCACATAAATAGACAACAGCATTTGCAGGACAGGGTACTTTTAAATTCATGGGACATAAGACAAACATACCATGACACTCGCTTTGACCCTGCAAACTACTTAAACAGGATAAGCTAAGACAAGTTACCAACAGCCAAAGAAAGGATGAGGGAGATACTAAGAAGAAAGGAGAGTTCTTGGAATAAATCAGCTATCAGGCAGTGGCCTGAAAGGGGAAGGAATGTGTATTTGATGGGATAAACACCCCAGTTGATATTTTCAGGTGGAAGTTAAAAATCAATTGATGCAAGCTAAAGCTGTCGGGGAATTTCTGGATAAAGAAATTTGGATAGTAAAGTGTCAATACATACAAAATGGAAGTTTTCATAGTGTCAGTTTTAATGACATTTTTCAAGAGCTCTTTCAGATGGGATGATATGGAATCATGCTTTCTCTTTCTCAATCTTGTCAAATAAAATACTGTTACATTATGCCAAGGTTCCTCAAATTGAGGTGGTCACACTTGAAATACTCTGCCTGGGACCACCTTGCTCATGGGGATGCTGTGTGGCTGCTACAAGACTTCGGGACCCCCGAAATCACAGATGCTCCTTGGGGGAAGTCTGTTGACTTTCACATTGTTCTGTGCCTTTGAAAAGTGCTTGGGGAACCCTTAGCAAAGCAATGACATCCCCAGAGGCAAGCTGTTATAATCCTAGATATGTGAAAACTTCAGCAAAATCTCATAAAAAAAAAATCAAACATTGATATGGTTCTGTTATTGTAAATCTCAAAAATGAAGTGATAAAATTAAACTGTCACCTTTCTCCCCCTCTCTGCCACAGACCGTTATGAGTTAAACACAATGTTACATAAAGAAACGCAATATAAAATCCAGAGGTAAAGCTTAGCAATTATCTCAGTGCTGCAAAATTTGCTTTATAAATGACTTTCCACTCCTCTCACACCACTCTGATTCCAGAGCACTGCGCATGCTGGCAATGAAGACTTTTTTTGTTGGAGTGCCAAAGTTGAACTCACCAGCGACATTAAGTGGAAAAAATGAAATGGATCCATTTGTTTCATGGGGATGATGCGTATCCTGTGAAAAGCACTTGGAGCTGAAATTTAAGGCAGACTGTACTGGCCTTTAGCTGAGGGAGATGATTAAGGAGATGGATATTATTGCCTTGTTTTTTAATGTCTTGGCTCTGTTGTGCATATAGACAGTTGTCATTTTTCTCTGAGATGTTTATGGACTTGCTTTTGCTGCTGGCTCCTGGAAAGCGCCTGGGAAATGCTACGTCTGGGGGTTTGCATGTGGGAACTGGTAGACTGAGGTTCTAATTCTGGCTAGCTACATAGTAGGGCATTTAATATATGTTGTAAGAGCCTATCAGAGGAACGTAGCAGTTGCCTTTCAAAGAAATCTTCCATCTTTGCTGAGGTTGTACGATCAAGGAGACGAGAAAAGCAAAGCCCTGACCTTGTCCGGGTTTTGTAGGAGCTACAGTTAGATTTAGGGTCCAGCCTCATTCCTACGCCACTGGGATGTCTGAAGAGTCCTGCCTTTTGACCTGTGCCTTGCAATGCTCCTGGTGGTTATTATCTGTCCTTAACTTCCTTGTTCAGATGCCGATATTCACTGCACTATGTTATGCTCAACTGAGATCTTTACCAGACTGATGGCTTTGCTGGGATTAGGTACCAGCAAACTCATTAATCCTGTAGGGATTGATAGATGGCGAGTCCTTTTATACTGGCAAAAACACATCCAACCCCTTCAGTAAGATATCATGGCTTTTAGCTATACTTGGAGAGAAGCAAAACTCTAAGCCTTTTTGCCTTGCATCAGAAATTACTAACAAAAGTTGACTCTTTTTTCTTAAGTGTCATGTTTTATTGAAGTTCAGTGGTATTGAGGCTAGAGATGTAGCACAAATGATGTAGCTCAATTCCTTCAGAAGCATTGCACTTCACCAACATCACTCTACAAGTATTTATCATATGCACCTATGCACACAAAACATTTAGCCTTGAGACAGCTCTCTCCTGTGTGAGGGGAAAAATTAAATTCCCTGAGCTCAACGCTGTTGCTCGTGCAGTTTGTCTTTTCTTCTCCCTCAATCAACTTTATTTTGCCTGGAATAGAAAACTGTAGGTTGTCAAAGGAAATGCTTGCTGTCATTTATTATCCTCCAATAAGACTCTGAAAAATCAGAGTTAATCTAATTCATGAAATTGAAAAGTATTATAGGTCAGGAAGAAACAAATAGTCCAAATTTTTGAGAAATGCAAAAGAAAAGTCAGTGAGCGAATGCGACCACAGCTCCTAATTCCTGTGAAATACGAGATGCCGGAGTGCTGAGCAAGGTGGGCTCAGCGAGAGCCAGTCACTTTGACCTTAGCAGAATGACACCCCTTTGTTAGAAGGCTGAGCCACATGTGTGGGGGGTCATTTCTGGCAGGTAGCATTCTGCTCTGCTGGGAGACAGTTCTCTGACGGTGTCACCACCCTCAGCCATAACTTGAATCACTTCCTTGAGAATGTTTCTGCTGCAAAAAAGCCTGCAGCCAGTTCATTTGGAGTTTCAAAAGCAATGGCTGAGTGGTATGACAGCATGCTTGCTTTGCTCCAATTTTTTCTTTCTGATGTGTAATCGCTTTGCATATTTATGTAAAGTTGAGTTTGAATCCCCTGGAATTTTGTGGCTGTATCTTTCCTGCATTATTTGTAGCCTTTTGTCAGAGCTGTCTCAGATTTATCATAGCAATCTCTGTAATAATTACATCCAGTTCCTTTTGATTACTTTTAATCAGAGATGTGAAGCGTCTTGCCCAAAGCTGTGTGGAAGATCAGTGGCATAGTAGTTCAGACTTGGAAACTTCTGTGCTTCACAATAACTGGCCTGTCCTCCTGTCCTAGCAAAGCAAGTGTTTTGCACCATCTTCAAAGTTAAACTTTCTTGTGGTTTAACTTGTAATATGTCTAGATTACCTGCTGCATTCTGGAAAACATGCCAGCTGCTCATATTTAGTATTCCATCAAAAAACCAATGCAATAAGTCCTTCTGTATTTCAGTAGATAATAAAGTTGTAAGAGATATTTAGACAGTTTGGTCAGTCTCTGTATACAATCACACAGTTTCGCTCAGTTTCTTCCCTCTGAGTCCAGCTACTTGGGTTTGACCAAAGCATATCTTTAGCGGGATTTGTAGTCTTAATAGTCTAATACTTTATCAACTGTAACAGTTACAGTTGTCCAATTTGTGCTTTCACTGTAGCTCCACAAATATCCCTTCTGTAACATGGATATTAAATGTTATGGTGGCTACCCTGAGGGGAAAGATAGGGCCAAAATGCAGTATTGTATCACCCTCCCTTTGAGACAGACTGCTTTGCCTCCAGTACCAGCTCTGAACCTTCCTCTTTCAGCATCCTTTGCTCCATTATCTGGTACCTCTAGTCCTGTGATGTGATCTCCTGGAGACACCTCTCTTGGGGACGCTTGTGTACACACCATTATCTAAAGCCAGGCTGAGCTCTTCCACCTGTGTGGGCTGCCCGCCTGCTGGCCCAGTGTCTGTCGGAATAAGGTCTCCTGGGTCACATTTTTCTCAGCGCAAGGTAGGAATAAGCTTTGCTGAAGTAAATGGGAAGCAAAGGAAAAACACATCTTGGGAAACTCACATCTGCCTGTTCCGCCAAGGGAGGTCTCTGTGGTTTGCTGTCTGGGAGATTTCCAGGGTGGTGGCCTTATGTGATACATGCTTGATGCCAACCCTGTGGCTGCTTTGTTCACGGAGCTGTGCCGATCCGCTGCCCTTCACTGCTTTTCCCTTGCAGCTGTTGCTCGGTGTGATGGCTCTGGCTCACCGCCGTGTAGAGGACCTCTTCTCTGCAGAGCTCGGTGCTTGCAGGTGCGGGCCGGCGTCTCCTCCAGAGCTGGGCCCTGCAGGGCCTCCTGATAGGAAGTCCATGATGGAGCAGGTTTATCCCGAAGGACTGTGGCCTCTGGGAACCCACGAGCTCTTCCATCTGATTTTCTCCCCTGTCCCTCTTAGGAGGGTGAGTGCAAGAGCAGCTAGGTGGGCATCTAGCAGCTGGCTGGCCAAGGTCAGCCCCCCACGACAGGCTCTAAAGGTCACCCCTGAGTTTTACCCTGTCAGCCAGACCACCTCTGGGTGCCCATAGCCTCTCTTGGGGCTATTAAATGGGAAGCGGAAAGGACCAGATGTTTCTCCAGACACAGGCAGAACAGGCTTTTCTGCAGTTCCAGCAGGAACCTGGGAGCCCAACTCCTGCTGAAAACCAATAGATTTGAGGCTTCTGAGTCACTTAAGTCCTTTTGAAAAGCTTCTCTATAGCCAAAAGCTAATATTACAGTTAAGAGTACCAGAAACGGGGCCCCACCCTTTACAATCTTACTTTAATTTGTCCTTTCCCACTAAGAATTGAAGGATGGCTGCATCTGAAAACCAAGAACAATGAAGATGAGAGCCAGCAGACAGCATCCCTTGGGAAATCCTGTCCTTTCTCACTGTAGTGCTTCGAGTTGCCACAAGGAAGCATCGACAGGTAGGGCTGAGCTCGCCATACAGTGCTGGCACATACAGCAGTGCCTGCTGCTTGCATATGGTGGAAAAATCATGATGCGTCTCCAATTCCTCCGGGCAAAGAAGATGCTGTAAATAGCATGGCCAAGTTTCAAGCTCTCACAGTACAGTGGGAAGCGATCCAGGCTTTTCTGGTGTCAGGAAGGAGAGCAAAAATGCATTTTATGCATCCTAGGGGGAAAAGAGAAGCAAAGCTGCCCCAGCTGGAGCTGTTAGCTCTGGGAGGGGCAGCCATTTGGCTCCCATTAAAAGTGGCAACATTTGAAGTAACAATAGTGCCCTATTGGATCTTGGTCAATGTGCGTTGGTGGGCTCTGTTCTTCATCCCAGGAAGGCCTGCTGCCACGCCAAAGTCTGTTTCAGGTCTGTGCCTTAGGGCACAGCTTACTGGTTAAACAGAATATGTGGGCAGCATCCCAAAACCCAAGTAGTTTCTCTCTCCACAGCTTGTACCGTTCCCTATAGGCTTTTCACTTACCCAGGCTTTCCCCAGTCCTTGTCCTGACTCATGGATGCCTGAAGGAGACTGTGTTCTCCTCTCTCTGTTGCTGACGGTCCATCTGTAAGTCACCTAATAGCTTCTAGGCATAGGACGTGTCTCTTTTTTTTCTGCTCCTTTGCAATCCTCCCCAAGTCTTTGCCTTTTAAAGGCCCTAATTGCAGAGCCTAAAGGGTGTTTAAGCATCTCATTCCCACTTAAATTCAGTTTGGACTGTTACCTGGTATGTCATCCGGCAATCCAAGCGGAAAGGCAGCTGAATAGTTACAGGTAGGACTGATCCCCATTTCCCTCAAAGAAACCAGTAATCCTGTGTCAGGACAGAATATATATAGCTGAACTCATCTCGAGGTACAGGCATTGTAGCTGTGGCATACAGCAGTCCATATCATTGTCGAATAATTCACAGGAGAGAATAGTTTTGTGGACTTGAATGCCCTGCATGATTTTTCTTTCAAGAAGAAAACTGGAGGTAGAGTGCTTTCCATTTGGACACAGGACTCGTCTGAAAGCTAGGCCAATGCTGTGCTAAATAAATCATCGTGCCAGCGGCTTATGGGTAATTAGGCATGAAGGGAATCAGCAGTCTGCTCCCTCCGTTGTGACTCACAGACGGCATATTTGCAATGTGCCTTTAGCTTCCAGGGCTTCAGCGCTGTGGTACTCGCAAGGAAAGCGGATCCTGAGCGTTACAGCAGCCTTGAGGTACTCGGCAGCTCTGTCACGAGCGTTATGGGGAGGAGATCTGCGGTGGCAGTGCGTGGTTACAGCGTGAATATCTGAAGCAGTTCATGCAGCAGTAAGTGCCAGGGAGGGCTGAAACACTTGTTCGTTCTGTGGACAGCTGTGGAGTTCACGTGTCTCTAGCAAGTTACTGTCCCAGAGTCATGCCACGATGAAGCACACACACATGCTCCTAAGGTGCTTCAGTGCTGTGGCCATTGGTTTGGCTTCTACTTCTGGTGGCAGTTCAAGCTCCTGGATGGCACATCAGAGTTTGCACGTGCCCTGTTCCTCCAGCTGGGCTGCAGAAATGGGAATGAGGAACTGAGGGAGACAAGGATGTCTAAAATCACTACAACTGTTTGCTAAGTGAATATGTGTTTAAGCCGTGGGTTCATCAGTTCAAAGCTTTAGGGTAATTCCTTTTAGTCATCAATAAGATGCACTGTCCACTTGCTTTTGATGTCTCAGGCTCAGTGAACACCTAATAGAGTTAGTTTTTGGCACAGCCAAGAAAAGTGTCTGAGAGATGGTCCTGAAATGGTCCAGAGATAAAATTCCAATTTAGCTGCCTGTTAGGAAAGTCCCCTCTTAGGGACTTTCCTGACCAAAGCAAAGCTTTGGGATATGAAGTGGAAATGTACCAAAGCAAAAAGTCTTTTGGTTAGTGCATTTGTGTTTAATTAGCCTAACACGGCTGCTTTTCCAAATCTGCAGGAAACTTTCTCTGGGGATTTCCAAAATCTCTTCAAGTTCAGTACACTGGAAATAGAGCATGGCTTGTTTTTGTCGAGCAGTTTTGGGACTATTTCCTTTTATGATCTTGAATGATACCAGGAAGAGCAGGGATGTGTGGGCAATTAAAATATTGTAAAAGCCCACTTGGTTGCACTTAGGAGCAAAGGACCCACTGTAGTTCTGAAACATACCCGTGTGAACACAGCCCTCATGTGCACTATTAAAATTTGCAGGCTAAATTAGGTGTATATTCTAAAGGTCTGGGCCATTTGGAATCCAGAGATTTAAGCTCTGTCATGGTCTGTCCTGTTCAAATCAGGACCCTCAGCCTTGTGAAGTCTGGAGTTACTCAGACACTGAGGTCATGATCGAGTTCTAACCTATTTTAAAATGCAGAGCGATATTCATTATCTTAGAGATCTTAGAGTGATAATGGCCCATCCAGTTGTAATTCTGATTAGTGCTCCTTACTCTGAAAATATTATGGCTTTTGTTATTCCATTATAATTCTTAGGACACTGTGTTTTTATGAAGGCTGTGACACAGCAGCCGGGGCCAGCGTGGACTTCGTTACAAAAAGGCTAAATTTCTAGTCCTGTTGTGGAGGAGAATTGAGATGCGGGAGCTAAGTGTAACCGCAAAGAAAAACTGGAAAGCAACTTAAAAGCTTGAAATGTGATGAAGAGCTTTAAAAATAACACATGCAATTTTGTAGAATTGCTTTTCTTCAGCAGCTCTTGTGAATTTTGTGAGGAGGGGGATTTCTGCTGCACGGTGTTCGAACGCTCAGACGCAGCAACGGTGGAAATGCAAACCGAAGTGCCAAAACCAGTCTGTCCTGTACAGCTCACTGAAGTAGACGCAACTCTTGCCTGAAAGCATTTGTAATCTAAAACCCCAGCGCTATTCCCATTGAACATAATGAC
>VYZM01011673.1:73422-151789 GCA_013398915.1 Dromas ardeola | reverse complement strand
TTTTTTGGTCACCAGATACTCCTTACCTATGACAAATTCAAATAACTTTTGTTCAGGAATCTAATGACCTTATTTTGTCTGAAAAACTTCTTTATGCGGCGTTCTTTCCTCACTTTAAAGCAGGTTTGGAAAGACAAGATTTGAAAGAGAATTCCCATCTGTTATTGAAGCATTTAATCATTCTTTAAAAGCCGGTGCAGTTTTATTTTCTCTGGAGAGCGAGTAGCATTAGCTGAAGCATAAAGCAAACTATACCAAGTGTAGAAAAAACTCACCCTGATGTCCTGTTTGACAAACTGACCTGCGGGTCACAACCTGAGTTTATTGATCTGTGGGGCCTTGTCTGGGTGTCGGGCATGTTTTCTGGACTTTGGTTTCAGCTGCATTCCTGACTTCTGAAAGAGTAGGGGGTGTGGATTTCTACTAGGAGTAACCACTGGGAAGGAAGTAATGTTCATTAAGTGTGCAGGCAGTGCAGGACTAAGCATGCTCAGTGAAAAAGCTTTTCTCCTTTGCCTGTCAAGCCCTATGTTTGAACTCATTCCAGAATGCCGGATTTACTTTTCACGAAGAAACGGTACCTGGCTGGACTGCATTTTTCTTTCCCTCCTCAGTCAGCGGAAGATTGGAAACAATATTCTTTTGATGATGAGCGCGCTCGCAGTAATGCGATGTGCCTGCGTGCAAGAGTGAATCTTGCAGGGGGAGAAGGAAGACAAACTTTGCTACCTGTGAAATGAAGACTTCTTAGGTCAGTAAGGGGTGCAGAGAAACTAACTTGTCGAGCAGCTTTTGACTTTTAACTCGTGCCTTTGTTTTCTGCTCTCCTGTATCCCTTCCCATCTTTAGCAGAGCTGAACTTTCCGAAAAGTTTAGCAGCTTTCTGATTGTTCAGCCTCTCTGATAAGGTAAACTTGTTCAAGTGAAAGCGTTGCGAGGTTTGTGGGAGCTGAGCTTAGTTTTTAAAAACTTGAGTTGCTGGCAGTGTAGAGGTTTGTTTTCTTTACTTTTTCTTTTCTTTCTTCTTTTTAGTGGTTCCTATAAATGCAATCCTTTGCTTCCAGTGTGTGTCTTTTAAAAGACTGTTCCCCCTTCTCTCCCCGCCCTCTCCCTTAGAGCTGAAAATGAGACTCGTTCTTGAATAATAAACTCTGTATGTTATCAAGCAAATCTTGTGGCTTGTTCATGTGATCATTTCCAGCCTGAGCATAGATGTTTTGCCTTTTAATATGTTTGCAGTTCTTTCTGGAAAATGAATTGCAAAACTGCTAGCAGAGGGGTGAGAGAAAGCAATTTTACTTGATAACAACATGTTTTAATGTAATAGACTATTGCGCTTTTAAATTTAAAGTGCTCTCTGCTTTTTGGGTTTAAAGACATATTTAGAACTCCTGTCTCTTGAGGCTTTGAAATATTCCCAACCTTAGAAAGGGGAAGGAGAATAATTTTTTTTGAGACTTTGTGCTGCCTAATGGAGATTTTTCTGAACATAGGCCAAATGGTCAAGAAACAAAATGACCACTGAATAAGAAGTGAAATGGACTCAAATAATTAGAAACTGACTGTAGTTAATGATTGTTTGAAGTAGGTCAGAAACATTGGGCAGTTTCTGGTGTTGAATTTTGTCCTCTGATGTTCTTCAGAATGGTTATATTGCTTATCAAAAGTTAGCATTTAATTTTGTAAGTGCGAAGGGTATATGCAGCATTCAATATTTGAATTATATGAATTTTATAAACTTGAGATAATTGAAGAAATAACTATATGCAAATGTGAAATTGTTGTGTCTAAAGGCTTCATATTTATTGTTTGGTTATTTTGAACTGGAAGTTGATTTCCCATGTGAAGGATCTCAGTAAGAAAAAAAGGAAGCAGGTTAGTCCTGGTGCATACTCCTAGTCACAGGATTAGAAGTGCATAATATCTTCGCAAGCTACAACAGGTTATGGGGGTGCTCAGCACTCTCAGCTGAAAACGCTGCACCTCTTTGCAAAGGGCGAGAACAGAGCCAAAGTAGAAGTGACTGGGTTACACTGGGGCTCTCGGTTATTCCCACCGGGATTACCTGCCGCGTGTACATGGAGGGATGGGGAGCAGCTATGCCAAGCAGAAGGAATCTGCAAATGACCAAAGCTGAAGCTCTCTGATCTTTCCTTACACTTATCCCCTGAGATCCAAGGAAGTTTTTGATGAGAGAAGGCTGGGAAAATTTCTTTGCATTTTCTTCTTCTTTGATTTAGCAACCTGCGGGGGATTAGGGAGGCAGGCAGGGCTGTGCTGCAGATGGACACGGACTTGGTGTGGCCACAGCCTAGTCTCTCCCCTCTTTGCGTGCGATACCTCCATTTCCTTAGCTGGGAAATGGGGAGGGTGACCGGGAGGGTCTTTTGTAAGGTACTTTGCATATTTGCAGAAGAAAAATGCCATGTACTTTCAGAGAAGCGGTAAGCCCAGGCTGCAAAACTGCACACCCTGATTTCAGTTTTGAACACTAACATTTGGACCTCAGGTCCAGATATTTAGCTTAGATCCTTTTAGTGACAGTGGAAAGGCAAAATATTGACCTTATCCACACGCAAAGAACGTGGCCTCCCCCATGCTATTGTTCATTTTCAGGTATCCAAATCCAGCGGCTTTGTATGAATCCACTTCACGTGCAAAATATAATTAGGGACAGGAAATGTTTTTGGATTATTTCATTTCCCCTCCTAGGGTTGAGATTTTGCAATTTATAGGCTTGCAGAAGTTATAAGTGGAAAACAACTCTTAGGCCACAGAGCCCAGATCTTAACAACCCTACCTGTGATGTATAGTAGTAAAGTCCATTAAATGAGTATCAGCCAGATTTTGGCCAATAAACCTTTTGGCCTCTGGCCTATTTTTATTTTCATCCTTCATCTTCTCAGGTATTCCCAAGGCCAGTCTATTATAGTTCATTGGTTGAATTTAAATCCTTCTTTATTTTTAAAATAAGGGAGGGGAATTCCATAGTTCCTGGAAAGGCCCAGGTCTTTCTAAGGTTTCATTTACTTCCAGAGTGGATCAAGCCATTGCAAATGTGTGTAGCAGTAGCATAGTTTTCTGTCTGTCTTTCATTTGTGAGCTGAATCCTGGCTTTTTGAACAATTTAAATGGGGAAAAAGTTAACAATGCGTCTCTCCTCTCTGAGTTCTGTGTGTGATCTTGCTCTTTGAAATGGAGGCATATCTTCTGAAACCAGCCATCATCAATAGGTAGAGGTGAAATTTGAATAGAGGAAGCAGGAGGTGGAGGAAGGGGATATATCGTATCACCTTGAGCAGTAGGTTACCTTTGCTGTGAGTCTGTTCCTGTCCCAGGATGTGCAGAGCAGCAGCACAATGGTCTTGGGTTTCTGGAGCAGTTAATTGTGGCAGCTTCCTTGTTTCAGTGCTTACATAAGGACATCCTTCTAAGGGCTTTTTTGAAGATGGTGACTGCTCAGAGCATTTTGAATATCAGGATGTCACGACCCATCTGAAACACCCTGGCTAAGTCACTCAGAAAAGCATGCCAGCTGGTGTCCGGCACTGCTGTAGAAAAACAGACCCCAAATGGGTGTATCTCTAATGGGTCATTCTTGACCTACAGATGCTAAATGTGATCTGCTCGGATAACGTACCCTTGTGATTATTGGAATGTTCTCCAAAACTGGGCAGGACTTTCTGTATCACTAAGTGCAGTGAAGTATAAAACAAATAAGGGATGATTTATTTTAGAGAAAGCCGCACTAGATGACATTGCACCTCTTTTGAGGAAGCACAGAGTTTGCACTACATGTCAGAATGTGCAACTGTATTTTTTCATGTCTAGCATACAACTATGCAAGGCAAAAGCTGATAATGGTACCTCAGGCAGTATTTTAGAGTATCGCAGCCAGTAATGTGGATTACTGCCCTGTACTTTTGTCCTTGAGAAGAACCAAGGAACAGCAGGGCAAGTCGTTGTAGGCTGCTCTGTCTAATGTTTGTTTTGAGGCAGATGATCTTGGTCATTTTTGGGAAGATCTTGAATGTGCCTGTCTTTCCCCGCTGTCTGTGTCCCCAGGAGTAGTGTGTGAAAGTAGCTGCAGGGAATGAGCCATGTAGGAGCTGGAAGCCTACAGTCTGGCTAAACACATCTTTACAAGTTCATAGTAAAACTGATTCCCTTGCCTATAATTTCTGGTGGAGGCTACATGTCTACAAGTAACACCTTTTCACCGGTGGAGTTTTCACAGCTCCACCACTCTGAAGGAACCATGCCTGAACCTGTGCCCTCAGTCACCTCTCACTGAGGTCTGTTCCTGAGCCAGTCATAGCCACACGTGGAGCGTCAGTGGCCAGGATTGCTGGAGGGCCAGCTGCAGAGCCAGGGCTCTGCTCCGCTGAAGAGCTTAAGTAGTGCCTCCTCCTCCCCGTTGACCAAAGTGAAGCAATCTCTTTCTTTTCTCTGTGCACTGGTGGGTTCAAGGAGCCATCCAAAGATACAAAGGCATCTTTGCCTCTTTGAGAGCAGAAGCAGCGAAACAGGGATGATTTCTGAGGAACACTTTTCCTCAAGGGGTTGATTTTACTGTAAGTTTTCCTAGAAGGCAGAGAGATGCTGCAGCTATTGCCACCTGGTTGCTACATGTTTGAGACATAGGACAGTGACTGTAAGCAAAAGACAAGCCTTTAGCGAGCACTGGTATTAATGGTGAATTCCTCTGTTTATTTTCACAGGTAGCAGTGGGAATGAAAACAATTCTATTTGCGATATTGTTCACAGACTCCACAAATGTAAGTACAAGTATAGTTCAAAACTGCACTGTATTTCACCATAGGTGGAAGTGTGAGTCTAATGGTGAAAGAACAATATACATGTTAATGTTGTGCCGGTTTTAAAAGAAGCAAACAAACAAGGAGGCTAGGGGAAAGTTACATATTTGACATTCTCTTGCTGGCTTTGCACAAAATCAGGGTTCATTTAGATTTAGATCCTGCTGTATTTGGGCCAAAGTTGTCTCTGGAGAAATCTGGGAGGGACAGAAGAGGAGAAAAGCTTTTAGCTCTGTCTATTGAGAAACCTCCCGGGTAGCAATTTCAAAAACTCCTGCGGGACTGAGGAGTCTAAGTCCTATTTTTAGAAGTATTGTGGGAGCTTAAATCAGGCTTTAAAGCTTTTAGGAACCTGAAAACGCAGGTAGGAACCCCGTGGGATCTATGAAGTGTCTGAACAGGTTATGTGCCTCACTCTGAGAGTTAATACTTAACTCACCATAGGGGCGTTAGGAAAACCCACTAGACTTCTGCATGAATCTTCATGTATCCCATATCCTTATAAATCTTACATCACCTCATTTCAGAGGAACCGTGATTCATAAATATGAAGCCTGAGTTTAAGGTTCTCAATGGATGTGATTTTGAATGTATTATCCATTGCTTTGAAATCACAAGTGAAAATAACGAATGCAACACGTAATGTCTCTTGGTGCCTCCTAGGCTCGTTTCTGTGGTCGCCGAAGTTCAGGCGATTTTTTGTTCGAGGCTTCAGTTTCTGCCACTTGAGAGGCTGGAGGGTGCTGCGAAATGTAAACTGAAGTTCAGCGCAGATTCTGGTCTCTGTAAAAGTTTGTGGGAGTTGCAACCTGGGGCAGAATTCAGCATCTGGATCTCCTTCCCAGGCAGAGACACAAACAAGCAGAATTTTCTGCATCGATACGCAAATTCGCCCAAGAAATGGGTGCCTTTCTGAATTGCCTCTGTGTTGCTGTTGGGGTTCAGGTGGTTGAAAAAATGAGCTTTGTGTTCACAAGGCAGCAGGGACTAGGGTTTCTCCAAAGTGCCTTTGTTTGGGTATATGTAAAGCTATCAATGCGTCATTCTTTCTGCTTCAGCTGTTAGAGACTCCCATCTTCTCTATTGATTTTACCCAGAATGCTTACTGCCCTTGAAGGTGTGACCTGTACCTCAGGCTAATTTATTTCTGTCATGGCTGCAGCATTTTTTAGAGGGCAGCGGGGGTAGGAGAGAGAACAATGAATTCAACATGGAATATAAATCCCAAGCCTGTAGCCTTCAGACATTCCAGTACATACCCCGCTCCATTCTCCCATTTGGCATTCTGCACAGTCTTGGATTAAAAGAGAAAAAAAAAAAAAAAAAGGCAGGCATTTGTATAACTAATCAGGTGAGCCATTCTGGGGTAATCCCTTTGGTCACACATACTGGCATGTATATTAGAATTTTGCTAGGCTTCTAAACCATTTACAATGACGTCCTAGTTTATGAGCCTGAATGCAAAGTCTCACCTTGATGGCCTAGAAGTGTCTTGGATCTGAGCACTGTTGCTTTAATCTGGTGAAATTTGTGTTGTGGAATGTGGATGGACAAAGACTTTGTTTTTATGCTGAAAACTCATTTTGGACCATAGTAGTGATGGGGGGATGGTTTTTTAAATTTTATTTTATTTTACACTGTATCGCATATTCTTCCCTGTTCAGTTTTTATAGACAGAAACGTGAAACCTAAATGATGTGTAGGCACAGAAATTTAAACTCTACAAATACTGAATTTAAACACCTGGCCCCTTTCATTATTCTATTGAAATAAGCGGGTTTTGCTCTCATGACCTGCCTGTGTAGCTGAAATCTTTCCCTCCTGCCCCATGCACTTCATCAATACCATAGGATTTCTCTAGGGCAAACGTGTTGCTTGAAGGTTCCCCCACAGAAAGGCTGAGCATCGTGTGCTGCAGTGGGTTGTGAACTTTGTCGGAAAACTTTGCTGGACTCCTACCGTGTCGTGGGGATGCACGCGAGGACTGGGATAGATCGTGCGGTGCTTTACAGACCCCCTCCTGCTTTACAGACCCCCTCCTCCCACCTTGCTTGGATTTTTGATCAATAGCCACTGAATCCTCTGAAATTCGAGGCACAAAGTAGTGAATCCTGGATCTCCAGTATGGTGATGATGATCGCATATACAAAGAGGGTAGATTTAGATTAAATACGAGGAAGAAATTTTTCACTCTGAGGGCGGTGAGCCCCTGGCCCAGGTTGCCCAGAGAAGCTGTGGCTGCCCCATCCCCGGAGGGGTTCAAGGCCAGGTTGGATGGGGCTTGGAGCAACCTGGGATGGTGGGAGGTGTCCCTGCCCAGGGTAGGGGGGTTGGAACTAGATGATCTTTAATGCCCCTTCCAGCCCAAGCCATTCTGTGACTCTGTGATTCTATGATGTCCCGGACTGACTGGTTGGACTCTGCAATTCAGACCAAAGTTTGGTGTTCAGGTTTGAGTTCATTGAGTTCTCCAGCAGCGGAGAGGCAGCTTTAAGGAGCTGTATCAAAACATGAGCTTCACGTAAAGCAAAGTTACTGCCTGCCTTGGAAACTTCATGCTCAGGCTTCAGAATGGTTGACCCAGGAGTACCTGGCCCGGGGTTACTGCTGTGGGTCAGGGCGGCGAGGCCAGCTGGGAAGGTCAAAGCTTCAGAGGAATGCAGAGTTGTCTGGAGTTGAAGCGTATGAGATTTCCAGGTGATTTCCTGGGAGCTGCTGCTGCAGAAAACGCTAAATTAGCCCGGGATAACTGATTTTAGTGAAATTTCAACCTGTTTGGCCTGAATTCAAAGTTTATAGCTAAATCTTGCTATTTGCCATGTGATGCGGGTTCCAAGTGGGTCCATGTCACGCAGCCATAAATGTTTGTTTTTCTTCCCCCCACATTTTTTGCAGTGAATCACTCAGAAGCATTTCTGTAGCACCTACTGCTGTAGAGAGGAAAAGTGGAACAGGAGGTATCAATTCAGAGGAGAAATGTGAATAAAGAGAAGGTTTATGATTTGTGCAAGGGGAAAAGGGATGCTATGACATAGGAAATGAAATGGTCTGTTGGTATAAAGCGTATCTTTTCGCACTTCCACTTTCTGCATTGTGGCAAACATATATATATGACCTCCGCCAACATATTGGTTATTACTCATGGAACAAAGCAGCCAGGGCTGGGCATTCAAGCATGTAGTCTCCTTGTATCTTGGCATCTTTGTGTTTATAGGTCTCACTCTTTTTACTTTGCCCCTAATAGCAATAAAGTAAAACAAGATCCGGTCTTTTCATAGCATTGCCACTCTCCTAAAACAGAGGGAGGGAGGAAAAGAAAGGAAGTTCCAGCACAGAAAAGACCCCGTGCTCCTGTAAATGATTTCTTGGGCCTCCAAGGAAAACCTGAAAGAGAGAGGGAGAAATACAAATGCTTAACTGAAACATGGTAGCAGCCACCTTTGTGATTTAGAGCAATGCCTTGGGGTCTTGATTTATCGCTCACTAGTAACAGATTCAGAGCCTAATTCTGGCTAGAACCCACCTCCTGTTTTTTTTTTGCGTAGCAAATGACTGGAGAAGAGTTGCCCAAAATGTTATTTCCCCAATTTTTTCCACGAGGGTTGTATTTTTAATTGAAATAGGAAAATATTGAGTAGTATACAGCTTAGAGGGAAACCTTGAGGTTCCAATGTTTATTCCACTCTTGTGATGCCATCATCAAAGTGCTTTTGTGCTTCAGGTATGAATCAATGTGTGCAGCTTGGTTACTGTCGTGTGCCTGTCCTGCCATGAAACTCCAGTCTTGGCAGAGGTCTTCAGTTTTTATTGCAGAGGGGGTTGTGGGACAGGATGAAGGTTTCTGCTGTGGAATTCTGGCTTCTTCTGAGGCTCAGTTTCATCTGAGCATCATTATGGCCTTTCATTTCATTTGTCTTTTCTCCCTGCCGTGTGGGATGGCACCCACTGGACAGGTTTGGAAATTCAAAAAGAAAAGTATAATAATTAGAATGCCTAATACCCTCAATTGAGTTTAACTCCTCGTTGTGTTAAGTGCTGTATGAACTGAGTAAGAGCCCATGACCTTGAAGACGTGGCAGTCAGGAGGTGGCAAAAGTGAGATGTTATTATTGCCAGTTTGCAGATGAAGAATTGCCCAGGGTGCCCCGGAAGGGAAAATCAGATCATAGGTGGGAAGATGATGAGATTTTTTGGTTCGCTATGAGCCTGTGGTGGGCCACCATCATTTTGGAGTCTGTCACCATGCAGTGTTGCAGCTCTGCTTGCTGCTGTGAGTTTTCTGTAGGAATGTGCTTGCTGTCTTCTCTGAGTCGCTGGTGGTGGCAGTGCCTTCCTGAGGAGCTGCTTCGCAGTAGGAATTCTCCTCCTTTGGTTTTAGAAACCCTTCAGAGCTATCAGCACTGAAAACATGTCTGAATCCAGTTCACATTTGCTTCATGTCTGCTTGCCGTTCTTGTGATTTTTCATCCTTTACTGTCGGTCTTGGAAAGGCTATTTGTGTGCCCAGTGTAACCCCAGAGGCAGCCTCACGTCAGTGACGGGAGAAATGAGTCCCAGGGCTAATGGCAGAAACAGAGAGTATTAGCATGCCAAAGAAATACTGCAGATAAGATGTATAAGGTGTAGTGGGGGATTTTAGGAGTGAAAAGCATTCCAGTAATGCAACTGAGTGGTTATTTTTTAGTATCTTATAAACCAAAAACATCAGTCAAATTTTCCAGCATGCAAACGAAGGAAAAATACCTAAAGCTGGGTCTGAGAGAGATGCTTTGCAAAACAATTTCATATCTGAGAAGGCCTCTCATATGCTTCCCAGATGTACAATCCCATATGTCTGTTCTGTTAGGCTGATTATGGAATACATGCATTTATAGCTCAGAGCAAAGGGAGAATTGATTTCTTTCTAGAGTGGTGTGGGTATCACTGTGTTCAAGATAATTAAACATTAGAACTGCAATACACACGTACAGATCCACCCTGGTGTTTTGGTGCGAGAGACTGTGGATGAAACTTTTGTGTGTAAGTAGTGCATATGTGAGAATGTGTTGCTTGTGATGGTAGACTGCTTAAGGTTTTCAGTTGTTGTACCCAGTGCTGCAGGTAAGTGTGTGAGTAACCTGACACACAAGAGTAGTCCAAAAAGGCTACTTAGTGCTTGCACACAGGAGCTCTACACATCTGAACCCCAAGAGATCCTGGCCTAAGCGTAGCATCTCTTGTATGTTCAGTATAATTGCTCCAGAGAGCTCACCGTTCAAACTGACAAGACAAAGGGACTATTATTACACGTTTAGATGTAAAAGAACTGTGGGCTTGTCTACACTGCAGTAGTCACAAGTTAATTCATATTAAACTAATGATGCATATATAAAATGTATTAGTTAAAGTGCACTGAACCCCTTTGTGGTCACTCTTGTTCATGGTGAAAGTGATTTCTTTTCGTTTAACCTTGATTCGCTTCCAAAGTCAGTTTAGTGAAACCTAATTAAAGCCACTTTGATTGTGAAGTAAAAAGTCTATACAGGGATTTAAATGGTGCTCAACTAACTTACCTCAAAAATTAATATGGTTTGATTTTTTTGAGTGCTCTGGTGTAGACAGACCATCTGGCACAAAAATGTTACACGCCTTATCCAAAGACCGCTTTTGATTTTATCGTTCGCTTCTTTTAGTATTTGGATTTTTTGCCTTTAAGATTGAGCTCCAATATAATGTGCTAATTTCAGCTTTCATAAAATAAAAAAGGCAAGATTTGTTGCAGAGAAACATCTTTGAGAATATTAACCCCAAAGGTGTCAATATCTGAATTCAAGTAATTTTAGACTAATTTTAAAGGTGTACTTGTGTTTGAAAGTTCGGGTTTGTAAATGCTGAAGATTATTCAGTACCCTGGAGGGAGCGATGGATATTGAATTCTAGTCAGTGTCATAACTGGAAATCTAATCTCTGTAAAATCGAGCTCATGACTTAGAACTGAATTATTCCGTACATAGAGGGAAAACAGCTTGGCTGAGCGATATCCATGGTTATGATGAAATTCAGTTAGGCGTGGGTTTGAGCCTGTCCAAGTCCACCTGAGACTCCCAAACGTGAGCACACACAGGGAACAGAGTCCAGAGCATTTGGAAGCCCAGGCTAAAAGTAAAAAAATGGAGCACGTTACATGGCTTAATGTGTAAACAAACTCTGCTCCGTGCAGTATGCAGGCTTTGGGCTACGGAACGCAGGTAGGCTGTAGCCTCTTCCCATTAACATACCTTTAGAGGTCGCATGGACCTCTGGAACCTGAGCTAACAGGCGGCAGTACAGACTGAAGGCAAACAGGACATGGCGGTGGGTGTTCCTTGGCTGCAATTAAATCACAGGAATGTCTAAGTCTCTGTAATGGATACCTAAAGTTTTGCTGTTACTACTGCATTTAGAAATGGAGGTATTTGACAGACCTGTGATGGGTGGAGGTATAATAATTTTATATAGATTGGGACCAAGAAAAACAGAAATCTGTTGGGTTTCATTTCCACTTGTGTCGCTGGCTTCCTCTGTAAGCTTGAGGGGCAAGTAATTTAAGAGCTCTGTGTGTCTCAGTTTCTTCACCTGTCAGTTGGGGGAATTACTTCACAGGGGGATTGGAGGTATCATTATAATGATACTTGCAATATGCTTTCATATGCTAGGTAGAGGAGTGGGAGCGTTAACATGTACAAGAGAAAAAGAAAAAAGTAGGTTAGCTTGTCTGAGCTTGTCATGCTTCTACTGTGTCAGCAAACTCAGGGAGACAAGAGAAAGGAGAGAAAGAGAGATCAAAAGAATACATTAAATTAAAAAGTAAACAGAGAAAGTTAAACTTAAAGTGTCAAGTAAGGAGTTGCATAGGACCTGTTCTGTGCTTCGCTGCGTTAGCCTTGCGTCTCCATCATACGCCAGGGTCTTTGTCATCAACAACATGCCACCAAAAATCACAAGGCAATCCCTGTGCCTATCGTGTGCTCTTGAGCTCCCGTCAGCTCTGGTGAACTGGGCTCGCTGAGGTTGCTCTGCACGTGAACAAAGACCTTTTGAGGAGAGCGGGGGATTTCTCCCTGGAGATGGAGGAAGCGGGGATGCCTGGACTGGTGTGGGACCTGGTGCAGCTCAGATGCTTGGCGAGCTTCCCTTGGCTTTCAGTAGGACTATCCGTATTCCGTACTTGTGGCGTGTTAGGGTGTGAAGTGCAGCTGCTCCGTATTGCAGTGGTGGTGGCAGCAGTAAGGTAAGGGTTGTTACACCGGGGCCTTGCCTTCTACCTTGTCACTGGCAGTGGCGAGTGCCACGTGCTTAGGGAAAGACTGTGCAAAAGCGGGGTTTATATGTCCTCCCAGCTCGTAGCAATCCATACTTTAGGGACTCTCTAAAGCACAGGCTGCGTCTGGTGTGATGTGTAAGGCTAATGTTGTACTTCTTCCATCACAGACATGAGAGAGTTAATTTACCTTTCTGTGCTTACAGTGATACTTCTCTGAAAGCTGCCACAGTTACACAAAGCAGCAGTATTAGGAAACAGCTTTCAGAATCTGCATTTTTTCCCTCCCTCTTTGTTGCGGCGGGAGCAAAAAGTCTCTATGCGGGATAGCTGTTTCCTCTGAGCTTTGTCAACGTGTTCACGCTAGGTTGGGCTTCTGCACAAATGTTTCCCTCAGCTTCAAAGTCCATGTGTGAAGAAGGCAGCTCTGTAATGTGGTGCTGCTGTGCAGCATGCTGCGGTAGCTCACGAAGCGGTGCTGTCTCCTGTTGGAGGACAGACCCGGCAGATTGATTTGGTGCCTCCCCATTTGTGTTCCTACAATATGGATTCATTTTCGGAAGTGGTGAATGTGCATTGCAGTCTTTCAGAGTTGCTGCTGTTTGGCATCTTTTGACAAACAGGCCACTGAAGTGGTCTCTCAGCTGTTTGGACACAAGGAAATTCCTTGTTTTTTTGTCCTTTCCTTACCCTGTTTTTTTTGAAGGCACACTCTCTTGGGTAGTTAAGATGACCAGCCATAGTTCTGAACTGTGATTATCTTCTGTTTAGTTTAATCTGTTCTGTCTGATCATGAAATAGGCCAAGGAGTCTTCATATGCAGACCTATAATATGGCAGATTTTACATATAAAGCAGACTGAGAAGAACAAAAACCATGTGGGGGAAAATTCCTGACAGTCAATATATGAAGGCTTAGTTATATTTTTACAGAATTATAGGTCAAACACTAGGCTGCCGAAAGCAGTCATACCAGCTGTAATCTTCTTTAACTGTATCCAGTCAAAAAAGATGAAAAATTGTTTTTCTGCCTTTGAAGAATGGAAATATCTTTTTCCATATCCACTTTGACCTGTTTTACTGTAACAGATTCTGGATCCGCTCAGCTAAATCATCATAAGCAGAGTTTGACGGAAACAAATTGCACCATAAAGCTTATCCTAAAACTCTGCCTTTTGCACCTTCAACAGCTGGGTAGTTTTTGAAGAAAAAGCGCTCAATTTGCATCCTAAACCTCCTCAGACTGCCTTATCTGTGGCAAAGCTGGCCTACTTGGAACCATGGGCTGTGCGGTATAATCTTATTTTTACACATGGTCAGACTGTTTTACTGTGTGTCATCTGAAATGCACCCTTCCTTTTTGAAAACCACAAGTAACCACGAGCTTCCGCTGAAGTGCCAGCGAACAGTAAGTTTTCAAACGGACCGATGAGTAAATAAGAGTGGCAGGAATGGCGCAGAAACCTCTTGGAAAACAAAGGGAAGATGGCATCTGTCAGAGACCTTATTAACATAAGTGCCTATTCCCCAGCCAGCTGAACTGAAAAACACCTATGCTGAGATAACAGAACCCAAATGCAGGAAGCCAGCCACTTAAATGTGGAGGGCAGGACTTGAAGCACCCACGTCTCAAAGACATTAGGAGCAGAGCATGGAAAGTGCTATTTGCTTTGTGATCTGCAAAATCTTGCAGTGTGGGCAGCAGAAACACCAAGCTGCCTTAGAGCAGTTTGTGTGTCACTGCCAGAGAAATGGGGTATGGAAAGGTAGGCAACTCTCTGCATTCATGTTTTAATGCAAATTGAGACACTTGTATGGATAGTATCAAGAACGTCTTGGACATATTTTAGCAGATATTTGTAGCGGTGGTGTTGGGGATGTAGATAAGGTCTGTAGAGAGATATAGTGATGAAGTGATGGGATCTCCTTCATCTTTCAAACTTTGCCATCTGCAAAAGGAGGTTATTTCACCCAAGAAAACTTTTTGGAAGGCATGGAGCGTCAGAGTCGTCCAATGCCTGAGGATTTTGCATACTATTTCTCTAGATTAGAGCCACAGGACCTGATCAAGTTGACCATCATCACAGCCAGCAGTGAAACTGGGAGATTAGCTTGTAGAAATGCCCTCTTGCTGAGATAACTTTTCATCTTCTTGCCCAGTACTTCTTTCTACTTCTTGAGGAATAGCAGGGTAAATCTTAACCAGCTATTTGTCAGAATTTAGGCAGACTGTGTTAAAATATTTCACCAAGGGCTGTTAGCAAGTATTAGAGCCAACTTTAATGAAAAAGAAAATGATGTGCCACTGTTGTGCATCAGAAGCACTAGGAGACATATTAAAAATTATCTCTGTCCAAGTAGCTCAATACTTTTCGATAAAAAAATGACTTGCACACAGTTTTAATTGCGGCCTTCATGATGAGACCAAAGAAAGTGAACTTGTAAGATTCTGGTGTATTTGCAGAGTAGAGTAACCCAGAACTCACTCAGAGTTCCTCAGGAGGCTAAGCAAAATTCAGTGTTGCCATCTCAAGGGTTTCTAGCTGCTCTAACCATGAGGATGGGGCAAAGCATGGATGGGGAACTGGAAAAAGGTGTGGTGTGAGGCTACTTCCTCTTGCCGCCCCTGTTTTTCTGCATAGTAGACTTTTAATTTAGATACTCCTGTAGGTTGTTTCTTAAGTAGTAATATAATAATAATAATAATAGTGCTGTTTCAGTATAGTGCGGGTACACTAATGGCATTACTTAACTTGAGGGTGATGAAGAACCCATACAGCTGTGCTCTTCTTGTCGGAGGCTGGCTTGCCTGCTGCTAGCTGAGGTGCTATTCTTGGTTGTACTGTATAAACACGTGTTGTATAACAGAGCTGGTGCTAGTCCCCTTTACTTTTGTCCAAGTCATCATAAATAGCGGTTTGAGAAGGGGAACTTGAGAAGAAGGTTATCCTGAGAAAAGGGCTCTAGGGAGAGAAAGGCGACATATCACTTGATACAAACCAGATGATTAATGGTGAGGTTTGCAACTCCTACTTTGAAATGTTAGCGTTTAATGCAAATGTGAGCTATGTCAGAGAAGATAATAATTTGGCTTTTAATTCAGAACTGCATATGGCAAGTCAGTAGTGTCTACTGTATAAAAGAAAATCGGAGTTATTGAGACACCCTCCCAGCTTCTTTATTTTATGAATGCATTCATTATAGTGCGCTTAGTTGGTTGGTTGTTAGTGATGCCATAAAATAGAGGCTATCTCTGGTGTTTACAGACTTCTGCTTGTTTTCATGGTTCCCTGATTATGCTGTATATCTGCTTACTCTTCATGCCATCTTGTGAGGATGTCAGACCATCGTCGGTTGAACAGCCTGGTTCTTGTTCCTCTTAAAAGACTTTTTTCTCTACTGTGCTTTTGTGCAATCCAAATAGCAGCCACTTTCCGTTTTACTAGTGGTACCTAAACAGTAAGGAAGGCTGGCCACTAGCCAATTCATTTAAGTCTCTAGAATAATAGTTTGCTCTCTAATGAATAGTCTGGCTTTAAATCTCTCCATTAAATTGTGGTGGCACTCCTGAAGTTGACAGGTACTTATAAGACACTGAGGAAAGGTCGTTTGTTGGGTGTTAGTTTCATTGATCTATCCAGAGAACCTTCTAGTCATTCCTCTCCACTCTTCGAAGGCAAAAAAAAGGACAAAAAAACCAGGCAGAAAATTCATTAATTTTCTCATATTTGCTTCTGAAGTCACAAATAAAGCATTCTAGGTAATCAGTTCCCTTCTTTTCTGCCACTAAGTCTGTGTCTATCCAATATTACTTGGATTGCTGGCCCATTGCTTGTATTGGTAGTGCAGCAGCTGAATTTGAGGCTCTGTCAGATCAGTTTTGCAAGTATAACCAGAGAGAGTCACTTTTTGGCCCTAAGAACTTGTAATGCCAGTAGCCCTGAGGGGAAAAAGAAAACAAGGAAGGATGGATTCTTCTCCTGTTGTACTGGTGGGGAAAGATTTGATGATTTGCCCAGGCTCACACAAGGCGTCTGTGGCAGAGTCGGTAACAGAATGAAATACCTCGAGGGCTAAGACAGTGTCATAGCTGTAGGACTATCCTGATGCCTTCACACTGGTTCTTTTGCATGTATCCTAGAGACATACTTTATATAGAAGTATGTTGCTTGATAACACTGTCTCCATGGATTTGCTTGCGAGTACGTGATTTTATATTTTTATGTCTCTGCCAAATATAACGGAGTTCAGCTTCACAGTTAGCCTCATCTCATTCTGCGCAGGGAAACTGAGGCACGGAGCAAGGGGAGGACTTACCCTGGACATCAGCTATATGTGCTAATCTTGGATTGGAGTCTGGGTGCTCCTTGGGACTGGCTTGCAGTGAGCTGGAGTAATACCGCTGTCGCTAGATTTATTGCTTACTTCATCCTTCTTCCCCTGTACTAATAAATCAAATGCTACCATTTTCTTCCTGAAGCTGGAACTTCATGAACTTAAAAGCAATCTGAGGAAGGAGTCCTGTAGTACAAAAACTGGCTGTGCTAATGCCCTGTTCCATTTAAAAAAGAAATCCAAGAGCAGTGGCAAAGTTATTTTTACTGGAACTTTAATTTACTTTAGACCCCAGCCACACCCAGGAGTATCCAGTCGTATATGTCAAGAACTGGCTTCTTGATGCCCAGGAGAATAAAGCCTAGAGTGACCTGGATGTTTCTTAAACCATGCTGGTAGGGAGTGGCTCCTATCTGCTAGCAGTGGACAAGAATGGGCTTAAATGACACAATTTGGGACCAAATTCTGAATTTTTCTGTGTAAATTTTTTGTACTGGGCAAGGGGAAGAAGCAGACTAAAACTGAGGAAATCGGAGAAATCACATTTGCAGTGGCCATTTCTAGCTAGCTGGCTTGCGTCCTTTGGAATAAAAGGAGGATGGAAAGGAGTGTGAGGTGGTTGGAGGAGAGACACAGGATCAGTGTTTGTGTGGGACCTCCCAGCACACTCGAAGGGAAGAGCAGAAACCTCCTTGCAAATGTGGAGCTCCAGCTTTTGTTCACAAGGCACTGGAATTGCTCTTGCAAAGCTGAATGTGTATGAGAAGAGGGTGGCATACCGTTAGAAATAAGGCTTTGAAAGAAGGCCCTTCAGCACTAAAAATGCAAGGCTGAGTAAAAGATCCTTTGTCAGAATTGGTCACCATGGCACAGTCATAGAGCTCTGTGGATCAGCCTTTGCAAGGGAGAGGGTGGTGGTACGGCAGGGTAGGAGGAGAGGACAAAGGGTTTAGATGTTGTAGGGTGAAAGCTAAGACTAAGTTTAAGAGGGAGTAGGAAGCTACCAGAATAAGGGTGTGTGTGGACCTGCAGGTGAGGCTGGGAAGTTTGAACCTGAAGAATAAGACAGGAGAAAGTCAGTGAAGCGAGGAGTGCTGTGGTCAGAACGGACCATGAAATGAATGGGAACATTTCCCACTGTAGATAAGGGGAGAGCATGCCTGAGGTGAAGAGTTCTCAGCCCAGGGAAGTTATTAAGTGTCTGAATTCCTGGCGGCTGGCCTGAGGACATTGTTAAGAGAGGAATGAAGTCAACCGTGGACCCCTGCTATGACTTGGCTGAATGATATTTAATATTTAAGCCTTTTAAAGTGGAGAGAATTGCGTAGGAGCAGTTCTTAAAGAGGAAGGAACACAATCCCTGTTGACGAACCATGTGCATTCTCCATGATTTTTGTTCAAAATGATACTAGCAAATTAGCTTAGTCTGAAAAGAAGCTTTGGAGAATTGACGTTTTCCAGTTAATTCACAAGTCCCAGTTACTCCTCCTCTCTCCCCTTTTTACCCAGTGTGTTTTTACTTTTTGCTTTGGTTTGGTTGCAGCCAGGGATGGCAGAATGCGTGGCTCTCAGGTGGTGCAGTGTGAAGCTCATCAAAAGCAAAATAATACCTGGGTTTTTTTTCTGTAGCACTTTTACTTCCTAGAGGACAAAGCATTCTGTGTTTTCCCTGTTTGATAGTGGAAAGTGAAAGACTGGGGAAAGGAAGTGACTTGTCACCCAGCAAAATGATAGTGTAGACAAAAATGGAACCAAGGTCTCCTCTTGATGGAGAGAAATTGGTCAGACTGCAGCATTTTCTCCAGGGTACAGAATGGAAAGTCTATTTAAGAAACTGGTGATTTTAGAAATCAGATTGTACCGGAAACTGAAGGTTATTTTGTAAGGAAACAAAGCCCAAGTCCAAAGACGACTGAAGTCACTGTAATTCTTTCCATTGCTTTCCATGGGAGAAAATCTTTATTTAATAGTGGTTGGTAACAGGCAAGATAACACCCGACAAACTGTTTCCCATCTCAGTTCTTCCGGCTCTGCAATAAATACTGCTCTTCACTTAGGGCATGGTCAGCTGTTAGATTTCCATACAGAAAATGGTCCACTGACTTCCATTTGAAGGAGGAGGGAAGAAGAAATGGAGGTGTGAGGGTAAATCGCAGGACCAGGCAGCACAAAAGTGAAAGAAAGAGGAAGCAGAGAGTATTTACTTCTCACCTGCTACAAATTATCCTGCAGCACAATGGCAGCAGAAGGCGGTGAGGAGGAGGAGGAGCGGTGGGACAGGCGGCGGTGCAGCCGGCGTGCCGGGAACAAAAGGCTTTTCTGTCTGGAAACGCTGTGCGCCAAGGTGGGAGCTCCGTGCTCGCGCTGCGGCTCTGTGTGTCTCAGAGCTTTGGTTTCGGCAGACGGACACACGCTATGGCAGGGTTCGGAAAGGCCGGCCCACACGTCTGGGAGATCTTTCGCTCCCTAATGACACTCAGGCTGTGTCCTGCTATTGCTGGTCAGCGTTTTGCTTGCAGGCTAATGTTACAGTTGTACCAGAACTCGTTCCATATTGGCGTTTGATCCTGGGAGAACGGGAAAAATCTGGTCAATACGGTTCTCATTAGCCAAAAAAGCTGTAACATGCTGGAGTCATTAGTAGTTTGTTGATTGAGTTAACCGTGCAAGGCGGGCTGCAATTGATCATCTGCATTCTCATTAAATATGCCGCAGTCGAGGAGAGTTTGTTATGAAACTATTTGGAGGACATGAGGAATCTTGGTTTCAGCCAAAAGCATCAGTTTCAAAATATCTTTTAGCTTAAAGCTCAAACTGTATAATTAATATCAGAGACGGGATTGAGGTGCAACATGAAAATCATCTTTCACAAAAGTGTTACTACGCAGGGTCTTGTTTCAGCTCAACATGGGAAGAGAGATCGGGGCTGAAACTTGAATCCAAATCTAAACTTTCTTAGTGCTGCAAGAGGCAGGGGAAGTGGTGAGGGTCTGTGGCTAGGGGATTTCCATTTGGAACTGTCTAGTAGGTATTTGAAGGAAGGAAGCATTGCTGTGCTTCATTTAAAGATAATGAGGTATAGTAAGCCCTAACCAAAAGTCAAATTCACTTCATCTTTGCATTGCTCATAAGATAGTCAATAAGTTAAAAAGATACATATAGAGAGAGGTGATATAATTTCGCTTTCAAGAAATGGGTGAACAGGAGTTGCTGAAGAGTGTTACCTTGAAAATATATCATGATCACTTTAAACCTTGTCTATGTCTTTCAGCTTTTGAAATGCTGAAGATCACATCTTGAGGGAATTTGTTAAAGCCTTTGAAGTATTTTTATGTTAGGCCCCTATGGCAGAAGATTGTACAGATCAAGAAAGTACCGGGTAGATTTATTCACAGAAAATGCATTTAAATTACCCAGCTATACGGGCACACATTCTTCATTTATAGCCTGGTGTCTGGTCTCTGAAATCCTCCCAAGAATTGAGGTCATAGAATTTGAAAATGAGCTTCTGTACACCATACTTCTGGCCTTTCAGATGTAACATAGTCTGTACTGTGTGGTAAATTGGACGGAATTCAGAGAAGAGCAACAAAAACGATTAAGGGAGTAGAGGAACTGACTTACATGGAAAGATTAAAGGCGTTACAAATTTGTGGCTTGGTGAAGCAAAGACTACTGCAAGTCATTGGAAGTTTCTGGAGACAGGAATGCAGCTTCAAAATCCCCGGTCTTGTCTAAACCTGTTTTTGTTTGTGTGTTTGTTTAAAGCAAAATCTTTTTAGAGCAATATCCTCATCTGGATTAACTTACCACGGTTCCAGTGAAAACAATGGAGCTAAGGGATCTGTGCCAAATTATACTGTCTAAAAATGTGGGCCTTGCGCTTTTCTAAAACTGGCAACAGCAGGAGTGGAAGCAGTAGTTTAGGGAGGCAACCGTTGTTTTAACTCCTGCAAGTTAATTTCTGGTATATTCAGAACACAGAGGGGTTAAATGCAGAAGATATTCGGACATCTTCCTTCTGTAGGGCCTCTGCCTTTGCTAATGCCCGTTCTGGGGCAAGAGTGCTAATGAGCAGAGCTGGTATCGGAAAGCTTAAGATCTTGTTTAATGCTTCAGTTGAATATTGGCAACTGAAAGGACTGAAAGGACAATTCTTTTACCTTTTTCTTCACCTGCTCCTGCAGAAATACGGAGAACTTTCAAGCCAGTAGAAAAAAGTCTAACATAGTCCCGGAAAATGGAGGGACGTTGCCATGAGAAGTCCTGAGAAGCTGCAGGTGTAATCCACTACTGGATGTATACGACATGCCTCCTTCTGTGCAACATTTGCACAGAGGAGCAGTCTGTAAATACCCCAATTAGTGAGTGTAGCATGTTGGAATAGGGTATAGCAGCTCATGTTTTCAACCTTAGAAACCCTTAGTTCTGTCCTTGCTGAGTTGATCAAGATGGTGGCCACTCTGCAGACACAAGGAACGAATTGTTCCCGATGGTCCACGGGGATTGAATTACAGTGAGACTGAGCAATTAAAAACGTGGGCTGACTCTTAGGAAAATGAAGTGTGAAGCCCATTGTACTGAGAAATAGTCTCAGAAGGGAAGTGATGGAGGCCCTATTGCTTGGGATGTGGTACCTTTCATAAGGATGGAGTGTTAATTGAAGCATTATGGCCAAATCTTAACCGAGAAGTTAATTTCTGGCTCCCTTGCATGCTCCTTGTTCCAGCTGGGTAGGGAGTTACCCTGTCCCAGGGCTGAAGTGCACTTTGGTTTGCCTGTGGATGGAGTTCAGGAGCTGACACCTTTCACGTAAGTGATCGCTTTTATGAGATGGGTGAAGCGGAGGAAGGAGATGGGAGTGCGGTAGCTTCTGGATGGAAGTTGCTACAAATAGCAGTTTCCATTGTAATTCATGTGTGATCTTCACTGAGGGATGAAAGCAGCAAAACCTCTAAAACATAATTAGGACTAATTTTCAGCCTTGTCAGTTGCACCAAAAAAGCAAAAGCACTAAAAGGGCTTGTTGGAGACTGTGCTGCCCTATTGATTTCTCTGGGTCAGGAGTGGGGCACAGTGACCTGCCGGATACCTCATCATCCCTGTGATATCCAGCTCAACGGGTGAATAGAAAAAAGAGGAAAACATAGCCCTCCTGAAATGAGTGTTTGGAAAATGGGGATTTTGAGTGTGTGAATGAGACAAAACAGTCAGACAGGAATACCGAATGTGGACCGAAGATGCCAGGGGAATTGTTTCCATAGAAACACAACCATGGAGGCTCACATGGCTTCCCCATCTCAGACTTACAAATTCATATGATTATCTTAATGGTCAACATAATGGATTGAAAAGAGGTAGGTGATTAGTAAAATTTGATCCGAGTTTGTTGCAGATGTAGGGAGCATTGTGCTGAAGTCTCCTGTCTGATTGCAACTTAGAATGGCTCATATGCTGCGTGCGTATCGCTCTGATTTGCTGCAGTAAATCAGGATTAACTCCTGAGCAGTGAATGGTATCCTACTGGTGTCAAACAAAGGGAATCAGACCTAGTTTCTTTTAATTAACTTGAAGAAAAAAGGTCTACATTTGTTTCTTGATGCATTGTTCTTTCACCTTTGTTGGCCAGTCCTTTTGCGTGGCTGCAGACATAATCTTTTGCATGTAAATCAATACCATTCAGAAATGCCTCAGGAAATATTGTTCTGAAATGTACTCAATGGAAGCACATGCCTTTCTGTGCCAGAATTTATGAGGGGCCCTGGGAGTCTGTTTTCTTCATTTGTTCATGGAAATGTTTCTCCTTGGAAAATCCAAGATGCTTAGGACTAATTTATGTTGCTCCAGCCCCTTCAAAGAAGCTAACACCTAAAAGTGGTGGTTTTGCATGGTGTTCGTAGGCTTCTGCATATAATATGGATGGCACCGTGTTTAAATGAGTAAGCTTTAGTAATATTAACAAAGGGCATTTAACTTTGATTTTTATAAAATGAGGGCGTTCTGGGCTTTTATGGGTGGCGTTTCTAGATTCTGTGCATGATCTGTCTTCTAGTGTGCGTAGTGTTTCCAGTTGAGGGTTTTGTGTGGTACTGTTGACCAGTCGTGCCCAGGCACAAGCAGAGTGGGTTGCTGGGACGCTTCAGGAGCAGCTGTTAAGGTGGTACTTCTGATGTGCTGGGAATTGGGCAAGATGAGGAATACTATTTATCAGGGGTTTCTCGCCCAGTAACCAAAAGGTATCCCCTAAACCCCCGAAAGCAATGCCCATGCAGGAATCACATTTCCTTTGGGAGAAGAGGCTAAACCGTATAGTCTAGGTCTGAGCAACCCCAAATAAAACCCCGAGGTTTCAAACCGTAGTGCAGATGTGTGGCTTGGGCTCCTCTCTACAAAAGCCCGCGGTGGCCTGGACATCGCCTGTGATTCTGTACTTTAAGCTGGGCTGAGATGGCTTGGTCTGCCTGATTTTTAAAGCAGCCAAAACTTCACAACCCACAAGCTTCATCTTTAATGATAGTCATTTGTGCTCTTTTTAGAAGAGATTGTGTGTGGAGGGGGAGAGTAGAGCAGGAAGTGGAGACAGGACAATTTTGTACACAATTTCCAGTAACTGATGTTTGTGAGGAACTGTCCCATTATCCAAGACAGTAATGGCTCTACAGCCAGAAAAATACGTGGTGTTACCCTTCTGGGTGCATGTGGGGGGGAAAGCAAAATAAAGGCTAAAATTATGGGGGAAATGGCTCCCATCTTTCCTCCTGGTTTCCCCAGCCTCTCAGAACTGTCAAAAAGTTGCTAAAGACCCTCAAAGCCTTAAGACTAGCCCAGCTCCAGGCTGGTCTCTTGATAAGCATACATAATACTCCCGCAGCTTCAAGAGGAAAACACCCGAGGTTTGGGAAGGGTCAGCCAGAAATGACATAGCTGCAAATATGAAAGGAAATCAAAGAACTGCAGGGTTCCGCCCAGGAGAGAGGAGAGCGGGAGAGGTAGCTGGGCCAGCCAGCGCCGAAACAAGATTAACAGGAAGAGACGCCCAGAGAGAAGGATTTTTCCACTCAAACTTCATGTGTGTGAATTCAGTGCTAACCTTGACCCATGCTTTCAATTGCCTTGTTTTGAAATGCCCTCCCTTGAACTAATTAGTGAGACTGCTCTTCCAGTGCTCCTATGTTGCATGGTGAATTGAGTAATGTTTGATATTTTTCCTAAGGACCTGGATTGACGAGTGGCAGGAGTGTGTCATTAGTGTTGAGGCTCCCTAATTTCAGTTGGAACTTCTGAATGATACTAAAATTAAAATAACAACACCATTTCTGAAGGAAAGTGGAAGTGTTTCTGCATTTCCACATATGAAACCTGTAAAGTGTTGTCATGCAGACAACACGTTAATTCCTGGATGGCGTTCCTTTGATTATCCCATACTGTGAGTTTCTTTTCTGTACTGTAGACTTCTAGGACTCTCCTCTTACTTTGCTGAGAGCAGGATGGCATTTACAAGAGCATGTAAATGACTTGGACTTCCAAGTCCTATTTTAAACAAAAAAAAAAGTGCTTAAGGGCCAGAACTTGATAGGCATTCAGTTGATAATGGCAGGGATAGGTTGAAAATGAGATGGTGTCTAGCGTCTCTTGAAATAAACAGGAATTTAGTGTTTCAGTGTTGCAGAAGATTCAGTGAGGTTCCTAGCACTATCTTTAGGACCCTAAATGCCTTTAAACTGCCGGAGACTTGTAAACCTATGTGAGCATTCTAGGCTTTTTCTGTTTCCTCCCTTAAGCTTTAACGCAGAGGTAGTCACCTTGCCTAACTCAACGTGTATGTCAAAACATCCTGCATCAGGAGTGCCACTGCTGTGCTGTGGGCTGTGCGGGCAACACAATGGAACAGGCTCCCTGAGCTCCTGTTAGCCCATACTCGGCACAAGGATGCCCAGCAATCCAGCCTACGGCGCCGTCATTTGTTGGGGACACGTTATGGGTCAAGGAGGGGAGTGTGTCCTGCCCTGCGCCTGTGCCATGTGTGTGTTGGGAGGTGCTGGGGACCACTAAGTAGCCGCCCCTGATTTCCCAAAACAAAGGGAGGAAAGGTGCAGCCTCTACCCAGTCTCTGAGCAAACATCCACTCTATCATGAACACTATTGGCAAGTAGAAAGTTGGTAGTTTACTGAAGTTTTTTCCCCATCAATTAGTGAGGAGCATAGCTTGGACCAACTTTGTCAAGCTTTTAATCTGAGGAGACTTTTTGTTGCTGAACTGCCTCTGCATACGAAATGTAATTGGTTGCCAGCTCACACTTCCCTGACCCATTTCCAAAGCTATTTCATTTGACTGTGTTGAGTGATCTTTCTGAAATTATTTCTTGATTTTTATCTGAAATCCATTGATAATGGTTATTTAAGCTCTTGCTGAGCTATCTGGTTGTTTTAATTTCAAGGAGTACATTGAGGAGTTTAAGTATGTATTAGTTATCATATTGATGGATCAGCCAAGCAAGGAACATTTGGAAATTCACATATTCCTTTTCATTGACCTATGATATTTGAAAGATAAGCCTCTTGCATGCCATTAGCAGTTCGAACATCTATAAACATTTCTCAGTATGCATAGATTTTGTTTTGGAATAGTTTGAGTATGTACATGTAGATTTTTTTCCTTTAATCCATCCAAGAATATTAATTGCCCATTTGGTTTGCTGTTTGCCATTTATTTAATACTTTTCCTTTAAAGTAGTATTGGTTTAGTTTGTGCTGAATCAAGTACTCTGGTGAAAGCCTAGTGCACTGAAAACTCACCTGAAAGCTGTGAACTTGCGGTCTGTGGCCGACACAGACATGATTTATATCCTGGGTCAAATTATGCACCTCTGCATCTCACTTCACCCAACTGTGGAAGGGTGAAGGTAGCACCTCCCCCTCATGAATGTGGTAAGATTGAAATAGTGTTGGTACAATACGATATTAAAATTGTAGTGTATCTGGGAGTGCACCTGCCTTTTGAATCCCATGCGTGGCCCCGCGGCTGGATGACAAACCCTTTGGGCTCCGATTAGACGAGGTGGGACCATCTGTTGCAAGCTGCTTTGACTCATTAGCATCCCTTACATCCGTGCCAGGTCTTACTCTGATGAGCTTGGATGCGTGATCAAACTTTAAGTATTTGTGGAGGGCAGAAACAGGTTGAAGGGTTTTGCTCTGATGTGACAAGTGTTCAGCTAAAGAGCTTCAGCAAGGTTCACGTGCAGGTACTATGTTCTGTTATCATGTGGTGAATCGGCACATAAACCATCCTAGCTTTGGTTTATGCAGTTCCGCTAGCTAAAGCTGAGCATGTGAATTGATAAACTAGACATCTCTCTGACACTGTGAGGTATGACACATTATCTTGTCTGTATATCTCATAAAAATAAAACTAAGTTGGAAGGCCTAGTGCTCTACTTCTGCTAAAGCAACCCCGTTGATGCCAACTGTGCCACCTTTGGTGTGAAATAATACCCGGTGGAAGTACAAACAGCATCAATGCTTTGCTTATGAGACTACTTGGGAATGATACAGTGTCTTTAAGCAAACGAGGAAAAGGAAAAAATAACTGTGAATAAGGTTCACCAAAGCTAGATGTGGAAAAACTTTAGTCACGTGATTTATGCCAATTGCAGGGGACACAGGATGGAATGGGTTTCCTAAACACTTGTCTCATCCTGTCTCAGCAAGCAGGATAGCCCTTCTTTCTGCTGAAAATTGTCCCATGGATGTGACTGCTTGTCAGTCCTATCTGATACCCTTCTGGTCACTCTACTGGAGTTCCAGTTGAATATTGTGTTATGCTGTTCTCCACGTGGGCAGTGTTAACAGCGTTGATTCCTGTAGCAAATGTGATACAGAATTGCTGGAGCCGCCGATACATCTGTAAATTGAGTGAACTGGGGTAAAGTCAATAAGGTCTGAAAATTTTTGTTAGAAATAAGTGTGCCTTCAGTGTGTTATGTAGGTGTATAGTGGCATGGCATTTGCTGCTTCGGGGGGAATGCATCTGTCTGTCTACCCGTCTGTCGATGGGTTTTCCATAGGTACATCAGCAGACGGTAGGGTGGGTCAGTTCCTGCCTTTGCTTCTAAATTGCAGATATATGCTCTACTGTTACCAAAATTTGCTTTCTGTGATCAGATGTACTCTCAGTTTAGTGGCTGATGATCCGTTGACAGAGACTATGCTTTCAGAATGTGTGATTTTTCCACTGCGTCACCCCAACTTCTTTCAGATGTAACTCTCTTAAAATTGGTTGAAACTGGTTAAAACTTGGTAACTTGATGATGCATGAAAATGCATGATCCATCTTCGATCTTTAACTTAGGTGATCCAGATGTGGAATCAATCGAACTACATTTACACCCTCTCCAGAAGCGCTGTAAGGCTTAATCCACTAAAGTGTGCAAAATCATGTCGTGATCCTTGGATAAAAAAATAAAATGCAAGAGCAAAGAGCTGTAGGAGTGGTAAAGAATATCCTTCTCTTTAAAACTTCGCAAGCATGTAAGCTCTCTTCTGCACTACCTCTCTAGATTCCCAGTATCTGTACAAGTTAGAGTTAGATCTGGTCCTTAGGCAGAGAATTAATCTGGATTCTTCTTACAAAACACATCTCTCAAGTGAAACTTTTGCCTATATTTTTCCCAGAAGATTCTTCTCTTTCAGTCCAGAATTTTATCAGCAATTCTTATGCTAACAGGGGTCAGGAGATGAGATGTTTCTCACGTTACACTTGAAGCTTCTCATGAATAATGGCCTGTATCACCTCTATTGTCTGTCCAAAACATAAGCAACCAGACATAAGGCCAGAGGAGAAATTTAAAGAGTGCTGAATAAGCCAGCAGGACAGACCAAGAACTAAGATAGAGAGTGAAACAAATACAAGGTAGAGCAGATGGTTATTTGGGGAAATATCTGAGCAGATTAACTACTGGGCAGCTAGAGAATGAGTCAGTCCCTAGTTAAAAAGTGCCCTGAAATCTTCAGAGTGAGATTAACAGAAGCACAGATGAAGATCGCTGTAGTCAAAATAAATTAGAGGTCATTATTCCCTAGTGAATTTTCTTAAGTGTTAAGTAGAGCACATCAGGCTTTTCACAGAAATCTGAGGGGGGTTGCCATACTTAAGACTATCACTTGCTCCTGTGTAAGGGCAATCTGTCCATTTTGAAGCACTTTTTCCCATCAGTGTTGTCCTTCTCTTCCTTCTCAAATTCATTTATTTGCCTTTTTCGTTCCCGTGTATATATGTGTGCGTATTGTGTATGGACAAAAAATAGCTGCAGTTTGAGCAGGGTGATAATACCAGAATACGTGGCATTGGAAATTGCCATCATGGAAATTTTAGTTCCCCCTTAGCCCTCCAATCTTTTTGTTTTTCTTCAGTGAGACTGCAGCTGCCATCTGATTTGTATTTATATATGCTCTTTATAGATATTAATGCAATAACAGATTAAACCTAAAGTAACTGTTATTACACAGAGAAATCTCGGGGTCTGATCTTGCAAACACTAATGCCTCTGAATAACTTTAATCTTGTGCATTGTATGTTTGAATTTAATGGGGACTCTTACATGCCAAAGTTTCTCACATATGCGAATGTTTGCTGCAACTTCAGACTTTCCCCATATGTTGATGTCAATTTGTTTTTGCAACCTCAATACGGTTTAGAAACCTAAGTCTCTGATCACGGTTTGTATATGTTTTTTTCAGTTCTCCAGGCTTCATTGTACCAGACTTTCAATTGAAAAAATGGGCCAAAACCTCACTGCTGTTAGTGGTACCACCTACTTATACTGGGCTAGACTTGGTTTATGAGGGGTTCGTCAGGCATTTTCTTTGCGATCTGAGCAAGCTCATAGGTAATATGACTTACAGAGGGGTAACACTGTTTTTACAGTATCATCTTCTCACCAAACATTCTGAAGGTGAATCCCTAAAAGAAAATGAGTTGTAAAACTTGGAAAATCGTACGATAGCCCAGTAGCTGGTTTTATTGCTTGTATAAATAGCTGAAAGTGTCCAGGAGACAGACAGTGGAGTTGTATCAAACTTCTCTAATGTAGTTGGCCTCTGATCTCTGTATAAGGGCTCAAGCTAAATTGTATTTATTCCGTAGGGTCGTCTTCCCTGTGTGGGAACTTAGATGCCAAAAGCTGTTTAGATGATATTAGTTTTATCAGATTTCCACTAGAATATAAAGTTTTGATAAATTCACTTCAGACCAGATATGGTTGGTCTCAGAATACTTTGGGGGGAACCAAAAAACTGTTTCTCTTGAGCTCTAATACACAGGTATTTAAACTCATGCACATCCTCCAGCGAGCCAAAGCAGTATATGATCCTTATATTCTGCGTATGACAGTATGAATCATACTCGCAGTTGCACGGTCAGCCTGTTGTATTCTGCTGTAGAAGACTGCTGAGTCGAAACACCAGTGGTTAGTTTTGAGTTCAGTAATAATGGTAATTTTACAGGCTAATGTAAGGGTAATAAAGTCTTCCATAAGGCAACTACTGTGACCATCAGGAAAGTTTTATTTCTCCAGGTTCAACAGTTTACATGTGACTAATGTGCTCTTGGAGAAGAGGTGACTTCCCTTTAAAACATGCAGCAGCTGAATTACAAGAACATTGATATGTCTGTGTTTGCAGTTAAGGCTCACCAACCATTGGCATAAATCTGGTAAGCATCTGATAGTACCTCAAATTATCCCACTTCTCAGCTTTTGAGGGAATAAGACTTATTTCTTAGCCCGCAGAAATGTAAATATTTTTTTTTTTTCTTTTCTGTATCCTGGCATTATTTAAGATTAAGCTCCTTTTTGTAAGAGCTATCTGTGTATCTGTCAAGACTAAATGTATATGTATATCTGTGTGTATGCATAGGAGTGTAGTAGACGTAGAAGAACACTAAGAAGGTGAGAACCAAGGTAACAGACACGAGAAAATGATTAGGCAGTTGAAATTAAGAAGAGATTTGCTTAAGTAGCATAAATAACATTGTCCATAACCTCTTTCTCCCAAGGTTCCACTCCTGAGATACTGGAGGAATTCATGAGACACATCAGTTTATATGTCAGAAAGTCGTGTGGGACAGTTGAGATACTGGCTAGGGCTTTTGAAATGTGTTGAAAGGTGTTGTTTTCAAATGACATAGGGTATTCAAGGGTTTTATCAGTTTTAGGCTGCTACATCCCTGTAGGAAACCCCAGTGTTAGTCATACAAGGGCTAGACACTTTGTCGAGGATTAATCTTGCGTAGTTTTAAATGTCTAAAAATTGGTAGCTTAGGGCTATTGTTTTTCTTTTCTCTTTTAAATAGAGCCCATTTATTGGATATTTCTGAAGATCTTTATAGCATCTGTAGGCACCTACACAACTCTTGAAAGAAAAAAGAGCAAAAAAGCCCGCTTGTTCTTTAAAAACAAGTTGGCACTAGTGAATTATTGGTGTTAATTAACTGACTCAGAAAACACCCTTGATGCGGGAACAAGAGCTGATTTCTTCTGTCTGGGTGACGATGGACTATTGTCCCCTCCTTTCTGAGCTGGGTGGGACTGAGGAGTGTGTAGGGTGGTTTATATTTATCATCTTCTGTGCTACATCTCCAAGCTTGTACCTTCAGGAGGCACGGTGGAAAAATAAATCCATTGGAGAACTGTTCTCACCCAGCCCCATGGTTTTGGGTAGAGTTCCCAGCAGGGAGATCAAGAGAAGCCAATGAATAAACTCCTTTCTGTGCCTACCCCCTCCATGTGTGGTGTTCTCCTGTTTCAGATGGGCCTGAGGACCAGAGCTTGTCCTCAGAACACCACGCATACTAGAAGCTGCATTTTTGTATGAATAGGGAACAGAACTGGCCACCAGAGACTGAAACTCTGGCGGGCAGAGCTGGATTAGACATGCTCAGGAGAGCTCGCAATTTCACTGCCGCGTGCCCTTTGGGCTTGCAGTGAAAAACAAGGCTGAGCGCTGCCAATATTTGTATATGTGATTCTATTGTTTTATCTGAGGATGAGATCAGTCGGTGGAGAGAGCCCAGAACAAAACTAAAGTGCTCTTTTTCATTCCATGGCATCATGAGGAACGTGAAGCTGGGATCACCCCGCACCCTACCCCACCCCACCCCACCCTGATCTTCATGACTCTTAAACCAGTGCTCCTCAACCTTTTTTCATTCCAGTGGCAGCACACTGTCCTTTGAAAAGGACCCTGTGCCTCTATGTCTCATTTAGGTGCCTAGGAAATGTAGAAGTGTCCCATATACGTCCCTGCCTCTTTTGGAAATCCCCACCCTTACTTGAGAACTTAAACCGCGCCTGACCTCTTCCAGCCTTGTAATCCAATATGCGTCCTCGGAATATTTTAGCACCTGGATGATCTTTAAAGGTCCTTTCTAACCCAAACCATACTTTGATTCTGTGATCTCACTTACCTTCAGGTTTTCCTTTCATTTTCTTATCTACCTTTTCATAATATTATGTTGTCAGGTAATTATTTGTAAAATGCAGGTACCGAAGTATACTTACTTTTATTTTGATGGAAAGGAGTGATTGCAGTGCTACAGTTTGAATGGGGATTTGGAGAAAGCTAAGGGTAGGATTCCTAGATAAGGGGACACAGGGGAGTTTTTATGGGTGGTGGCGGACTAGCAGCGTCCTTGTTGAATTGATTGTTTTAATGCTGAAATTTAATTGTGGTATTAATCACGTGCTAGAGCACCAGGACCATTGCGAAGGTGTCTTTTTAATTACTATTTCAGTAGAAAGAAGGAAATTGAATGACGACTATTTAAATGTTGTGATCAGTAGGCATTGAACCCAGGCCTGTGTTTCTGTAGCTAAATTTCCAGAAGTGCATCCCACCACACGGGACAAGGTCTGACTCCCAAAGCTGAGATTTGGTCATGACTTTGAACAGTCCAGGTGGACTTTTTGTGTGCCTGTCTGTACGGCAGCAAGACAGGTAGCTGACTTTTTCTGTCGACAGGGGCTAACCGAAGCTCCACAGCTTTTGTAGACAGATGCATTACCACAAGGCCAGATGCTGCCGTTGCCCCAGCCACCGAACAAGACAAACAATTATGGAAGCCTTCTCTTTATCAAATTCATTTGCAGCGGTCGCTCCCAAAGCTCCTTTGAGAGAGACGAAGAAAAGAACCCTGAGAATACCTACTGAAAGCTTGTCCGAACCCATTTCAAAAAAAAAAAAAAAGAAATAAAATATCAGTGTGTAAGTCTGTCTGCAGCTACAGCAGAGGGAAGCAGATGTAAGCAAGCCTGCCCGTGCCTTCTGAAGCTCTGTTAGTTGCTGGAAGGCAGCCAGTGCTGAAATAATGGCTCGAGGCGGCACCCCTTTCTCCCCTCTCCCTGACCTGCTAGCAGACAAGACATTTGTAGGTTATTAAGCTGTGGAGCACATACTGTGCTTTGCAACTGGGCAGTGCAGAGCGCTGTTCAGAGCTGTAAATCTCCAGTCACGTAGTCGCTGTGAGAATCTCGTCTAATGTCAGAAATAGCCCCCCCAACTCCCGCAACCTGTCCGGGCTTAAAGACACCTCCCCGTGTGTCTATGCTGACAATAAGCACGAAAAGTAGTTGGGGTTGTTGGCGACGTGACATGTCCTGTGAGTCAGGAGAGGTGATTTGGGCTGACTTGTAGCCCGAGTGCCTGGGTCTGCCTTGGAGGTCACTGAGGTGTGCGTGCTGCAACTGCGCTCTGAAACCTGCTCTTCTGAAATGTGGTGGGATCCTGAGACACCGAGCAGTTACGTGCTCTGTAGAGAAAGATCCAGTGCCATGCAATATAAATATTTTGCGTTTGGCTTCCTAGTCAAAGTTTCCTTTCAGTTTTACTGGTGTCTCATCCTGGATTTCTTTGTTTCTCTTTCTTTAGCCTGCACTCAACTCTCACGTTTTATTTGTAAATGAATTGTCTTTGCTTCTACATGATTTATTTATTTATTGTTCTTTGTCTGCCAGTGAGTGGGCATCGCTCACTGTGCTTTAGTTGCAATTATTTTGCAAGTCAGCGCATGGGCATTGTCCCATTTCACTTACTGCCGTGGTGTTTTCAGTTCCCCTTCTTGGCCTGCAAGCTCGCAGACTGTGTCTGACTCCCTGTGGGGCAGGATGGGCACGTTCAGATGCAGCATTAACGAGGCTTTTTTTCAAGGTGCTGCCGAAATTCAGAGTTGCTGAAATTTGATCATAAAAGATGCTAGGAGGCAAAGCCAGAAATGATCCTTTAAAAGCACTCTTTGGTATTTGAAAGGATTGATGAAGTGAACCTTAAAAACCTCCCTTGTTTTCTATTGTTCCATTTCTTGTTTTCTCTCATAAAGATTTCTTTTCCCTTTCTGAAGGCTTCCCAAGTACGCAACCTCACTGAAAGTCTCTTGCTCCCAAAAGAAGGTCTTGTAGGCTTTGACCTGGGTCCATCTCCTGTCCACAGCTGCAGCTTCTTTCCTTTGAGGTAAAGCCAGAGCTGCTGAAATAAGTATCAGAGCTGGAGATGGAAGGCTTCATCTGATCCAGAGGAAGGGGTTAACGTTGGCAGGGGCAGTTCATGTCCAGTTGCCTGTCCAAAGCAACACAACGGGATCATTTCTGTAGGCAAGTTGCGTCTCTCATCGCCTGTGACCCACCCTTGTCTCCTGGGAGGTCCTCCAGATCACTCCTTCCTTCTAAGCTGCTCGGCAGCCGCAAGGTGGTAAAGCCTTTTGGTTTGAGCTCTTATTTCCCTGCGTGACCCAGAAATGAGAGACTCCGTAGCTTTTTAGGAAATGCGCAGCTGCGTAATATTGAAAGAGAGGGTATTTTGTAAGTCAGGCATTTTAAGGCCAAAAAGCTACCTTTTTAAAGAAAAGACAATTTCGAATTAAATCCCTTTAATAAACGCAGTGTTCTGGCTAATTGCAGTTTTCTCTTTCCTGTAGCGTTCAGCTTCTCCAAACAATGCCCGCAACGTTTGCAGTAAGAGAATTGAAATGTGCTTGGCAGCTCCATTCTGCAAAGCCTCGATAATTTTTGTCATCGATCCAAAATCTTATGCCAGTTCACTGACGTGAGGTCACTCTAATTTCATCCCATGGTTGCTGGTAGACTTTTTTGTCCCGGCTGCCCTCACCCCCTGCCCAGCTCTCTCCCCCAGCTCGTTTTGTTGGAGGTTAATCACTGCGTGAGGTAACTCCATCCTTGGCATGTTCTGTGAGCTGGAAATTTTGTCGCTAATTACTGCCTTCGCACCGGAGAACGAGTCTGCAGAGTCCTGCCCTGTGAGTGACTGCGCTCCTCCATGGCTCAGGTTGCGTCGAGGACATTTCTGGTGGGGGTTGACCAGTCTGAGCCTGGAAGAAAAATGGACTCCTTTTTATAACCTAGAGTGTCTACCTAGAAAACACTTCGTGCTCCGTGGGCTTAGCAGCAGAAGAGAAAATACCTGTCCGGAAGGGAGACTGTCCTGCTTTTAAACAACAACAAAAAAAAGGCTGTGTGATTTTTGCTTTGAGCACTCAGTTCTTGGGGTGAGACAGGGATGTAGAACCGAGGCGTGTACAGAGTGGCTTAAACATCCCCAAAAATCTTGCTAGGAGGATGAAATTTTCTTTTCTTTTCCCTTTCTGGTCACGTTTTACCACTGGAGTTACTCAGCGAATTAATAGGTATAGAAATGCAAAGCTCTTTTCTTATTACACGCCATCGATCTGATTGCAGTGTCATTAATTGAAAGACTCGGGAAATGTGATGGATGGTTCAGTTCAGGATTCCACATTCGTTTTGGCATAGCCCTGCAGGAGAAAAGCTGCATGAAGCTGATTGAAGGGCTCTTTTTGTCTGACATGAATTATTCTTTCATTGTCAAACCTTGTAACAGCATTCAGACATAGGGAGATTTACAATGTGAAATCCTAAATGGGGTCTATTCTTAAAATAAAATTAGAAAAAAAAGAGAGCTTTATCTTGCAACGTTGAAAATAACTACGTTTAAAAAAACCCACAACTATTTCTACAAATTAAATCTCTTCTGCAAAACCCAAGGGGCTGATGTTTCTCACTTAATTTTAAATTATTCCAATGGTAAGGCCTTAAATGAAAAAAACAATTGCTTTAATCACATAACTGCTGTCAACATTTTTATTACATTCAAATATATTTGTTTGTATGAGAGGGTTTGTTTGTTCTTTCCACCGCTGTCATTTACCTAGCAGACCGATTTGTCCGTTAATCTGTGAATCCTGCTTGTCCTGTAAAATAAGCCGAGGTTTTGTTTTTCTTTGGGGAAAACCTAGGCGGACGTTGTTTAAACGCTTGTTTTTAAGGACATCATTCTGCATTTTAGAAAACATAAAGACGGATCAGTGTTGTATGCTGACAAGATTTCATCTCTTTCCAGTTTATGTCTTGAGGCTGGTCTTATCAAATAGCTCTGTGGTTTTCATTTTTTGCTGTTGATCTTGAGCAGTTCAGTTGTTAAATTCCTATTGCTCTTTTGTCTGTTTAAAAATTTGTGCCGTGTGCTGAGAATTGTCTGCAGCATTATGAGATGTAAGAATTAAAAAGTAGCAGGAAGGTGCAGATCAGCTTTGCTTTACACATGATATCGTTTACAGAGTTGATGAAGAGTTTTGAATGCAAAGTAGCCACCCAACTTGTAGTCTCATTTAAAAATAAAATACTGAAATAACACTATACGAGATGTGAATCAATGTCATGCCTATTACAAATGCTGGAGCTGGTAGAATAGCTAGATTACACAGAGTAGACAGATTAGATGAAGAAGAGCATTCGATTACATTACATCTGATTAGCGGTGTCTATTCATCTGTTGGTTTTTCTTTTTTTTTTTTAAAGCTGACTTATTTTATCAGAATGTGGTACGTTTGAAAGAGCGGCGGTGTCGGGACTCAGACTAGGAGCTAGAAGAATTGGACATAAAATACAGTAGTAAAAACACCCAGCTCTCTGGTTTAACTGCCTTCCCTCTTTGGCTACCTGGCCGTCTGACGGACCTGCGTGCCCAAGTGCAGTTAGTGGATAGATAGCCACGGGAATGATTACAGTCTTTACTGTTCTATTTAACTACTTTTCAACCCCAGATAAGTATCGAGCGATTAGTTTCTGTTTGAACTCCTAAACAAATGCCCCTTTTCACCTGAGATGTACATTTGCAGGCAACAGACTGGCCCGATAAAAGAGATGAGTAATTCACATTAAAGTGGGAAACTGCCTTTTCAGGCACTGAGAAATAAAACGCATTGATGGGAAATGTTGTTCTCATCCCCCCGCCCCTCCCCCTGCCTATTCTGCATGTAATACCCTGGCGTACGTATATTTTAAGGTCTCATTGTTCGGCGAAGGGCGAGATTATTTTGTAGTTTTTGTTATGCTTTTGTCTGCCCGGTAGGACCTCTGGCAAAGGGACGGCGAGCGTGGTTGTTTCTGGTGGAGTTGCAGAGGCGGCCACTGCTCTCCGTGTTGTGCTGGTCCTCTGTGCGGTGTCTTTTCTTTCAGAGAGCAAAGAGCCTGCGATAAACTCTGCGCTTGGCATATTGGAAATCTTCTGTCTCCATAGCGCCTGCAATTCCCAACAGCTAAGTTTTGAAATGAAACTGCATGGCGGGTCAGCACAACACCCATTTAGCACCGTTTCTTTTAAAGCCCGTTATTGCTTTATTTTACGCTGTACAGTCAGCTCTGGGACGCTCGCGCTCAGGGCTTCTCTGGGCAAAGACATTGTTTTACGGCAGCTTTTCTTTAATCTTGCTTCATTGTGAGCACCTTCTGTGTTGTTAGCAGTGGCCGGCTGTAATCTTCTAGCCACTAGCCTGTTCTTAAAAGGTGAGGGAGCTGGGGAGTTATTTCTTTAAGGAGGTATTTCTGTTGTTTTAAATTTAAGATTATTTTTTTGTTTTTCTTTATGCCGTCTACAGCTAAATAAACTTGACAGTTTCTCGGAGCCCAAAATCGGGAAGAATGTTTTTCCTTCGGTGTCACTAATTAGCCTCCCATGGAAGCTGATATAAGTAGAAAGGGAGCTAACGATAGAGGGTTGTGCAGCGTGCATCCTTGCAGGACTCTGTGAGCATATTGTACGTGAGGAAAAAAATGCTTACTTCTCAGCAACAAACTCTTTCTGTCAAACTGCTTAATTTTCGGAGTTCCCTGCACTTCGAAACGTGGGGTATAATTTCTGCAAATTAAATTACAGTTTGGAGCCGTGGTCGCTCTTATCAAATCTGTGTAAATAACATTGTCCACAGACTGTGTTGTCACCTCTGAAATGCTCTCTGCTCATGGATAGCGACCTAGCTCTCTCTTTTCTTGTGGTGGAGTCAGGGTGGTGCTGGATTTTGGAGCTTTTTCATTTTATTGTTTTTGATTTTGTTCAGGGCATTTTTTAATTTTTTTTTAGTCCGTTTTGACTCTGACAGTTTTTTAAAGGTAAGGCTCATTTTTTGAGGTTAAGAAGAAGGAGAGAGTAAAAGGTACCGTATCTTTCTTCTTAATTGTTTGGCTTAAGTCTAAGACATCTGAAAAAACACCCTTAAAATGATCTTAAAAGTAACAGTCGCTTAATTAAAAAAAAAATAGGAACAGATTTAGCTTACCCTCTTTATGGACTTAACTTCAGGAAATTAGGCATCCTCTCTGTCTCCTCTGGAATAATCAGTTTCTTATCTAATATATATGAAATGACCAAATACATCTACATCATTTGCATTTTTAACTCAGGAACAATTGATCAAAAAATGGAAGCGCTGCTACAGATCAGAGAATCTTTTAGTTTAAAGCCTTTAAGTCACCATTTATTTCCATCTAGTTAAGCTTAATTTCCTTTTATTGCGTTGTTCAAATGAAAATATACAGTGCCATGTCTAATTGTGTTACTATTCACATTAATAACCTGTAACTTTACATAACAATGAGCAAGAAGCATCGAAAAAGCAGAAACGGATGCAATTATTTGTTGCTAGCTAAGTTACTGTACGTGACCCAGGTGCTGTAGTACTATTTGCATGTGTTTCTCACCTTTGTTCACCCAGACACATGGGGATCTCAAGCTATTGCTGACTAATTGATAGTTGTAGTAACTGCTATAGGCTCCTTAGATTAGAAATGCATGCAGACGTGTGTCTTGATTCAAACATTAAGGAACACACACTCTCACTTACTTACATGGGCAGAAAGTCTTCATACTATTAGAGGTGTGTGATGGAGATAGCAGGACATAAAACAGAAGAGAGAGAGACACAGAGAGAGAGAGAGAGACAGAGACAGAGAGATGGCATGCAGCATATATACCCCTACAAATAGTTCTAAAATGCGTTTGCAAATGCAGAAGTCTTCAGAACCATCCAACAGTTCAGCACACCCTTTTTATCTCTTCTCTGCGGGACGTCTCCATCCAGATTACTCGAAAAAAGCGGAAAAGGTGAGAGCTCTGCCATCTTAGCTCTGAATTCATCTGATTTCCTTTTTTTTTTTTATCCCCCCTCTCCCTTGTATTCCTCATGCCATTGTCCATTCTTATGATGGCAGCCGCCCTTGCTCTTGAATGCAAGTGTCACAGCGGGAGCAAAAAGGGTTCAGGGCTGCATTGTCAAAGCCATGGTTGCCTATTGTTTCTTAGCCTTTCACTGCTCTGCTTTTCCGAGCCTCTTTCCCTATCAGTGGCCCCTGTCAAGGGGAGGAGTAGGGAGAAAATTGCAAGAGTTAGTCGTCCTTTTTATTGCACACTGTTATGATAAACAGCCCAGCAATACATCCCACAAAATTAGGAATTATAACGACGGGACGGGGGAAAAATTCTTTGTAGGTTTGCGTTTGTCGCTGCCCTTATGTCAAAAGCTTGGTTTCTTAGGAAAGACTTTTGTATTGGTGTTTTGCCCAGCAAAAAAATACAGGCAGCTGCAAAGTGAACAGTGAGCTATTTAGCCACAAGGTAAAAATTTCCTGTTGCTATTTGGATACTGATGCTTTTCAATTTTAAGGTGGGGGGGGGGGGAGGAAGCATGACTGAAAGCATTTCTCTAGCTGTCCATTCATCCATCCATCCATCTATATTTTATGTTTTAAAGCAATTGAAAATGATTTTTAAAAAGGCCAGAGAGACTGTTTGCAACTTGGTTTTATTTGAAAATATCTCAGTGTAGAATGAGGTTTGTGTTTCAGATGATTGAATCTTGTACTGGGAAATGAAGGGGGAATGACTGTCCTGCTCGTGCCAGAAAGTGCTGCTTTGTCAGGTCATCTAAAAGTAAAATCTTGTCATAATTTCTTCCTTTCATGGGGGGAAAAATGCGTCCAGGACTTTACTTGGCATTTAAGTATGTGTTTGATTGTCTTGTGTGAACAGGCCAGCTTTTCCGGTGTTCAAAACTTTAGGGAGGTTACAGAGTCATGGCCTCAAAAGTTTTTTGTTTTACTGCATTTGATGTGAAATTCTTTAGAAAAAGAAATTATTTCTAAAATATGGCTTCCAAGAAAAGTAGAAACATATTTACGTATTCAAGTTGTAAATAATCTAGTAATTTCACTTTCAGTCATTTTTTTGTCTTAAAAATCTAACAAAGTAGAAGAGAAGCAAATGCAATTTGCTTTATGCTTTTAGCTGTTTTTTGTAAATACGAGCATCTTTTCAACCTTTAAATTTGTGCTTACTCTCCTGACTGTGCAGCAGATTTAGCAGTTTTGGGATTTTATTTCTAAAAGTCTATTATTACATTCTTTTGACTAAGCTATTATATTATCAGAAATTATAAAAAGAAAACACTACAGACATGCTTCTTGAGTCTGAACATCTAAGTCATTGCAAATATCTAGTGCTATTTTATCATGTCTAGTAATAACAGGCAGAGTGCTTTCACAGATGTAAATATGGTTTAAGTCTTAAAGAAGCTCGCAGAGAAATACTCCTTAAACCGCTGAGTAGTTAGACTCCTTGGTTTGGTTATGTTTAAGATTATCTAGTTGTCCGAGTCTCCCAAATGATCAATGTTTGTTATGAATTTACTTTGAAAGAAACGGGAAAAGATATTTCACCTGAATTCACTTTTAACTCGCAGAGCACTGAAATATAAGTGATTTGATGAACAAAGTCTCTTCGTCCGTCCTACAGGCAACTTGCTTTGCCTTTTATTCTCCACATTAGTCTTTTTTACACATATATATTGTCTTGCATTGCCAAGTTCTAGGTCAAGTATGTGTCTGTTTGGAATATCTTTAGAATTGAAACTTTTTGAAGAAATGATGAAAGAACTCTGGCCTTGTTTTAAATCAAACTCTGAATGCAGCCGAGGCCACCCTGGGAGCACAATGTTTAATTTCCATTCGACATCTGCCTTATATTTACCATTGCAGAGCAGTGTCTGTGTGCAAGGAGCACTTATCGTTGATAAAAGTTTGGTATCTCTTTTGTCAGAGGTTGTCATTTCTGTTCTCTCAATCTGGACTGTCATTTTGTAAAATCTTTTGTCGCTGGAGCTGAATGGAAAACCTGGAATGTGTAAGAGAGTAAAGAAATGGGGAAGGGGATTCGGATGTGTAGAGCAATTCTGGGCGCTTGACTCTGAGGCAGATGGTGCCTAATCCTGATTTTCCTTACTCCAGTGGAAATACCGAGCTGTCCCACCGAAACCACCCCTGAATACTGATGCGGCCTCAGAATCGGGCCTGGCTCATTTCTTTGCTTTTTGAGACTGAGGGCTTAGCTTGCAGTGCTTTATGCATGCAGAGCTCTCATTTTACACTTCTGATGATAGATGCCCACTGAGTGGCTTCATGCTGATTGCAAACACACGGGTGTAAATCCTGAGTTTCAGTCACTACTCCGGACTCACGCTTGTAGAAGCGAGATCAGGCTGACCTTCTAGAATCTAGGAATAAATATTTGAGTAACTTGATGTGTTTTCTTTAGGTAGGTCTGGGTAGGGAAATATTATCCTCTCCAAAGAACTGGGGTGGAATTTTGCATGTCGGGACGTTCCACGGTGTCAGTGGGAGGGTGGTGGTGGTGGTGGCTGAGACGTTAGGTCTACCTGGCAGGAAAAAGAAGTTTATTCGGAGCAAAGGCAGCAATATTTGGCCCCGCAGATGTATTTTGCAGCAAAAAAGGGTGAATCAGGGGGATTGACTGGAGAACTGTTACTGCCTTGGGATTGAGAGAGAACTGTTTTGGGTAGAGATGGGAAAGCTTTGCTCTGTGTTTAATTTTTTAAACTAATTGTGTCTCCTTATTTATCAAGACAACTTGTATTCATGTTGCTTTTAATATTAGGGGGTGAAAAAAGGCTTTTTTCCTCCCCAGATCCATTCTGTAATCTAAGGTGGAAGTGCTCTGTGTACAGTGTCAGCTCAAGACCCAGACACCTATTTAACTTTTTCCTGTGAGATTTCAGTGAAGCACAACCCTTATAGTCCTGCTTTACATAGGAGTAAATTTCTCTCTCTCTTTTTCTACTCCCCCCCCATAGGAGTAACTTCAGTGGGAATTGCTCATAAACGAGGAAGAGACAGGGTCACCTGGATTCTTCTGAAGGCAAAAGTCAGGGCCAGAAGTCTCCATGAAAGACCTACCCAAGACACAAGAAGAGGATCCCACCTACTGCCTCTTCTCCAGAGAATCCATCCTGCGTTGAGGTTCAGGCAAGTATCTTTTTCCCCTGGTTGAAGCTTCACTGTTGAGTCCTTAGAATTGCTTGCTTCTTGCCCGTGTACATTTTGTCAGTAAAGTTTTGTAATAAACCCGAGGACTGTTTCTTGTACTCCAATGTGTTCTTTCCCACCCTGCCACTGGCCCATGTGGCATTACGCGCTCATAAATATGACGGGTTTCTATAGTCCAAAATGCAAGAAGAGCTACCCTCAGTGAGTCGTATCAGGAAAAGCTGAACCATTGGATTATTAACCTTTTACTAATTCCAAATCCGTATCCCGTTACCACTTTTAGACGCACATAGGTAGAGCATTATTGCTTTAAATCACTGATTAGGTAACCTGCTGCATTTACTGGCCTTTTGAGTTTCATACACCACCAGAACGAAGACATTGCAATGGATTTTGTGTCCAGGTAGACTTTGCATGTCATGGGCAGCATCTTCCCCAGGGATTGTCACTGGTTTCCATATGCTTGTTTATAGACTTAGGTATTATTCGATAGGAACAAAGCGATTTCAGCTTGACAGGTAGAAAATAGGATGGTTACAGCCCTGTTAAAAGGGGAAGCATCTGAAATAAGACATGGAAGAACACATTACCTTCCACTGGGAAAAGCCTGCTTGGAAGGACTCATTTAGCCAGGGGACGCTGGGAGAGAAGTGTGGAGTGAAAGACTAGCCAGGCAATTATTCTACTAATGGGTAAGATTATGTTGGTTTTCAGTAAATCAGTGCAAATCTGTGGTTACCTATGTCTGTTGAAAAGATTCTGAATACAGAGGGTGTAAGGGGACAGACCCTTATCTGAGGAAAACTGCCACAGTGTCTAACATCAGTTGGAGATCTGCTTCAGCTGCAGGATGTGAGGCAGATTGAAGTTCTTGTGTAAAACTGTCAGGGACTCTGTCCTGCTTGGTCCGGTCATCCCTGAGGTTGAGACAGTTTTGTGCTGGCAGATTTCATTCTTCCTTATTCAAAACATGTGACATAGTTTAACAAAAACAGAACTTTGAAAGCCATTAGGACGTTAGCACAACAGAAAACTTTCATGTGATGATATTGGCAAGAAAGAGAAAAGAATTTTTCTGTAATTTTTGCTTTCTTTCTAACTCAAGGCAATTGCTACATTTTGATATTGTGTCAGAAGTGCCTCATGTGCTCAAATACCAGTCTTAATTCACATTTCAGGACATCATTTCAGCTTTGCAGGGTATAACTTTGCCACAAGGTGATTTCATTAGGAAAATTATTTGTGGTTTAACTTGAATTTTATTTATGTGCTTGAAATGGACTCAACTGCTTACTCCAACCTGTGTGTGGAATTCCCACTTTTATTTCTGTGACTACAGAATCAGGGTAATCCGTGTGGAAATGTGCATGTGCTGAAATCATGGACATTATTTTATTCCTTTCCATTGATTTTGCCTGTGATGAAGGACTTCACCTGGGTGTGAGTTACAGGTTTAAAAAGGGCAATACACAGATAGTGTTTCCAACCGCGACTTGTTCCTTTGGTTTTGCAGTGTTTTTTGTCTGTGGTTTGAGAAGGGAGTGAAGTCTAAGGGAAGGCACTTGTCACCTTGTAGGTCCTGGTCTACATTTTTAGTTGCCACAGACCGTGGACTCATTTCTGTAAGGTTCATAGGCCTGTCCGGGCTTTTATCAAAGCAAAGATCAAGATCTGCACTGTTAACAGTTTTCTCATCCTTCATAGGTTTTCATTGTCTTGTCCAGCTTCATCCTGTATTACTTGGCAAAACGATAAGGGAATGACATTAAGAGACTACATGATACTCTGTGTAGAGAGAAGGTGTAATTAGCTGAGAGGGCACTGAACATGGGTGTGATCTGGCCCCGAGTACCTAAGGAATGTGCCAACGTTAGGATTAAGTGCTGAGAGAGCAATAAACCAGTTGCGAGTCATGTTCTTTCTACAGAATTTACCTCCAACTTCATTTCTGGTTATATCTCCCGCCATTCTGCTGATGATACCTACCTTGGTATCCAGCTCTGGTTCACATTCCCACCTGTGCATAGAAAATCCTTCCAGTCCTTGCCAAGTCACATCCTCTCAACATGCAGGTCCTTCCTAAAACCTCACTTCTTCAGTATTGACCACAAGAAATGATTTATTCTTCTAATATATCCGCATATTTGTCAAGGCTGCAGATAGATTAGCTAGACAGCGGGCACATAGCTAAATGAACTGTGTGGTATTTTCTCTATAACTGTGGTTCTTCTTCCATCATTTATTTAACTTTCTCATTTTGCTTGTTTTGTTGTGAAATAAGGGATAAACTGCTTGAGTTAGGACAACATGTCAAGTGATTTCATTTATTCTTGTTACACGTTTTGAATTCTGTATAAATAATAGGTAAGTGGTAAAAAAAATTAATTCAGGTACAAGCTGCAGCTCAGAAAAATGCCTGGTTGGCATTAAGATTCAGCAACACAGAGTGGGCAGTGGAAACCAAACAGTGGTGATGATTACCAGTGGAGGATTATGCCTTGCTGAAAGTAACAGGGTGGACGAGGGACTGGATAAAGCCCTCAGTAATTTGGTTTGATCTCAGAGCTGACCTTGCACTGGGCCTGAGGTTGGACTAGAGACCTCCTGAGGTCCTTTCCAACCTGAATTATCCTATGATTTGGTGGATGTAGGTGGCCTGATGCTGGGAAATTGTGACCATCCAAACCCGTTAACTCAGGCCAGTGGGAGGAGCAGGTTTCTGAAATGTGGCCTGTTGAAGACACGGACAGTTTTTACCGCTGAGGAACTTTTATGTAGTGCCACCTTTTCTACTGGCAGCTCCTTATTGCTGTGCATGATGGTAGGCAAATCTCTGGTATGAGCAGCCTCATGTCTGGTATGAGACAGTGATTCAGACTAATTCTCACCAAGTGCCAGTGCACACTGGTGTGGGATCTAGGTAGCGTGTAACTCCAGCTGCACTGACTGAGGTGAGGCTAAATTGTTGTGGAGGCCTGCCGTTCGTTAGGCTCCAGGTTGATGGACGTGGTAGATTGGCGACCAGCCGATGGTGTCGTGGGCTCTGTTGTGGGAGGCTGACTGGGGCAGGGCTGTGGACATACCATACGTTGAGGCCAAGCCAAGAAGGGGTCAGAAACTTGGGTGGAGTAACTTATCTGATTAATTTAATTTCTTTTTTCTCTTTGGACAGTATTCTCATATCTAAAGTTCCTGAAATCTGCCTTGCATGCAAATGTCACGCTGCCCCTATCTGCCTATTTGATAAATACGCATTTTTCTATTTGCATACTTCTATCTTTTATTGGGATTTTTTTTTTTTTTTTCATTTTAGTTACTGCATGTGTTCCCTCTCTGAATTATCAGGCAGCATATTAATATCTGGTAGACCAAATAATTTTACAAACATTAAATGACTTAGAGAATCTCTGTTACAGATCCTATAGGACAAACTGTAGGTTTGTAGCTCCACCCGGGAGAAACTTGCCTGGTCTTTCTCTTACACAATCTATTTTAGCCATACTTAACTAAATTCTCCATAGCTGGAGCTGCAGAAGGTACCCTTCTGCCTGTACTGCTGTGGCTGGTAGGACTACTGCTTTTTTTCCACACAGCACAGTGACAGAGTCCTCACGGTGTCTACACACGACAAGCCCGTGATGGGGAAGAAGAAGGGGTCTCACAACAAGACAGCATCTTCTTGACATCCAGAAGTCTGTCTTTTTTTTTTTAAATGCAACTGGTCGTATAAATCACGCGACTCAGTCTCTCTTTGGTGATTGGCCTCTGCTTCTGGAGCAAAGTGTTTGGATTTAGCTTTCTGGGAGAATTTGGCTGTACAAATCTGACATTTCTGATGTAAAGATGGGCTTTAGGAAATAGGTCTAGATCATGGAACATTTCTTCACTGTCACAGCTGCCCTTAAAATATAGTTATAGCCTTTTTTTTAATTTTCTTTTACACCTGAAGAAACTGTGTCAAAGGAGAAATGATTTTCCAGTTTTTAGCAGTGGATTCAGTATCAGCCCGTGATAAAAACTAAGACCCTAATTTAAAGCAAAAGCTGATCAGGAGTTTTTCAGTAGTACTTTTTTCCTTTGAAAATTATAATAGGTTAGCGAGTTAAATCCTGGGAGAGGTTTTTATAAAATATTTTCTTGCAAAGAAAGGGAGAAAGAGTTCAGTTTTGATAAAGTTTTAAAGTATGTCCAAAAAACCCCCAGTCATTTCTGTTCATTTCGCATCATTTCACATGATTTAAGGCGGTGACGTAGCTTTGTATACTTTCCAGGATGGACTTAACTATTGTAGGTAAAGTGGGTAAAATGCTATAAAAGGAAAAATTGAATGGGGAGAGAGAGAACTGAAGAAATGCCAGCATTAGTTCAAAGGCAGTAATTAATCCAGTATATAGGTTAATTTGGTAGTTAGTAAAATCATGTTGTGAGTGTTCAGCAATTAAATGTGTAAAGAAAGGTAAGGCATCACATAGCATATACCCTCTTCCTCGAGTGCTGATGAATGAGTGTTCTTTAATGTTTATGTTCCATATATTGGCCTGATAGTTTCAGTCATTAAGACAATATTTTGTTTCTGAGGACACAGATCCCAGTTTTGGAAGCCTCCGTCCAGAAGGTGATAGAGAAATCCAAACCTTGGTAAATGATCTTTTTGGCCATCTGCTTCTTACTTGTTTAGAAAGCGGCATTCAGAAGAGTAGATCAGACAAGGGACTCGGTGACAAACCTTCATTGTTCTGAGGTTTAAAATAAACTTGTTGTGGCTAAAGATGACAGTGTTAGTTTCCCAGGATGCATGTTGTCATTTCAGTGCAGTATGCTTTATCAACCAAGCTGTGATTAATTGCAGCAGGGCTGCTTACAATTCGAAACAGGCATCAAATGCTAATCTTTCCCTTAATGTACAGATCATATGGGGGCCGGCTAAGCACATGATTAGTCCATAATCCTACAGATACCTCTGCACTGGTGTGACTGTGCTGGTGTGAACGGTCCAGTTGAAGTTATTGAAAGTACATGTGAGTCAAGTTCTGTAAACACGTGTTTGTGTAACCCACTGGTATGCGTCTGATGGATGTCCCGTTTTACTGGCAGCTTAATAAGTGCTGCTGACCTGTGTCTTGCCCTTTCACGCACTTAAGCAGGCACACAGAAATACTAGTTTGTCTGGCCTGTTGATCAGCCAGCCTCCCCAGGGACCAGATTTTCTGCCTCATGAACTGGATCTGGCCCCTGAACTCACCAGCTGGCTATTCCGCTCGGTGGGTATCTGTAACGTATAGGGAACAAACTGCAGACCGGTTCGTTCAGAAGCTCGAAGCAGGACCAGCCTGGCTGATGCAGAGGCTAATTATGCCAGGCTAATGTGACATTATATTTTTTAAGTCCTGAGATGATCTCTGTCCTTGGAGCGGTGCTGAGATACGTGGGCATAATAGGTCTTTGGGAGTTAGCTCAGGTATGTGACACAGTGCTGCTTGAAGACTTGCTTGAAGTCCCCCAACTCTAGGTCAAGGTTCTGGCCAACACTGTAGTCATCATAATTAGTGGAAACTCAACAGAGATGCCCCAGGCCAGTCTCTACTGTTCAGAGAAGGGCACAGTCTGTTGGTCAGTGTGTTGTGCGTCCCTTGAGTGCCCAGATCTCGGGGGATGTGGGTCTGTCTTGGCTCTTAGACTTTGACCCTGCAGCTCAGGATGTAAAGAATTGTTGGTTTAACTTTGGAGGCCCTGGGTGCAGTCCCAGGATAGCTGGACAAGGGACTATGACAAACCAGCAAGCTAAAAAGCCCTAGGCTGCACATTTGTAGATAAAAAGTGTATGAACTATTAATATATTTTTGTTTCTGTGACATTACAGGCTGACTATAAGAAGAGGTGACTTTAGATGTCTTCATGAACTAATCCACCATAAAGATGGGCATTGATTATGGTGCTAACTGGTTTTATTACAAGAGAAATAGAAACAGTAAACCTAATCCTCATCTCTCACTGCTTTGTCTCTCATTGTAACGTCATTTCAATTCCGTGGGATTCTCCACTACAGACTATAAAACAAGGATATGAGAGTGGTTGAAAAGGAATGTATGATATTATGGAAAGTGGATCACAGTGACACAGAACTCCCCCAAAGGTTGTAGGGAATTGGAAAATATATAAAGAATCAAAAAGAGACGGGATAGTTGTACAAACTGGCATTTGCCTAAATAGGTTTAAAATCTCTGCTCTTTCAACAAGCAGGAGTTTTATAAATGTATTCTTCATTGTGCTGTTACTGAATCCTTCAGCTAAAATGCAGGGCAGGTTTTGCCCTTCAGTTTACATGGCTGTGCTTGCCACATGAACTGCTGAACAAAACACAAGATGCTCAAGTTATGAAACTACTGTAAGTTATGAATCTGTTCTTGATGTCTCCCGGATGGATTTCAGCGAAGTCCAGAACTTGGTGTGTTTGTTGGGAACTGCTTTTGGCTTTAGTAAAAAATTGACTGACACCGGCAAGAAGTGCAAACCAAAAGTAATGAATGGGAAATTTGTGTCAAGATCTCTGTAAGGTACAGTTTGGTAAGCTGTGATGTTTCAGTAGCATTGCATAGTTTGTGGCAAAAATTCAGCAGCATCACGCCATAAGAGTGTTGGGCTGGATCCTCACCCAGGATGGCATGGTTGAAATCGTGGCTGACACAGCTGACAGTCTGGTTTACGGGGCGATTGAGGGGAATGACTCTACTTTCCATATGTGTCACTGCTGCCAATAGGACTGTTCTGGATAAACAACATGAGATTTAACATCTTTCACATCAGTCAAATCTCGGTCAAATCCAGGCAATCTATACTAAAAAAATTATTTCCTTCTTAAGAGTCTTAACTGTAAAGGGTTTAACTCCATGGAAGCTGATTCAACAGCCAACGAGCTGGTAGGAGTCTTTCAGGGAGCTCCAGTGGATTTTGGATCAAACTCTTCCTAATATGTGGATTATCCTATATCTACTTACTTACAGTGGGGTTTTCACCCCTCTAAGCAAGAAGCTGCTGGCTGAAATCAGCCACCAAATGGTACAGTAGACAAAAGTGAGCTCCCTGGGATAATCTCATTATTTTGAAACACACTGGACTCTTTGGAATACTTCTCAGTAAACTGGTACTGCATTTTGCATCACTGTTATTGGGGGAGCCTATTTCAGCTATGCCAGGAAAGTCATCGTCAGGTCAACAGCATTCATTTCCTATTGAGTTTTCCTAGAGAGTTGAGCCGTGTTTCGGTTTAGTCCTCAAGACCATTCGCAGGAAGAGATACAGGGATACCTCAGCCTGTTCCCTGTGTTAGTCTGGTCCAGACAAATGGTGATCAAGTCACTTAACTGAAATTATGAAGGACTTTCTTATTATTGTATTTGGTTTACAGAGTGATCTCGGTGCAGATAATCCTCTGAGCTCAGGGATGGTGCTGATTTGAGCAAAAGCCCTTGAGTACCACAAATGTCCCTCCTTCCCCTTTACAGCTTCTTCTAATACTCTTCTGGTCCCCTTTGGCGCAGCAGCTTCTGTATTCTTCAGAATTAAGAGTTAGCCTTGTTGATTTATTTCACTATTTCAGTGGCACTGGAGACAGATTAGAGCAGCCTCTTTTAAAAGGCAGAGAAGGAACCTAAAAGTAGAATTTGCTCTTCATCAACTTGCATATCTCTTCTTTTTTTCCGATAAGCAGGTTAGCTATAACCATAACAGAAGATACGGATACAACATAATATTTATAATATAATTTATATTCTCATTATAGTCCTTACTAAAAAAACGAAGGCTTTGACAAAAGGCCCTAACTGATCGATAATTATGCTATTTTGCAATCATTTGATCGCTTTAAATAGGATAGAAATGTAGTCGTCATTCTTTGTCCATGATGTCAGTCTTGGTCCAGGACCTTTGCTCTTGTTGCCAAGGCTTGGAATTGAAGCAGCTGAGATCTGGGTGTGGTAGCACTGCAGTGGCTTTTCTCTGTCACCGTCGGCGAATCCCTGAAAGCAGCAATTTGAAAAAGAGATTTAGGAACCTACTCTGTTCTTGAAAATAACATATGCTTCAGCTCAGAAGATGGCATTAATTTGAAGCGATTAATTCCTGTTGCGTCCGAAGTTTTTTACTCTTCGTTGATACTGAGCGTAGTAAATTACAACCCAGTCATGCTTGGTACCTTCTACGTGTGTAGTAGTAGAAATAAGAAGCCCTGGATATTTATGGAATGGGTCACAAGAACCGTGTGATAATTTTGCAGGTCATACTCGTTGCCTGAGCTGTATTTTGTTCAGGCAGAGGCGAAAGGCTGAAGCCTTTGCTGTCACCAGATCCTGCGTCTCTGCTCAGTCCTCCTGCCCTGTTGCGAGTTGTACCTGCACTCACAGGTATACACCCTTCTTTGGCTTTCCCTTGTTTGCTGTTATAGCTGCTACTTCTTGGTATTCAACGTGCAGCAGAGAGTTACTTTTTTGTTCTACATAAGCTGATGTCAAGGAGACACCAGCTTGGGCTGAAAAATGGCATTGCTATTTTAGTGGAGAACTCTGAATTGCTAAATCCTCTCTCTTTTCAATGCTTTTTAATCTGGCTTGGAGCTCCTCCTGATCAGCTATTCTCCATCCACAGTGTGCTGGGCTGGCAGTAGGCTGAAATTTAGCCTGCCCTCAGTTGCCCAGTGTATGTAGGCTCAAAATGGCACAACAACTGGCTGCTGGACCCAGTGACCGCTGCCGAGCATCCCAGAGGGTCACTTTGACTTTGTTCCAAGAACAAAAATATCAGTGGAGATTTTAAGGACAAAAGGTCACAAAAATTCCCCTGCACAAAGAGTCGAGGAGAAGGGAAAGACCCGTATAGCACTGGCACTGCTCACTTTCCATTTTGCTGGTCAAGGCTCAGGTACCTTCAGCTGCAGAAGGTGGAAGGAGCTGAGAAGAACAGAAGTCTGAAATAATTTTTCCCTCTGCTTAAAAGGCAGAGAGAGAGAGAGGTTATTCATTCTAATAAGCATCCAGGTTGGCTCTATTTACACATATTAACTGTCTGTATTTGCTATGGTTGTTATTTTAGGTCAGTGCTGTCTTTATATATACAATGGTAATTTATATATAAAGGCAAGGCATAACAGTGTCTGTGGGAATGAGCAGATCCTGGTTCCTGCCGAGCGATAGCAGCCTAACCATTTGTAGCCCTGACTCCTGCCACATGAAGGGCTCTTACCAGCACTCCTGCGCGTCTCACCCTTATTATATAGTGTATTAGTGATGGTGGAATTGGGCCCACAATATTATGTCACAAAATAGAAAACACACGACCCTACACCAGCTGTAATAGCATAATAGGATAAGTGCGAGGGAGAAACAGCAGGATATAATAGGTACTCAGCTGCTTCGGAGATGGGGCCTCTGTATTTACCTAGATAGAAGAAAGCTGGAAAACTAGGGCAACATAAGAACAGAGTGACAGTGTAAGTGCTCCAGGACGTGGTTGTGGGTGAATTGAAAATGCAGCAATATGGGATGTTATATAATAAATAATAACAATAATATCTGCGCTTAGTCCTGTTCATCCTGAAATACTTCACCCAGCTGCTTTACAGAGCTCAAAGTAGTGCTGGGGCCTCTTTGGTATCAGCTTCCGTAATTCCTTCTCTTCTTCTGCTCTATAGAAGCCTCTATGCAGTGTTTTGTCCTTCATTATGTCTGGAGTGTAGAGAAGCGTTCATCTGCCTTTCTCTACCTGAATCTCAGTTCCTCGTGGGGTAGAGAAACGTGTATGAATGACCAAGGCCAGCCATGCTTTGTGATATTGAGAGTGGAACTGATGGGGAAATGGGAAAGCAAATGGGAGAAATCTCAACCCTTCCTGCCTTGCGCTCTGGACAGCAGAACTCCGTCACGTGCACGCTGGCTCCCACAGGAGAGGGTTTTGCTGCAGGTTGCGGAAATCTTTTTTCCTGTCTTTTGTTGCGGTGATGGTAGCAGGTCTCTGTCTTGAACTGTATGCTCTTTCAGGCCAAGGCATGACTTTTTGGCACTCGTTAAACATATTTAATATGCATTTTGTCTGCCACCCTTTGATGTATACTCATCTTTGCTCATGGCTTTCCGGCTTATCTAAGTTACCAATTTTACTTTCAACTTATTTGCTGACTTGGGTGAAGATCCTCCTGCTTAAGTGATGAGTCATTTTTATTTCCATAAAAATTTGCATTTTTTTCTGCAGAGGCACTTAGGAACAGGTTAAATGAACCATTTAGATGATTGAGAGAGAGATGCCAGGGAAAGTGGTAATGTGTGTTATTGGTACACTTTGATTCAGATTACTTCTATTCAGTTACTTTCTTAGATGCGGATTGCCGAGTAGCGCCTCCCTCTCCATTGCCTCCCTTTCCTGTATTTCTTGGTGTGAACTGGTTAGAATTCATTCGTGTACTTTGGGTTGTGGTTTTCCCTCCAGTGCTGTGCCATCTAACAGTAAAATTCACATTGTAGTTCCAGGAATTGACAAGGTGGACTGCACTGTTGAACATGTACAGAAAGATGCACATAGCAGTCTTTAGTAATAAAAGGTAAAGTTTTAAAAAGTACAAAATGAAACTTTTAAATATTGCGTTCTTTGCAAACTTTGTCAACTGGAGCAAGTGGTTTTAGAAGGAAAATCTAGTTGAAAAAAAATGCCAAAGTATGAAACATAATAAATTTTAGGTGAATTTTTAGAACATTTCCAAGGGGCATTTAATCTTTCCACAGCTTTGTGAGATTTATTCAGGGAAAATCAATGTTCATTTTTTTCAATATATAGAGATGGAATCATTGTACTGAATTACAGGTGGTCAGATAAGTTACGAAGTGAGGAGCTGAGCTTGCTTCCCTGAGGGATATAATCTGAGTTTGAATCCAAAGTAAGGAGGGGATATTTGTTCTTAGTCTTATCTTTGAGGACGATAGTTAGGGTATCACCTGCCAGTTCAGAATGAGAGGTTGAAATAAGTGAGCCATTTTGCGGAATGATGATGTAAAATCAGCTGCATGCCAAGTCTGCCGTGGAGAAAGAGTAGGACCTGTTGAAATACTAGCTAATATAAGTTTGATACTTTCTTGAGCTGCAGTTAACTTTGAGTAAAATGATTTGATAATAATTGGGTTAAGCCATGTAATAATTCTTCTCACGTAAATCTAGGTTCTTGCCTGGCCTATATTACTGTAATATCAGGGTGTGTCCTATTTTGCTAATGTATTCTTCTCATAGCATCCCAAAGGCGGAATGCAGTGGTGATATCCTGTCTTACAAGTGGGAAACTGAGGCACAGAGGGGCTAAGTGACCCGACCCAAAGTTAAACAGAGCACGGTGGCATTTTAGGGACTCGAATGAGGACCCTTCCAAATTTTAGGTTCAGACCTTCCTTCTGGCGCGGTCGCTTCTGCTTGCAACATCTGTATTGTTGGCTGGTTATTGATGGACGATTTGGGTAGGCATGTATTCCTTGTGAGCATACACATACAAATGCACAGACAGCATTTAGAAGCTGGAATAGACTTTAATGGTGAGGGGGTGGCTTGGAAGCGGGGTTTGTTATTAAACAGCCTCTTTGCGTGGGCAATATGTACGTGTTTCTAAAAATCCAGTGTCTCCTTGCTCTCCTCCCCATTTTAGGTCTCTAAAAAAAAAAAAAGAAAGATGGATAACAAACATCCATATTCAAACCTGCTTTATGCGTGTATCAAGCTTGAAAAGACATTTTGCCGCAGCTGTGGGAACCTCAGACTGCCAATGCCGACGTGTCACATGACGGGCTTCAATCAGATTTCAGTCTGCAGCGTGCGGCGCGCAGAGCCCGTTTTAACTGCATTTGCACTGATTTGCTTCATATAGAAGACCCTGAGTTATTTAGCATTATTGATTCCTCTTGACTTATTGGGTGCATTAGTTGCCGTTGACCCTGGCATCTTGCTGGAACAGACTGGCGCGTCATGTGATACTGTCTGGCTTTGTCCTTGTTCTGAGTCAATTCCTGTTTTACTCAGCAGATGTCTTTTGTTCCTGACAAAGATTGCTCATCCGATTGTTCGGAGGTTAGCCACTGTGCCCCGTCCAGCCTGGGGTCCCGGGTCCCAGCCCTTCCCGGGCCAGACTTGCCCCCCCGCCCCCAGTCTGTCCCGCGGCTGCTGTGAACACCAGAAGGAGCCTGCTTTGCTCTTGCTTTTTTCTCCTTCTCCCCAGGGGTCTGGCTGGATTATTTCTGAAGCTGGCTTCTTTCTTCTGTGAAAGTAAGCCAGCGAAAATAGATTTAATTTTTTCAGTAGGGTTTTTTGGGATGCACCTGGGCCCCACCTTGACTAAATCAGCATACATCCCTCCTTGGTTTTGCTTTGCATCAGGAGAGAATCTGGCCCACAGTGTGTAAAGAGATTTTTTTCATTTGCTGCATAGTAATGCATTGCATCGAGCTGCTAGAAGGGATGTGGAAGAAGTTGTGGCCTATGACAGGGATTTGTGTGGGAGCCAACAGGATTCGGGTGCCTGATCCACTTCTCTCTTATGCCAGCATCTGCTAAATTCGGCATTCTTGCTCATCAAATCAAAAAAGATAGATAACTGTAAATCAAAGTGAGAGCTCTCTCTGTCAATATGACTGCAATTCTTTGGTTGCCTTTGGGGTGTTGGAATACCTTGTGGGTACGCTGCTATAGTGAGCATTTTGGGATGTTTGAAAGCGCAGGGATCTGGCTACTGTGCAGCATCCTGGCGTGTCTGAGTTAGGAACGTGGGCGCAGGGTGAGGAGATGGACAGCAGGGAGAGAGTGGGAACTCATTGCAGCCAGCCTGCTACCTAAAAAACGGCTCATGAGACTGCAACCTGGGGCAGGGAAAGCTGATAAATTCTTCATTGTCTACTAATGGCTTTAGAGCTGAAGGTTATTCCTTGAATTCTAAGATTTCTCTTTGGCTCTAATGGTATATTTTAAGACTTTGACTGCTTGTGGGGTATGTGAAGTCTGGGCCAATCCAGAGATTGGGTTCTCCCCAGCTTCAGGTAGTGCTGGTAAAGTTTCTACTCAATTCCTTATGTGTGCTGGATTGCATTTTCTCTCCAAAAAATGAAGAAAAAGATCAATAGGTCTGATTTCTGCACCAGCTTACTGCAGCCAGGCTCTGTTTGTCGGCATTGTACTATTTCATTGCGACTTTATGCGTGGAACTTGAATCGGGTCCATAAAAGCTGCTCAGAGGCCCATTATTTTCCATTATTATTCCTTTTTGTTCCAGTATTACTTTGTCTCAGGAACTAAATATTTCTATTTTTTTTTTAATGCAGTGTGATTTAACTTAAAAGCACACTTTTCCTACTAAAATTACAATAAATTACTACGTTAACACCTTACCTCACTGACTGCAGCTTTGTTCACATGGCACAGGGATTCTTGGAAAGGAGGGTTTTTTCCTTACAATTTTTCTGTCACCAGTGGGAATCGGAGGGGGAAAGGGCAGAATTAAATTAATAAAAAAAAAATCTGTTAAAGGAAAAGTGATTCTGGTGGTAAACTCACCTTTTGGTCAGTACTGTATGTGATCCCCCTCTTCTGGTGGTCTGTGGAATTGGCCACGGAGGAAAGTGTTGCAGAGCAGCACAGACAATAGGACTTTGGCGAATCTGATCGCAGGGGTATCGTTTTCATTGTCCTGGGTGAAAGACCTTTTTTTTGGAATTATATAGCAGAATGTAATTTTGCTGTGTATCAGGTTCGCCCCGGCGTAAGTCGTTTGCGCGCTGGGGAAGGGAGCCGAGTCGGGGGCGCGCAGCCGGGAGCAGCTCAGCTCTATCTGGTGTGGCTTTATTTTTAGTGCGTCTGGCAGGGCTGACAATGGGGGAGACTGGTGCTCCCCTGTCTGGCACCTGGCGTCGTCGTTTGTGCCTAGGAGAGAAGTCAAGGTGTGAAACGCTGCCGTCCTGATTTGGGAGCGCTTTAAATTGTATTTGTCTAGATAAAAATCATGATGGGTAGAAGGCAGTTGAGAGGCAATCCTAGAGCATTCTCAGGAGGGGTTTTGTGAGGTATGAGTAGACAACGGGCAAAAAAAAAAAAAATCACATCAGGTGCCTGATCCGTCTGCCATGCGTGGTCTTGCTAGTGAAGAGCAAATCCATCACGGTATGTGGGGGTGAGAAAATGAAATGGGAGATCAGGTTTGAAACTTCTGGGCTGGAAGTATTGCAATATTTTTCTGGGTGTAGGTACCAAGATTTTGTTTGGCTCGAAGCAGAGGGTAGGGGTAAGCAGCCAACTTTATATCCATATCCAAGTTTCATCTTCCAGAAACTGTATCTAATCATAAAGGTCATTGAGCTACAGACATGTTCCTGACTAATTGTCTGACATCTGCCATCTTGCTCCGTCGTATTCCTCTTCCTTTTTGCAGCGGTAATCACATTGGAGTTCATAACCTCTACCCAGACATTTTAAAGGAGGCAGGAAAATATTCTGGGGAAGGTATTGAATTACAAACTGGGTTTAAATTGAGAGAGAGAACTAAAAGCGAAGAGAGATCACATCATGCCCCCACAGCTTAAGGAAGCAGCATTCCCTTACTGTTACCCAGTCTTGCCAGGGATGACATGAAGAGTCTTCTCTCTTCTTTTGTCCCTTCTGGGCTCAATTTACTGTAATTCCTGGTTGCACATGGCAAAAGAGATTGAACATGGATCTTGAACCCACTGTTGCATATAAAATGAGCCAGAGAATCTTCCTGGAGCCCAGATGCTCCTGGAGGAGAAAAATACCCTCTATCTCCTGAGGCCCTACAAATCCTGGCCCTGAAATGGAGGCCTATCATAGAAGAAGGTTTCATCTGGCTTTCTGTGTATGCTCCTGTCACACATGGAAGTGTCAGACAGAAGTTAGTTTCACAGTTGTGTCAACTGGGGGAGACATATTTTCCTTACTGGAGTGGGAGATGATTTCTGAGAGATGTAAATGCCAAAGCATCCAGAACCTTGCAAGGTAACTTTGTCCCACGTGTCCAAGAAAAGGGTCCTCTTGGCCTTGGGTAGGAGGAATTGGCTATGGGCTACAGATTGGTAGGTAGTTTGGACTCAGAGTGTCTCGGTGTTTTTGCTGGTGGTGTCATTAGTGTGTTTTAAGTCACCTCACCTCTCTGTTTCTCCTTCTCCCTTTCTTCTTGCCGTGTCTTGCAACCTAAATATCAAAATTTGTGTGGTATAATGGGGCCTCTGTGCCAAATAGTGCCTCTGGGAAATGCCATAATGCCAGCAACATTCGAGTGACCCTTAATGTCGAACCCGCTGGTCTTAAATCAGGTGCCCTCTTACCTTCAGGGGAAGCACTGTGGAAAGGGATGAGTCCAAACCTGCAGGAGATGTCTGATTGAAACCCTGGGCTCTGCCATAATGGATCCATCTCCCTTTCTGCTAGAAAGTTTCCGAGGAGTAATAAATTCGCTCTTGGTCTGCAGTGAATGCAAAATTGATCAGACTGCAGGAGCCACGGGGAATCAATTTTGTGTGTGTGTGTGCCGGCGCGTGCGCCGTCAGCAGCACAGTCTGTGTGTGTGCTGCATATACATTTGCTCCCTTTCTCTGCTTCCTCTTGCATTGGCCTGCGGATGCCACAGAAAATTGATTTTTTATGAAATAAAAAGGTGAACCGTGGTATTAGGCAATTCTGAGCCATCTGTCTTGTCAGGACTTTTGTTGGACGGAAGACACACAGGATGGTTATTTAGAATTATTCATTAAAGAAGAGCCACATAAATTGCAGCCAAAGATGTATCCTTCTGTGTGAGAGAGAAATTTCCTTTTGTTTTTCCTACAAAAGCCGTCGGTGCCCACAGGTTCTCCTGCCCTTAAAGAAAAGTCAGCACACGCAGCACATCCAGTTGCGTGCGTGTGTTCTTTTCTTGCCACCTAAGAGCCTGATCCTGCCAAGGTGCTGATTCACTCCCGAAGGAGCCAAGCACCTGCAACGTCCCCCGCATCCAGGGCGAATTGCAGCTCCTCAGCGCCACTGCCGCGCGATCAGCTATGTCTTTTAAGCTTACCCAACACGATAATCTACTGAAACAAAGCAACAGATGCTGAGTCATGACCCAGCACTTTTGTGCTACTCTCTTCACCCAGAGAAGCTGGAAATCGGTTGGTTTTCCTGAGCTCGGGAAGTAAGGAGAGGATAGGAGGGTATCCGAAAATCTGGGGGAGAGCTTAGGTGGTTTTGCTAACCTCCACAGTCTTTGTATGTTTTTCAGCACTGGTATTTCTTTGAACGTGGATTGGGGTTTTTTTGCCCCTGGTCTTTTTCATTTTAAACTGACTCACTGAATTGTTTTTTGCCTTTCTTATCTTACGTTTTGCTGCAATCTACAGCCAGGTTCTCAGCTGCTGCCGTAGCAAAGGGCATTTCAGCATCATACCATGTGTATAAAGTGCTCTAAAGTTAAAAGAAAAAGAGGTTACATTGTACTCCTTTATTTCACTGATGTTCGCTATACCTTGAAGAAATCACAAAGTTTTTGGAAGAGCTTCGACTTGCAGCCTGTATACTGTGCTGTTTGGCTTTGCGAGGGGCAAGCTGCATCTTCCTTTTATTATTTCAATATTGTATCATGCTGAAGAGCCTCTGTTTTGAGATCATGGCAGAGATTACAAAGCCCCAGAACCCTCTGCTGTCCCCGAAGAATCAATCAACCTAAACTAATACTTTAATGACTCCTTTTCCTACCAAGGAAACAAATTCAGGCACACACACACGCATGAACAAAAAAAAAAAAATTATTTTTTTTTTTTTTCTTTTAAAAAAAGAGGCTAGGGGCTGAGGAGGACCTCGTCTGGTCAATGAAAGAAAGAGACGGATGTCTGGTGCCATGGCAATGGAACAGGGATTACTTCGCACTGGAAAATAGGTTCTTTTTTTTTTTTTTTTTTTTATTCCAGTGTTTTTTCTCAGGCAGCTAAGAGTTGTCACTGAGTCTGAGAGGCCCATTTAGAGGAAAACGAGCCGCTGAGTAGAATTGAATGCTTGCTTTCACCGGCTGCTGCTTGAACAGTCTGCTTTGCTTTTCGGGCAAGGCAGGATGCAAACACCCATATTTGTTTAGAGCACTTTCACCATCACAGTGTGTGTGCATATGTGTGTATACATATCTATCTATAAAATAAGAGCTACTGGGTACAGAACATGCATTAGTAACAAAACCGTGCAAACACCTGATTGTAAAAAATACCTAACATGGCCAGATAAATTGTGCGTGATTCTGTGAGAATTTTATCACTTTACCGCTGCAGGTATTGTGTCTGGTTTGGGGAGTATTTAGCATTTTATTGCCATTAGGCTAGATTTTGACTGGGATTAATTAATTCCGTTTAATGCAGGTCAAGTAGGTTTCTGCCAAAAGGTATTTTTTGTGGAAAATGCTGGTTTACGGAGACTTTTCACGAGAAGTAGTTTGGTTCTGTGCTGCACCCTCCCTACCCCCAATTCTAAATGGTTTTCTGGAAACAAGTTACAAAGTTTCAAACTGAAGGAAATATTTTGGTCAGACAATGTTGTTTTGAAAATTCATCTTATTACTGTAAACATTTTACAAAGAAATTGGCCAATGGAAACATACCGAAGTGACGCTATTTTAAAGAGGTTGTTTTTTTTTTTAAACTGTGGTTTGAATTTCTGAACTTTTTAGAGAACTTGGCTTTTTTTGCCACCTCTCGGGGTGAGGGGAAGGCTTGCTTGCAAATGTGGACCAGCCAGGAGATGATGGTGGTCTCTGATCTGACCCCTTTCTTAGTGAATCCACCCACCAGCCTCCAGACAAGGAGGTACTAAGTGGATTATTTACGGCAGGTAAAATGGAATAAAAGACCTTTAGGTGACTTTTCTGGGCTGGCCGAGGGATTCCCAGGTGATACCAGCTCAGAGCTCTGTGACACCTGTGGTCCCCTTAGTGGCTCTTACTTCTCTGCTGGATTTCCCTCTATTTACCATCCCAGAGGATGAGAGTGTTTCTTCCCATCACACATGGAGGGTATAACCCAGAAGTTAATTCCACTGTAATGTGTAGCCCGGATTCTTCCGTGCTTGGGCCTTCCCTAGCCATGGACTTTGAGGGCTTGGGTTGATTTCTACCATTTTCAGGGCTAGGCAGCGTATTAACTTTGCAGTCTTGACTGCTGGGTCGTTGAGACACACATTTCACTGGCATGAACGATGGCACAAGTTGCAAAAGACTTACTCCCTGCTGACGTTCTGAGATGTTGTTGCTTTTTACCACAGTAAAATTGCCTTAACGTGTGAGCCAAAATACGGTTTTAAACTATGTTAATCTTATTCTGTACATGCCGCGCTTTTTGCATAGCAGGGCCACATTAAAGCCTTTGAAATCCTACTGTAATATTTTGCACTCTCTGTCCTTTCTGGGCCGAGTAGATGTTATAAGCTGAGTTGTTGTAAACGGTATGTGTATCTCGTCTCTCCTGTCTGGAATGAAAAATAGCTCCTCTCTCTGATCTTACCGCATTTGCTAAAAAGTAACCAAAAATAATCCCTTTTTTTAATGTTGGGGGTAGGTAGGTGGTGAAATGTGCCAGGATTAAAAAAAATGTGACCCTCCTTTTCAGTGATTACTAACTGTGAAACATAAAATCTCTGTCCAGGTAAAAAATTTGAGTTGTCATAGCAACGGTAGGATGGCTATTTATTTTTGGATTTCCATTTTCACTGATTTATTTAACGCATTGACAATCCATTTATAATGAAGAGGAATTCAAGAGGGTTTTTGTTTCTGGCTAGGTTTATACTAAACCAACGTTGGGTTACTTTTCTTCATAGAAAATAAGCAAAGATAAAAGAGGTAAATAAAAACGAAACCTTGTGGCTTTCAGGGGCTTTTCTTGTTGACAAATACAGGTGCTGAGTGGTGCACAGGAGAGTGAAAACGTGACTGACTTGTTTATTTTATGTCTTCTAGAAGAACCTTAGTGTTATAAAATGGAACAAAGATTTAGGTCTGGTGCAGCTGGGAGGCCCAAGAGCCGTAGATGCTCCCCTCCACCTGCCTGTGGTTGCACTCACACACTTGCCGCCAAGAAGAGGTCATCAGAGCCATGGCAAGTGACTCCTGCCCCGTCTCCTTGCAGAAGCTGGGGATTGCCCCAAGGCCATGAACAAAAGGCGTCTTTCTCATTTTGGTTGCGCCTTCTGCAGCGATGCTCAGTGCACTCCCAGGCTGAGGTTTGCCTGCTCTCTGCAGTGCTTGTGTGCAAGCAGGAGCCTGATCCAGGGCTTGGGAGGAGCCACAGAGCAGCCTGGAGTGTGGAGAGCCCAGACACGATCCATGCTACAGCATGAGTTGGGTCCAAAAATGGTGAAGATGGCCTTGTCTCATTTTGGGGTGTTTGTGTTATTTTTAGGAGTGTTGATTGTTTCCAAGCCCAGGTGAGGCCAGTAGCCCTTCAGACAGGGGATGTGTCTGGAAGGTTTTGTGTCTGATGACTTAAGCCATCCTGGATAAAGTCCGTTTTGGATCTAGCAAGCAGGCACCCGCAAAATTAGTGGTACCTGTGAATTTCCATAGCTTACAGCAGTGCTCAAAGCACTTTGACAACAGTGAAATGTAACAAAAAGCCCAAGAAATTCCTATTACCTCTCAGTTCCTATAGGTCTTCTTCCCTGGAAATTTCATTTCAGTGCGTGCCTTTGAATGCCATCAAAATTAACTGCCACAGCAGCCAAATCAAGCCCTCAATGTTTGGTGACTTTTGAAAGCATTGGAAAATTGGGAAGATTGAAGCAGGTTTTGCAGAAGCGAGCAGTGAAATCAGAGTGCAAAAGCAAACCCGGCAGATTTCTGCATGCAGAATGTGTCTGAGAGCACATTAGATGAAGCAAATTTCTGCATGGGTTTCTCACAGCCTGTCTTTCTGCAATTGCTCTGCAGATTGGTTCCTCTCTGGGATTTGTTTCCTGTGATGGATTTGGGTGACCGAGATTGATGGCTTTAAAAGAACTAGCATTGATGCCACGTTTGTAAGGCTTAGTAAAAATTGTGAGCCTGGCAGATACTGTGGAAGTCTTCAATCATTTTCTTTTATTATTGCTGTTTGTGGCATGAATCTGGACTGTTTTCAAGACAAGTGCGACAGGAGGCCAGCAGCTGACCAGAGTAAGCTTTGCGCTTTCAGTCCAAGCCTGTTAATTTGTGAAACATGGGCTTGTTTTTGGACTGGTCACTTCAGAAAAAGGTGAGCTTTGACCTGTCTGTTAGATAAAATCAAGCATTGTTTCTGGATGTGATCTTGAGCATATAGAGAGGAGAACACTGTCCACCAGTCACTGGCTCTTCCCCCGTTTATCCCGGTGGAGGATCCAGCTTGCAAATTGTCTTTGGGGCTGACAGTGGGGGAAGGGTGGGAAAACCCAAGAAATCAACTTCCAGACATAAATACAATATGGACAAGTCATAAACATTATTAAAGCAAGTCTGTCCCTGCAGGGCAGGTTTTTCTTCATAATGCTTTCCTGATTACGCTTCCGCAAAGCTGGGGAAGTGAATAGTAGGCTGATTATCCATGGACCATGATCTACATCAGTGTAAAACTGTTTCCATTGTATGTGAGAAGAGAACTTTGCATATTTACTGGAAGGGAATAGCCATCCTGCTTCTTATTCTGTCTTCAAATTCACAGTGGGCCTGATCCAAAACACAGCGATGTCAATGGGATTCTTTGTTCGGGCTCTTCTTATGTCCCACATTACCATTGCAAAACCTGCCCTGTTGATCATCTTAAATATAGCATGCCAGAAATGGACCTAGTATTGACACGGTGTGTGATCAAACCCCGGACTGATTCGTCAAACACTTTGGAAAATAGGTAGATCAATGGATAGGCAACAAGGAACTATTTCTGCAAAGGCTGAATATAAGGGGGAAAAAACCAAACAAAAAATGACTGACTCTGTGACATATTAAGAGAATTGTCTGTAATTGTTTTTTCTTAAAAAACCCAAAACCCTTGAGAGAAATCCAAGTCCTTTTACATAATGCTTTCTGGGGGCCAGACTCCAGTTCTCTAGCTCTTCTTAAGTACCGCTGACTTTGTTAAAGATTTCATATCCAGTGTGGCACTGCTTGCTGTGAGAGTCCCAATCTGATCTTCGGTCAATAGTCAGAAAGAATCAGACTTTGTGTAAAGATTAGTGTTGGCAAGTATATGACATAAAAGGCCGCTTATGCTTGATACAGTCACAGTAGCAGAGACTTTTGAAACAAATGCACAAGGTGCATTAGTTTCGTTATTCAATTGTGACAGAATTTTTCCCAACATCTTAATTAACATTCATTTACTAAGTATTAAACCGTTTTTTTTCTGTTAAACGTAAAGATCAGTGCTAGGAGCTATACATTCTGAAAGATAATTGCACCATGTAATTCTGGTGCTTCAACAATTTATACTGAAATATTGATGGATATGTTCCAACATCCTTTTTTTTTTTTCCCACAAGCGTATTTCGTAATCTTTTAAATATCTCTCTCCTGAAAACTTTAGCATGAAGTGCAAATCCTCTTATGTAATAGAAGTTTAATGCATCTGGATACTGCTAACCAAACAAAAGCATTTCAGACCGATTTCTATTTTCAGAAATAAAAGAAGTTGTTAACGTAAAGTATTGCAAATATGAATCTATGAGGAATATGCAACAGCAGAAGGGCATGACTAAGGATTCTCGAAAAGTTAAGGGCTCTACTTTAATATTAGAAATACGAAGGATCTTTTCTGATTTTCATTAGCATAACTAAGAATAAAAAACTTCCATTTTCAAATAGAAATTTAATGCTAAGTGAGACTTTGCATAATCTCCTTAGGAGAGTCACTCTGTAGTCTTGCTGTCTGTGCTATGGTGCTAGCATTGACCAAAGACTTGTATAATGAAATAGAAATGCAATGAGGTTATACAGAAATTGAAGCAGTATCTCAGAGAGATGGGAGCCTCGCTCATAAACAGTGACTGGAACAACAGTTAGTTCAAGTGGTTTGTATGTTTGTCATGAACATAAAACCTTGATAAAGCAAATAATAGTCATTAATAAGTAGTCAGGATGAAGCATTTGGTTGTGAATTTGCACAAACTATGCAGAAAGCTCTTGGGTTTGCTATGGGAGGAAACTGTTGGAAGACTCCAGAGTGCCAAGAGCTCTGCCTCGGGCTGTTGGATTAATTGACACAGAAAAGTTTAGGGGTTACCTTTGACACTGATACAGATTCCTAGTGCGTGAACAAAACATAAACTGCAGAGAAAGACCTGTGAAATCTAGCAAACATTCCTTGAATTTGCTACAGTGTCCTGTTTAGTGATGGACTTAACGATGCAGTTTCTGTTTCTGATGGTCGGAGTGTGTTATTCCGCTATCCATTTAGCATGTCACGCCATGGTGTTTTTGTGCTTATCTGCAGAGTTGTCTTTCCTACCTTTGTCCGACAGCATTCTCTCTCTTTTGGTACATCTTTCCTGGACTATATCACCTCTTTCTACATCCTGTCCCGTCTGCTAAACGATTTAGTAGGACTTGTACAGGCACCATTTCTGAACCCTGCTAGTTCACCCCAGCTCTGTCCTGGAAAGTCCCCTCCGCTGACAATGAGACATAGATCAGCCTTTCTTCCCATTCAGCCCTTGGCTTCTTTGGTAAGACCACTGAGATGGATGCGTGCTGTGATAATGGTGCTGACATTTGCTCACCAGGAATTGGAGCGAGACCACCATTTCATGTCATATAGGTCTCCAGTAACAATCAAATGCTAATGAGTGCCAGGCCATTAGAGGCCTGGCGTGCACTCCAGCTAGCGTCCTAAACTCCGTGTCCTTAGCCCATTATCCATTGTATCTGCTAGGTATTGCTACAGTTTGCCCCGTCAGCAAAGATGTTGCACAACCAGCTAGTGACCACCGCGGGCTCTTCTGTTTAGGCTGGGTGCCATCTTTTCCGGGCAAGGGTACAGATCATGTCTTGAACTGTGCCAGACGCGCTGTTTGCGGTTCGTTTTCTGCCTGTGAGCCTGGCCGAACAAAAAAGGCTATACATACATATGTAGCAGTAGTGTTCACGTTACATACAATCTGACACCCGGTAGATGGTCCTTGGGGATTATAATGAGGCACCCACTGCTATACAGCATGTTTTGGCAACCGGGAGGGCTGGCGAATCCCATGCCTGTCTTCTTTTTGCAAGTCTTTGAGTTTCTTTTTGGCACATACATGAAATGAAGCACAAGATGCAAATACTGCCAAAGCTTCTTGTAGAATAGATGACATTTATATTGTTATGCAGTTTGCTGATCTAAACATACCATTGCCTTGCCTTGATAGCCCAGGGCAAGTGCTAATCAGCTTGTTTCGTGGGCACCATGCCATCTGAAAGGGTGAACACAAATAGAGACAGTATGTGCATCATCTAGGAGCCTTGCAAGAACACGATTCCCAGCTGAGAGTATCCAAATGTGTCTGTCTCCTGAGCTTGCATGTTGGCATGTAAAAGATAAGTGACAGCGTTAAATATAATGTATTTGGAATAAATCAGGGTTACATTCCTTAGCTGCTTCAAGCCAGTTTTCATTATATAGGGCACATCATTAACTGATGTAAATTGGCATAGCTGCATGACTGTTCTCCATGAGAAGCTTTCCTTCTCGTTTTGCCCTCTTGGGCATCATCAAAGGCTATTTCGTCTAAAAGGTAACATGTAAAATGAGGCGTTTGGGTTGGGAGCTTGTAGGTCAGGATCAAAGTAGGGAGGCCCACGAAGAGGGTGTCGTGATGGGCATCTCCTGTGAACCACCTGATTGAGAGGAAGAGCTGAATGAAGCCTTCTTTAAACAACGGGAAAAAAATCGTCTGTCCTAGCTGCCAGAAGGGAAATTCTGACTGGATCTACGGGAGGCGGGGACCAAACCTGGGAGCGCGGTGCAGCACTGGAGCAGGTGCCCAGCGAGGCTGTGGGATGGCCGTTCGTGGGGATTTTGAGAGCTCGAATGGACAACACCAGATTCAGTTTTGAGGTTAGCTATGTTTTCAGTAGAAGGATGGCTTAGGTGACTTCCAGCAGTCTTTTACAACCTCTACTGCTTTTCTACAAATCTCATTAATTTATTCTGGATTAGTGGGCAGACGAGGTGTGGCCGCTTCATCCTTGTTCTCACTGTCAGTAGCATCTGAAGTGCCCTCAGTGCCATCTCCTGCCTTCATTCGGCTGTTTCATGTCCCGTCCCTTCTCTATTTCTGTGCTTTTCTTTACATGCGTTTCCTGTTTGCTTACTTGTTTATTCCTCAGATTGGATTTTTCTGGCCGTGTTTTCAGGAAAACGTGGTCTGTGGGTATTACATATAAACAATTACATTTGAAAACCCGCAAAGATGCACCGAAAGTGGATACTTGCATGAAATAACAGAGGACTTTAGATGTACAAGTAGAACTCTAATAGCTGACTTGAATTCGTTTTGGTAATCTGGCCCTTATCCCAGCCTTTTTGAAAGATAACCGTCGTTCAAAGAGAGGTTTTCATTCACTATAGCATACACTTTATATTTCACGATGTAATGTAACCTTCCGTACACTCAAGGAAAACAATTTACAGAGCTAATTGCTGAACTCTGCAGATATAATATTTTAAATGGGTTATGTTAGATGAGAGTTTCTGTTAAAAAAGAAGAAATGTTCTGGAGGAAAATTATTGTTTAGGGAATATTGATTTGCATGAATTAATGTTTTTACTTCAGTTGATAGTTAAAAATGGATACTTAAGCTAAGCCACGTTTTTAGTGTGACATAAATGCTTCATTAGCTATGAACCCAGGGTGTGAGCTGAAGTCCTTTGTTTGTTTGTTTAAGTCTTCAAACTTCAGTTGGCACTGGGTCAAACTGTGCCAAAGATTCTTTTTTTTTAATTGAAAAAAAAAACAACCCTACCTGGGCTCAGAGATGGGAGGATGCTTTGGAGTTCTCATTGTTACTTACTTGTTCGCTTCAGACAATCCTCTCCACCCTTCTGTCTCAGCCTACTTATCAGTAAAATTAGGGGCGGTGTTAATGATCCTACCTAACACAGTTATTATAGAAATTAACTGATGAATATTTGTACAATACAATATTTGTACAAAGGTGGAGTATTACTTGATCTGCAGGAGCTGCCATCTGTCACACACATGCATCTCTCATATTTAAAGACTGTAACAAAGATTTTGGGCTTGTGAGGTTAAGTAACTTTTGCAGAACTCAGATTATTTTTTTTTGTGTTGCTGTTTTTATTACTCTTTTCTTATATTTCTATTCAGAGTGTAGCCCAAGTCTGTAACTTCTCTCAGTTGTTGCGGCTTTATTGGCCCCGTAGTTTGGGGTTATAGCACAAAGTGCCTATGAAAAAGCTTCAGCACTGTTTAGAAGGTGTGAGTGATGAACTAAACATAATGTTTGAGTTTAATTTAAATTTGTTTTCTTCCATGTAGCCGAGTGTTGGTGACAGATTGAGAGAGAAGGAAGAAACCACAGCATTGTGTTTTAAAGCAACCCAATGGAACACGGGGTATGTATATTTGTTTTCCGTGGTTCTTTTTAATTATCTTGTAACTTCTGTGTCACGTGTACCTTGATTAGGTTTAAAGGAAGGTTGCGGGTTCATATGTATCTAAAGAAGAAGAGACTAAGGATGATATTCACGTGGGTCCAGGCTTAGCCAGTGAAAGCAGAAATGTGAATGTGGAACTGTCCTTAGGCAGCGGAGCATCAAGGAGTGGATCAGGGCTCCGAAGGTGGGAGTCTGGTTCTCCTGATGGTCAGCAGAGCCTTGAGTTGAGGGCTCACAGCTTCTGCGTTAGGAAGCTCTGCTACTCTACAGGTAAGGTATATGCTGAAAGATTGACAAATACCTTGAACTCCCTACCTTCTGCCAATGTAACTCTGCTGATCTCTGTAGACAAACACTGGAGAAGGCAGCGCAGCCCCTCTGGCCTCAGGCGTTGATTCAGTGAGAGGCTCTGGCTTTTGATTAACTTGTACTGACAGGCATGTCCACTGCGGTCAGCTGGACTCTCATGCACTTACCAATGTACTGAAATACCTGAATTCTCCAGGCCTAGCCTCGCTCTCTTTTTAGGCCTATATCAAACTTTCAGCATGTGAACAGAGCTGGGCTCTCCAGCAGTCAATGACTCAGTAAAATGCAGAGAGCACATCTAATTCCACTACTGAGCGTGAATTTCCTTCTCTTTCAGGATCTACCAATGGTGGTGAAGTCCCTTCTTGAACTGCATAGCTCCATCCCACTGGCAAACAGCCTAAGGAGGAGCTGTTTATAGGTGAGATGTTCAGCATCTGTCAACTGAAATGATTAGCTTTTGCTCCTTTCTATTAGAAGAGCCTTACCAATTGTGAATTGAACTGATAATTAGGAGCTCAGAAGCTTTATAGCCCATTGCTATATTTGTGCAATATTTGTACTATAAGGCTGCAGTGTATTACACAAGTCTGTTGCTCCTGCATGCTTATCTTTGTTCTCTTTCTTCCCCTCTTTCTATTCTGTGAATTTTTATTCTTTGAATTACCTCCTGCTACATCTTGTGATTTGTGGCAGCTAAAATTGATCTCACCTGTGAATTTAACACTGTAACTCTAAGGGCATCACTGTGTTTCTAAGTCAGTATCAGTATGGTACTGGCACTTTTGCGGGTCATTGAAAGAGAATGAAGAACAGCAGGGTGGACTCCGTGTTGAATAATCATGTAACATGGAGGTAATTCAAAGAACTAATCAGAGACAGACATAAAAAAAAGTTATCTTCTGGTATGCCGAAAGTCAGGTAGAATGAAAAGCAAACCTGAAAACAGCGAGTCTGTTTTACATCAGTGAAGGCAGAGGATCCTGCCCGGGATTAGTTTGGCCATTGTCAGTGCTTGGTGCTGCAGATAACGTGAGTTCCATAGCAACGAATTTTTAACTTGAAATTCCTGGGTGCAAGGGTGCATATTAACTAGGAAATGGACTTGAGTTTCACTGAGATCGTTAAAAACTAGCTTTATTTTATTTTCCACCCACCATCCTGCTCAGAAAATTCACTGATTTTTGAAGTCCTTAATTAAGGATGAAAATTTAGTGTTAGGCAGATGCTATCGTCTTCTTCCTACCCCTCCAGCAAAAACCCACGTGTAATGTGCTGCACTGGGCTCCGAGGCTGTAGGATGCCTTGTCAGTGATAAGCATCTGCAAAACCTGCAGCACATGCCCAGGGACTTGTAGTCAGATGAGTCATATGTTGCATGGGCCAAGTTTAATCCCAGAGAGAATGTTACAACACAGGAAGAAACCCCTGGAAATAACAGGAATTGGTACAGTATTTGGGCCGTAAACACAGGTTAGAACAGTCTGGGTATTTGCTTTAATCCTCTCCGATTCTATTTTGAATTGCAATGTTCCTACTTGCTAAACCACTTTCCATTTTTGCTCCATTTTACCGTGACATAAGGAGGAGGGATATTTTGGAAACTGGAAAACTGCCACTTGCACCGGCATGGCATGCCACTAATTTTTGCAGTTTTTTTGAACTGAGCATTGCCACTCTGAAAGATCTATCAGCCTCCTCTTCTAGGATTCCCCACAGAGATCCCCACCCTCCTACAAGGCAGGACATGCCCCAGGTAACAGGACTTTTTTTCCTTTCTCTGCAGGCTGTGCTGCCTCACCTGCTTCAAAATCAGGCACTTTCAAATGATGAACTGAATCTTTGAGAGGATGAGAGAGTTTGGATTTATGGGCTCTTCCTCCCTTAGCCTGAGCAGAACGTATTCAGTGGGCCCAAACATTGCCAAGAGATCAGGAGAGCGAGCACATCCTTAGTGTAGACAGGATGAAAAATTACTCCGCAATGTGTTTTGAGGTAGTTTAGCATCATTTCAAGCAAAGGTCAAGCACAAAAGTCCGGCTTGCTGTGAGGCCAGTCTCCGTGAAGGGTTTGGCTTTGTGGCACCGAGGTGGCAAGGAACCATCTGTGTAGCATGTGGGCTGGGTTGGAAGAGAGGTGCCTGTCACAGTCCTAGCCAGGAAAATACCTGATGATGGACATTTCAGTGGCTGATGCTGCACAGTAGCTCATGGTGAAGGAACCTGAATGGTAGGTAAGAGCTGGAGATGAGGCTTGATTGGGTTTTTTGACTTTTTTTTTTTCCCCTGCTACAGTGAAATATTACAAGGGTCTTGTTTTGCATCTCTGCCTACTTGTGCTCTGCCATATGTTTGGGTGGGGTTTAGCAGGCATGACAGGTAGCCAGGTTGAGGGAGAATCTCAAAATATGTACAGTGACATAGTGAAGCCTCTTTTATAGAGGGGTAAACAAATCTTACTTCAACTTCTTTATTTTTTAGCTTTTCCCTTGAGCAGAAATTTGGGAAAGTCATGTAATGTCACCTAGTGAGTTTTAATGGAGGCTTGGAAGAAGAAGAAAAAAACCCTCCTGTGTGCGCTTGTTTCTTAGGTACGCCACATTACCCACAGCTAGTCTCACCACTCCCAGAGAAAGTTTGTGTAAGTCCTAAAATAATTTCATTCCGCTGGCCCACAAATATTCCCATTTGGTCAGCCTTATATAGAGTAATTACTGTTTAACATGGCACCGCAGCTGGGTCAGGGCTTATTTTGGGTTATGAGTTATAAAAAGCTGTTTGTTAAAAAAAAAAAAAAAAAATTAAAAGAAATTACTATGTTTGTCGATCTGTCATTCTAAACAAATGAGTCTAGAAACTTGTTAGTTTACTTATTCTTTTTTACTTGTTTTGCTTTAAGAGTCAGCGTTCATGAGAGCACTGGTATTAGTACCAAAGGCATCCAGCCATCTCATCCTGGCTTATTTAGATAGGTCTGAACTTCCATTACAAAAAATGTAATTGTTAGGTAGCCAGGTGTTGTGGTGATATTGAGCGAGTATTGTGGGGTGGCAGATGCTCAGGAAAAGGGCTCAAGGTTTGACCAGTGGAGACGTGGGAAGTTCATTTTCGCGGGCAGGTGATAGGTGTGATGGGTGGGAAGAAGCACCTTGAGGGAAATGCCTTGGCTCTGTGCTCTCATCCAAACGGGCCTTTGCATTTTATGTGCCTAAAGTGCTGTGCACGGAGCAGGCAGTTCATTCCCACAGCTGTGCTGGGGTGTAATTAGCGTTTTTTCAAACCATGCTGAGTCCAACATCAAAGTCCCTTCTAATTTGAATAACTTTGAGATATATATATATGCATGTATTTTATGTTTGTGCATATATGGATATATATGTGTGTGTATAGCTAGAAAAAAAGAAAATATGGCTATGTATATACATGTGTCATTTCTTATCTGCTACTAAAATACAGGTGTCTCTGTGGGAAACAAGTTGTTAAGCTGTTTATTGGACATGAGTTCAGGATGTTGAGAGTATTATATTCACTTCCACGATTTCCCATGCTGGCTTGGTCATTTCACCTCAAAAATTAGCATCCCAGTCTGTTTCACAGAAGACCCCAATATTTTTAGCAATCATAGGAAAGAATGTTGTCCACTGGGACAGAGCAAGAGGCTGTGCATCAGGACTCAGGGTTTGGTTGTCTTTTTCTACTTATTTTATGGCCTGGGACAATTCTTAGCACTCTTTTGTGCCTCTGTTTAATAGCGAAATGGGACTAATAACATTGAGTTACCTTGCATAGAACTATTTAAAGACAAAATTGAAGTTTGGAGACCTTTTACTAGCTTTTGGCATCAGAGAAATAGAGCAGTTATGAGAAGTATTCCTGTGGTTTGGCTTTATTAGTGATACGAACTTCTTGAGAAATTGTATTAATGAAATGGAGCTGGGAAACAAACCAGAAGCAGATAGACAGAAATCAGATCCCTTCGTGGACAGTTATACAATGCGCTAAGTGAGAATGGCTGTATCCTTGGATTTTTTTCTTTTGAAAAATTCTGAAATGCATATGGAAAGTAGTTTCCTCTCTGTAACAAAAATGACAAGACGACTGACATTTCAGTAATTTTTAAGGCAAGACAAATCTGAAAAGAAATACATGGGGAGTTACGAAAACCTTTCAAACTGGAGATCTGAAAACAAAATTGAATCTGGGAAGGCAGGCTGTTGGCTCAGAGATGGCTCTCAGGTTTCTTGGCTCCTTTTTCCCTATCAGCTATGCCAGACAGGTGGCAAATGGCAGCCTGGAGGCCCTGAAGTCCAAGCCTTGGACCAGAAGCAGATACATCATGATAAGCAGAAACGGGGTGGGGAAATAGCACTATGGACACAATTTTTCCTCTGCTTGGGCTTGGGGTTTCCTGTCGGGTCATCCATCATATTATTCCTTATATTTATGTATATTTTATTCCTGTTACCCCAGGTTGCGCCTGTGGAGTTTTGGAGGTGAAGAAGTGCTCACTCGCCCTCTTTGCCTTTCTCGTGAGGACAGGTACGACGCGGTCACTCAGCACTGAACGTATTGCCAGGTAAGAGAGCGCACCTTCCTCCCTGGGTGCAGTGAGCGCTCAAAAGTGAACTGACCACCATGGTAGTCGTAGCAGCATAGGTTATAATGCCAGCTTCTGCCTTTGTGTTGGGTATTTCTCACATGTTCATGGTAAGAATCTAATTATTTTTCCATTTGCAGCAATAGGTCCAGATAAACATTCTTGTGTTGGCACTAACAGTAAGGAGAAAACAAGTTTGATCCAAGGCTGTCAGGGACCGAATCTTTTCCATTGTAGGTTGCTTCTTGAATTAGTCTGAAAGAACTTTAATTTTGTTTAAAAAGCTTTTATTGATCAAAAAGGCTTCGTTCATAAGCTCTGTCTTCTTGAGTGGTTGAAGCAGCCTTAACTCATGACAGGAGTTCTTATTTGAGTTTGTTTTTATCATCTTGGTTGTTGCTAAATTTCATGCTTTTCTTCTTTGTAAAGGTATCTGGAAGAGGCACATGGTTTAGAGATATAAAAAAAAAGTGCAGGTTTCCTTCCAGTCCATTAATTTTCTTTCATGGAGCTCTGTACCAGTTTGAGTGCACAATTGGGAGGAATCGAAACACAGACATCTAGACTATTACATAAGATCAAAAAGAGAACAGATTTGTTTTGAAGCTGGGTATAATGTATTTGTCCGAAGTCATGAATGTTTTTGAGAGCTCGGAACATTCTTTCTGTTCTGCCTCAGGATGAAACTTAGATCATACAAACTGGAGAGAGATCCCAAAATACTTGAAGCCATTTAAGCAACTGTAGACCTAATTCACAGTCTTTACTGAGTGAGGCCAAGCAGGGATTTGAACCTGATTTTTATGCGCGCTCTTTTCTTCTCTTTCCTCCTTTTAACTTGAAGCTTCATCGTATATTGAAGAAACCTTCCCGTGGATTTTGTAAAAAGGGATTTATTCAGGTCAGACACTTAGGATTTTTTTTAACTGACCCAATGTTTTGTGTCCAACCGCCCTCACCCCTGAAATAAACAAATAGATTAGCTGTGGAAATTTCCATGGAAAACAGTTTAAGTTATAACTCTTCCTAACCAAACTTGTGCATAACGTAAAGGATAGAGAGCAAGTGGACTGTCCAGGCTAGGAAGATCAGGTATTTAGGGGACAGCATACATCCACTGTATGTACACCCAACCACAGCCGGGTTCATTGACCTCTTGTAGTCTGTATACATGTCTGTTAGGAGCAGGCTAGAAACTGGACTGGGCTCCTTCTGCCAGTCACTTGCAGTCCTGAACAGAAAAGGAAACACCAGTTTTTCTTCCGTAGTCCGGATGCTGACTCACCTGTGTGGTGAAAGAAAATAGCCAAAGGGCTGCTATTTCACCAGTGTCCCAGTGAGCCTGGGGATATTTCATCAGCTGCCTTACTTGGGCAAGTTAAACTGCAAAGCTTTAAGGCCTGAGGCCAGTTCAGTAGTTCCTCACACTCAACTTGGCCGTGCGCTTGATGCCCGGTTGTCCGAGGTCCCCATCACTGATAAGTAAGTTTTATTTCACAGTTGGTTTTAAAGCCATTGGCAGTATCAAGTTGTTTTGCATTGGTGTTTCACTGATGCGTGGTGTCAATTCAAGCCTCCTCTGCCTGTAGTTGGGAACCTGTTCCAACTCATCTGCCTCTTCTCTGCGTCTGGTTCCAGACCTTTCCCTGGTCTGTGGTAGGACTGGGGAGGTGTCCCACCGCTGCTGTGTTTTGCAGCCCGGGGTTTTGGTGGGGTGGGGAGAGCCAAGCTGACAGGGATGCTGCAAGAGGAAGGAACCACTGTTCCCGGATTTCTGAAGGCTGGCGGTGAGGTCACCGACCATCCTGGTTCAAGCCAGGGAAACTTTCTCTGGCCTTGTGGAGTGTTTCCATGCTCTCTTCCTGCCCTAGAGGGCCTCCAGATGCCTTCAGACCAAGCAACTTTCTAAAAGCTTGCTGGAGAGGGCATCATTTATGGTACTGCAGGCAAGATTTCTCCCCTGCTATACACCTTTTCCTTATTTTCAGAGCCTAATGAGTACCCATGCTGGGGACATCAGTTTGCTTGGTGCTCAGGCGGGATGCTGATGGTCCCTGAATCGTGCTGGTTTGCCTGCCAGGTCAGGATCTGAGCTTCTTGCCAGGTAGAGCCTGGCCTGAAGTTCAGGACTGGAGTGTTCAGTGTCTGCCTTTTGCCGGCAGCTCACTGCAGCGCTGCTTTGCTATCAGTCTGCCATCTCCGCTCACCTCTGCCAGCATGGCCAGTACGGCTAATCCGTGCTTATCTGAATGCAGAGACATAGGCGGCAAGAGATTTAATGCAAATGTAGCATCGCACAGCCCTGTTCCTTCTCGCAAACTATTGATTACGTGTCCGATTTGCTCTCCCCTGATAATAGCCCATAGGCAGAAGCCAATAGGGCGAGGAGGAGGAAAAGCTGTCACGGTCGTTCGATGGAGCTGGGGAGCCAATGAGAGGAGAAAGCCCGTCGATTGGGCTGGGGGAGAGCAAGGCTGGGGGAACTGTCTTAGCAACAGCAGAAAGCAACTCTTTCTCCCTCCCACCCTGCAACCATGCTGGAGAGCTCCTGATGATGTTCCTTAATGTATTTGTCTCGCTCACACCAAGTTTGTAGGTGATTTGTGTGACTTTGCCGCGTGTGCCGGTTTACCCCTTTTCTCCATGATCCTTTGGAAAGGGTAGAAGGGAATCTTTTCTTTATCTGTCCTACTAAAACCAACCAGTGAGCTCAAGGTAAAAGCGTCTGCTGCCGGATTCATTTCCATGCAAGCCCTGAGAACAAAAGTGAGTTTTGCATTGTCTTTTTGTGGTTGGTATTTTCCTCTTGACATCTTTCCAAGACAGTCTGTTGTTGAAAGTCAGTTTCTTGCCAGTCTGTTGTGACAGCGGGAGCTGGACACCCTGACTGTATTCTCATCTCTGCTAAGGAGTCCTTATATGAAGCCAGGTGAATCCCTATCCTTCAAAGTCCAGATCACTTCGTCAGGTTGCTGGGCTCTCTGGTCTGGGAATTGGAAGAAAATCTTTCTCAGTTGAGCCCTCCTTGTGATCTGTGGGCTGAGAAAAGCCAGTCCGAGGCACCATACTGCTTTGCCTCTTATCTTTTATCTGCCTTACAGCAGGAAATGTTCTTTCTGTCTCTCTGCCTCTCTCATGGTCAATCTATCATTGGTTTAACCAACCGAAAATGAAAATGGCAGTTAAATTTGTCCAAACCTTTTGAACATTTATTGGAAACAAACATTGGCACTTTCAGCACTCCCTTGAAAATGACCTTCGTTGTCCTCCTCTCACCTGCTGCCTCCTCCTGCTCATAAGCATTCACACGTTTATCTCACTATTTGCATGCTGATAATAGACATAGATTTTGTTAGTCCTGCATCTGTCGAGACGGCGGGGACAATAATAGAAGCACCGTCGGGACCAATATATATTGGTCTTAGGAGTGTGTCCAATAACGTCTGGGTCAGAGAGCCTTTAACTGCAGTGTCAGGGAATTTAGTCAGCTGTCATCGCTTCTTAATTAAAAATAGCTGAGACTCACTTACATTCCATTGCTGTGCGTTAGCTCATTTGTCATCTTGTCCTCTGCTCTCCAGCAAAACCCCTAAACACCTTCAAAACCAGACAATGGATAGAAATGCTTGCAGCAGGTAAGAAGACAAGGGAGCAGAGAGCAGATAACCCGTGCCATAAGCTGCTCTTTAGGTCAGGAGTTTGCAGGAGTTTAGCAGGATTCAAAGGGGATGGGGATACATAACAGTGCAGTATGAAATGTACTGTGTGTATGTGTTTTATATATATATAAAACTAGCCTCTGCACAGGCATGTGTTGGGAATAAATCAAACAGTAACTGTCCTGGGGTTACAAGAAACTTCCCTTGCGGGCAAACCAACTTATATTTTTCCATCTTGAGTTTCCAGCATCTTCCTCTGGTCCGGTATTCTCAAAGACAGAATGTTTTTTCGGTATTATTCAGTCAGACCTTTCCTATGTACATAAGTGATTGGATTCCTAATTCCTTGCTAAATGGAATTTAGTGGTATCTGTGATTGCTATCACCTTCCAGTAGGTTTCACTAATTTATTTGTGATATTCCTAAGGGGACAGGAAGATGGAAGGTTACACAGAGGTTCAGGAGCTGCAGAGGGAAATAAATAGCATGCTGTAATATCATTACTGAAAGAAAATGCATCCCCCTCCCCCTGCCAAAAAAAAAAAAAGTATTGTGATTCTAGCTAATGCTTGGAGCCAGGGGACAGTTTTGGCATGGGGAGAATTTTTCTGGCTTCCTTTTTACAAGTAAATCAGAGGTGGAAGGGCATTAGACCGACTAACTTCCTGAACTGGAAGTTGCATCCGGATTACCATATTTAATTGTCTGTGATTGACCTATCTTCCATGCATTTTGCTAATCCATTTTTGAACCTGTTTATGTATTTGGCCTCCACTGCATTGGGTGGTGATGATGAATCCCACCATTAAATCACATATTGTTCGAAAAAGTTCATCCAGGATGTCCTGTACAATGCTATCAATCTGTCCAGTGAGTAAATGGACGGCTGTTGCCAGGGCTTCAGATTCCCTCAGCTCAAATCGGTGGTAATTCCCCTTGAGACCACATCCATCCCTTGCACTCGAGAAGGGAAGCAGCACCAGACCTCCTGTGCTTCACCTCCAAACTTGGGCTGCAAGGGACCAGCGTTAGCTCCCACACAGGGCAGAACCACTACTAAATGGGGATTTTTCTGGCCGTACACAGTTGTGTCCCTCTGGACTGTGTTCCTGCTGACTTGACTGAAGAAGATCCGGCGATCCTTGTTGATGTTCTCAGAATGGTGTATTTCCTGTAGAGGGGAAATTCACATGCAGCTTGTGGGATATACCCGGATTTAAGATGTTCTCTTCAATCTGGTCGGTTTTTTTCTGAGTCCAGTTTAAGAAAGCCGTAGAACAGTTTATAGGAATAACAAGGAAGCCCACTGATTTGACTCAGTATTGTTTGAGGGTTTTGAATTACTCCGAGGTGTGCTGGCACAGGAAATCAGAAGCAACAGGTAAAAGCTCAGCTGAACCCCGAAGCTTCAAGCTAAGGACAGAGTTTCACGTTAGTAGAGACATTTTCAGACTGCAGATTTTTTTTTTTTTAAACTAATTAAGCTCTGATGACTTCAGCTGTATTTTCAGCCTCTGATTAAGGCCATGATACTAATTAAACTCTTGAATTATTAAAAATGCAAATAGTCAGACCTGTGTGCAACAGCAGACTTGTGTTGCTGTGCTCCAGGACAGCAGTGGGAATATTTGGCAGAGTCCCTTGTGGTGACAAGTTTTTCTTTTCCTTTTTTTTTTTTTAAATAAAATGGCTGCACTCCCCTTGATGCAGAACAAAAAACGTCAGCTGCTGGGGTAAATGTCTCAAGTGCCTTGCAGCTAGACAAGTAAGTTTGATTAAAACACAGCAAAGTTTTGGAAGGGACTCTGGGTCTCTTGACGTCCTAACAGTGGCATTTTCACTGAATGGGCTGTTGGGATTGAAATACCATCTAGTCCTTAGAGAGTGAGTCTGCTTTCAGTAGCAAAACTGTTGGAGCAGCATTTAAGCTACCTACTTTGTTGTCAAAGTTCAAGCACATGATAAATTATTTAGGCCTCTAGCTGTCCTCCCAGATCCTCTCTCTCTGGCATCCCCTACGACGATACACGCACCTTCAGTGAGACATCTATACCAGGAGGTCTGATTGTGGCCTTTCCTTCAGTCCAGGTGTGTTTTGGTTGTGGCACGGCTGAACAGTAGGGGATCTGAAGGACGTCTTGATCTCTTGACAGTCAACATCTTAGCAGGCACCAAGCACCTCTTCTGAGTAATAGCCATCCTTGTGTACAAATACACCTTTTGAAGTAGGATTTTGTAATCATTAAGTAGGGCTCACCTCCAGATGGATAGTCCTGCAGAAATACAATTAGCTGGTCTTTGGGGTAAGGTGGAGTTCTCTAGGCTGTGAGCTGGGGGAGCAAGTATTGCCTCTCACTGGCTCACCAGTGTTGCTGTGTACCTAGATCATGGGAATTTCTGTGTTTATTATTAAAAGGTTTTGCACAGCCAAGAACTCCAGTGATACCCTGAGTACCACTGCTGCATCACTGCCTATACCCTGGTCAGTGTTTTGGATGTGCAGCCCTTCTTCTGGTTGAGGCAGTGGCCCGTGGGACTCGGAAGTGTCCGTCCCATCCTGAAGCCCTTTTGCCTTGCCATTATGGAGGCTCTGCTGGATCTGGCAGTGTTTGCAGCCAGTACCAGCTGGGCTATGAGAGGGATATGCCAGTAGGCAGTCTAGTTATAACCTGCCCAGAGGGAAGTTTCTTCCTAGTGCCTATTTAGTTCATAATAAAGACATAAATTAAAAAAAGGTGCACAAGACACTATTTAAATGCAGCAAGTGCATGTCATATGGAATAAACTGGAACCCTCACTGGTGTGAAGTGACAGCAATTTATTCGAGTCACAGATCAGATAAAATCATGACCCAGTGCCTACAGTTGAGTCCAGTCAATGGCAGGCGTGATGGTAAAGCTATGTCATTTTTTCCTTCTCCTCTCAACTGTCCTTTTAGTGTGTTAAAACAAAGAAATAAGTGGTCATTACTTTACCTATGACAACTGATTTTTTTTCATCCTTCTGCTATAATGGGCTGCAGGTGTTTCACAGCC